>CM067527.1:10897500-11027500 GCA_034509925.1 Hirudinaria manillensis
ATCTCTTCCATACATCTGTCTCAATCGTACTTTTCATCTTTTAGTCAACCATCCATCCATCCGTCCATCCGTCCATCCATCCATCCGTCCATTCATCCATCCGTCCATCCATCCATCCATCCACCCGTCCGTCCGTCCGTCCACCCATCCATCCATCCATCCATCCATGGACGGACGTCCATCCATCCGTCTACCTATCAATTTAGCCCTCCGCCCATCCATCCATCACTCCATCCATCCACCCAAATAACCATAAATTCTTTCCATTGTTCATATACCTCCTCATTAATATGCCACGCCTTCATTCATTCATCTTCCGACGATCCATCCATCCATCTCTCCATCAGTCCATCCATTTGGCCAACATCTACGTAACACGGAGTAATTCATTATGCTCGTCCCGTTCGCATTAACAATGTTTTTCAACAAAAAAATCATTATTAATACCCTCTAATTATTATATATTAATTTTAAATTATTATTTAATTATTTATAAATACTTTTAAAATACTTATTATGTTTAACAATCACAATAAAGAGTGCAGTCATCAACAACACTGCCATACGATTATCAGTATCGTATTCTTCATAATAAAAAATATAATAAATAAAAAATATAATAAATAAATATCTAATATATTAAATCGATTTACTTAAAAGTCATCCAATGCAACTAAAATCTACGCTTTTCCAGTAGGGATGTCCTTATGACTCATCAATTTTCTTAGCCCCTCCCACCATTGGGGGGCTCAAACCCTTCAATCCATCCACTCTCTTTCTGTCTTTCTTCCATTCATCCTTCAATCTTCTTCTTAAGAATGCAACATGATTCACGTCCCGAAATTGAAGACCATTGGGAAAAACCAGCATCAGGATCTCAAAACAACAACAACAACAACAACAACACCAACAGCAACAACAACAACAACAACAGCACAACGACACAACGATACGACCGTCATCCATCGCAGCCTCTACTCGGGATGTCTATACGACGGAAAGCTTCCGGCCAGCCGATTGACCGCCGTATTAAAAATGACGTCACCTGCGGTTCCAGTTCCGGTTCAGCGCTGGCAAGTGTCAATCGTATGCGACTTGTTAGATGACAACTGTGGTTCAACAGCCACTTTCGTCACCATGGATGGATGGATGGACGGATGGATGGATGGATGGATGGATGGATGGATGGATGGATGGATGGATGGATGGATGGATGGATGGATGGATGGATGGATGGATGGATGGATGGATGGATGGATGGATGGATGGATGGATGAATGGACGGATGGATGAATGGACGGATGGACGGATGGATGGATGGATGGGTGGATGAATGGACGGATGGACGAGTGGATGGATGCATTTTGAATAAATGAAGAAGCAAATATATTTAAAATAAATTTTAAAATTGGAAAAGAAAAAGAATTGGACAAGAGCAACAGCCGATGAGAAATCGAGAAACTGGATCGATGGACAAACTTTCTCGTTTACCAACACCATCATCGTCGTCGTCATCATCATAATCATCATCGTTGTCGTCGTCGTCATCATCATCATCATCATCATCATCGTCATCAATTCCAGTTTTTTCGTTCAAAAAATCGTTGCCAGTGTAATTTGGAGTCATATTTCAACGGGCTTTTCATTTGAAGATCGTATGCCGTACGTGTCCTGAAATGCGATAAAAAGCAGATTAATGGGTGGATGGTGAGTGAGTGAGTGAGTGAGTGAGTGAGTGAGTGAGTGAGTGAGTGAGTGAGTGAGTGAGTGAGTGAGTGAGTGAGTGAGTGAGTGAGTGAGTGAGTGAGTGAGTGAGTGAGTGAGTGAGTGAGTGAGTGAGTGAGTGAGTGAGTGAGTGAGTGAGTGAGTGAGTGAGTGAGTGAGTGAGTGAGTGAGTGAGTGAGTGAGTGAGTGAGTGAGTGAGTGAGTGAGTGAGTGAGTGAGTGAGTGAGTGAGTGAGTGAGTGAGTGAGTGAGTGAGTGAGTGAGTGAGTGAGTGAGTGAGTGAGTGAGTGAGTGAGTGAGTGAGTGAGTGAGTGAGTGAGTGAGTGAGTGAGTGAGTGAGTGAGTGAGTGAGTGAGTGAGTGAGTGAGTGAGTGAGTGAGTGAGTGAGTGAGTGAGTGAGTGAGTGAGTGAGTGAGTGAGTGAGTGAGTGAGTGAGTGAGTGAGTGAGTGAGTGAGTGAGTGAGTGAGTGAGTGAGTGAGTGAGTGAGTGAGTGAGTGAGTGAGTGAGTGAGTGAGTGAGTGAGTGAGTGAGTGAGTGAGTGAGTGAGTGAGTGAGTGAGTGAGTGAGTGAGTGAGTGAGTGAGTGAGTGAGTGAGTGAGTGGTAAGATAAGAACAAATGAAAGCTGATGGGATCTTAAGGTAAGACAAACAGAAAAAAAAACAAGTATAAATCCTTCGACAAACGTCTGCTCGTGTTAGCGGTAAATGTTCCGAATATAAAGTGGTTTTAATTTGGAACTTGGAAGTTTAACTCAATTTTCTACGTCCGGAACGAAGGAATTGAATCTCTTAAAGTGATTATTGAACAAATGGCAGATACAATTTTGTCGAGTACTTTTGTGCACATCGCTGGAATTTCAAAAAATCTAAAATAATAATAATAATAATAATAATAATAATAATAATAATAATAAAATTAATATTAATAATAACAATAATAATAATAATAATATTAATAATTGTTATTCTTTTTCCAGAGGGTAGCCTTTTTTTTTAATGTCATAGACGACATTTCAAGAAATATTTATTATTTATTTTGTTATTCATTTATTATTTATTTATTAATCATTTCGTCGCATATTTGTGGCTTCCATATGAAATTTCACAGAGTATTTATTATTATTATTATTTTATTGTTATTATTGTTTTTATTTATTATTATTATTCAAAGAAAACATCCCCATCCCTGATTTACTGATCTCAGAACCAGCAGAGCAGATGGACGAGATAAGCCATCAAAAAAAAAAATGAATTCTTTGACGTAGAATTCGTCCCGTAGCGAGGATTCGCATTCGTTCAGAAGTCTCTGAGTTCGAGTCCTGGCTCGGACCGCCATTTCGTCATTTGACTAGCGATTCACGTGACTGTATTCAATGACTTATAATCGCACTTCAGGGTTTGCACCCAGCTCGACTATTGCGACCGGACTACTGGAATCACGCTCCACATAAATGCTTTTCGACTCCCTGAATACAGCGCTATATAAATTAAACAGCACTCTTCTCCCGAGTGGGCGGAGGATGGATAAAGGGGGGCCATCTTTGAAGCAATGGAAAAGCAAAAGAATGAATTTTTAAGGAAAAATTTCAAGAACATTTAAAGGAGAATTGATGGCCGGCAGAGAAATCTCGAGGTTCGCAGCCATTTTCCGACCTCAATCATTATCATGCCCTGGAAAAGGTTGGTCGCTTCCGGATGTTTTTTCTCCAGTTGGAAATTTACAGTCCGGCGATGAGGTGTGCGCGCCCGGGTAACGCGAGGCTTTCCTCTGAAAGGAGATGTGTGCTCGTATGAGACCTGAGGGTACGATCCACCTTTCTTCATTCCTCCGTCCGTCCGTCCGTCTCACCGTTCTTTCCATCGTCTCTTGTTCACTTCTGCAGGTTACCTTCGGAGACTGAGTGCCTCAATTAACATTAATTGATGCTGCCATTTTTGCTTTTATCAATTTTCTTCATTATCTTGACCGACAATTTTCTCTTCTCGTTCTCTTTATTGCATCCTCATCCATCCATCCATCCTTCCACCCACAGAAAGTTCAGCTCTGTAGGTCATTAACTTTATTCATCTACTTGTAACCCGAATCCACTTCCGTCTGACCATCCAACTATCTTCTCATTCATTGAACCTTCCTTCTTTCTTTCCTTTACTCTCCTCCTTCAGTAACGACGGTCTCTGCGTCTTCATTCGGACTTCCCACGGACGTGAAAGTTTTACGGAATTTCATTCCACGGAGGAGGTATAATATTCACCCGGAGTCTGCTCTCTAATTGACTTCTTTTGTTGAACGTGGCTATCTTATCGACTGCTCTGGGATCACAGATCTCTTTGTCGTCCTTACTTCTTCCAGCTATTCTTTTCCATACTGTCAACGATCTAGTTTGACAGTTCCATCGTAGATGTTTCCGATAATGGCATAAATCTCAGATTTTTAAAAACTCTCACTAGAAAAATTCGCTTCAAAAGTCCACAACCTCACTTCAATCACTCAGACAGAAAGACTTTTTCTTTCTTTCTTTCTTTTTTTTTCAAATGTATGGCCGACTACGTTTCATTTAATCTTGTTTCCCAGAAATAATATTGAAATGTCGGCGTTCAAATTATTTTGCTGTTTAATCCATATGAAGAGACTCTTTTTATAAGAAAGCCCAATTTAATGAAACTTTTGACAGTCTACAAATGTCGGAACTTCTTATTCGGGAATCTCATTTAAAAGCAGTTCAATAGAGAGCGCTTTATCTTTCCATTATCGGATGCATTTTCAAAGAATTTATTTGGGCGTTCGTTCATTTGATTTAAGAATATTTATTCACTAAATTTATTTTACTTGACGTTTATTCCAACAATTGTTTGCTCGGTAATTTAACAAACGTCAAATTTATTTTTAGTGCTAACTCGGGTTTCAATGAAGCGCTCAATTCACCTTTCATCATTTTCGAATGTAAACAAGCGTCGTTCTTTTCTATTTGCGGTCTTTTGGCGGCATCTTCTCTGATGGAATTTTTTTTCTCTTCGACAAAAATCGATCTTCCTACGTGAGCTTCTCAGTGAGCGGGAAAAGTCCTTTTGAATTTGAAAGCGAATTTCCGCCAGAGCTCATCTCCCGGCCATCTGTAACTTTAGCAGAAAAAAGTCCTCTGCAGCTCTCGGCGGGTTGTTTTTATCCCGATTCGAATTCATCTAAGAAAAAATAAGAAGATTCTTATCAGACAGTCTTTTTTTTTTCAAGGCTTTCTTCGTCCGTGCATGCGTATTAATGAAAACCATTACGAAATGAGATTCGTCTTCCTTTCCTCACCAGTCCCTCCAGAGAACTGGAATCTTCTCCGAAATACCTTACAAATTGGGTCCAGACCATCCCCCTCGACGCCTTCATTCGATGCCATAAAAGAAGGCCGACGACTTAGGAAGATGAGCATCGTAGAATAATATTCCGATAGGGAATTGATGATGCCGAGAGCCGTGCCTAAGATTTCCATCGTCTCGCTCCTCCTACGTCCAACAATCATGCACCCTCAAGGTAGCAATAAAATCATTGAGCAGAAGGCAGATTGCCAGAAAACATGAAGACATATTGCCTCGAGCAAACCGAGATAGACACACAATTCATAGCCAAGAATTACCTCCTGGCGGGAAAATTACAAAACGAAGCAGTCATTTTGCCAACATAATTCAGTTAATGATAAAGCATGGAGCCAATAACTCCACGGATTCCTAGGAACAAAAAAGTCGAGCCCTAAGCAAATCCCACAGCCACCCAAGTCCCCCAATGTTTGAAATTGTCGTATCGAAAAACGACGACAAATACCAAGTTGGCGTTTCGTAACACTCGCAGCTATCTCAGCCAATTACTAACCAAAACTAAAAACTTTAACTGCACAGGGCACGCCTCTTAAGCTATCTAAACTTTTTCGCACACTCCCCTGGAAATTTATTAATCCGTCGCCTCCACCCCATTATGCCACTCAAGAGGTTTAGCTATGCAGATGGGCAAGTCTAACCAACAGATTTTTTACCCCAACTATTTTATAGAATCAGACATCAGAATAAACAAGACACATTCCACAAAAGGTTATCAATCTCATGAACCAACAAGTGTAGAAAAAAAAACAAATAAAACCAGAATAATAATAATAATAGCAACAACACCTCATGAATAAGTAATATGTAGAAGTTTACTGGTAAATATGAGTACAATTTTTCATATTTTCATATTTTTGACTTCATTACAATGTAAACAACACCGAGAGAGAATCTCCCCCAAAGAAATTCAGTCTTCCAAATAGGTCACAAAAGTGACCTCCAAAGGTCACATGGGGACAAAGTCCAAATGGCCAATCAGTTTATCCAAGGGGTTGCAACCAATGGCTACGTCCATAAGTCACTTGGAATCGACTTCATCTTCTTCTTCATCGTCGTCTTCACTTCCAGAACCATAATAGGCTGAAGCAATGGGAATAATTCAATCATTATTATAGCATTAAAATTTTTATTAATAATCCTTAATTAAAATAATGTTTAACTGCATTAACATGAGTTTAATCTGATTGACAAGTTTGGGATTATAACGAGAACAGGAGAGGGGGTGGTGCTCACCCACAACACTTTTTAAGGCACCCTGTACTTTCTTCGGTTGACTTGAAGATCCCTTGAGAGACGAATCCTTTGCGTCTTGAAAAAGATGAAAAGCTATTAGCATCGATCGTTACTCCAGAAAAAAGTATGACATAACTTTTGCTATTAATAGCAATTTAAATTAATTTTATAAATCAATTGACTTGATTTACAAGTAATTAAATATTCAGGTATTCTTCTCAAGAGAGGCACAAACATAGAGAAATATATTTCGACAAAAGCTACGCAGCAAAAGCTACGAGCGAGGCACTAACCCGTGTCGGGTCTCTTCCTCTTGAGGTTGACCACAGGGGTGGGCAACACGAAGCCCTCTGCATCCTTAGCTGGTCTGAAATTGATTGATTAGAGATGTCAATCATTCATTATTGATCCACCTTTATTATAATTAACCACTGTAGTTGAATAATTAAGCATCTGCTTATCATTAATCATTAACTATTCACGACAAAAAAATTTAAACAAATTCACACCAACCCTTGAGTAGATTTTGCGTCTTCTTTCAGCACATCCTTCTCGATCTTTGACGCTGGCAGCAAAGTTTCCTCTTGCTATTAGATCATGAAAAGTATCAATAATAACAATAATAATATTATTAATAATAATAATAATAATTGTTGTCTCAATTGGAAAAAATTTGTCTAAAAACCTCAACAATTCCATAAATTGGCAAATAGATCCAAAATTCTAATCAGACACTCCACAGTCATTTAAATGTCACCATTCACAACAAATCGAAATCCTTAATTCAGCGAAACAACTCGGCTCAAAAGCAAGAAACCGACCTCAGAAGTCTTCGAGTCGTGCAAATCGTTTTCATCGTCTTTACACTTCCTCTCCTCCTCCTCCTCTTCTTCCAACTTTTCCTGGAACCTCCTGCGAGTCCCCTTAGGCTCCCTGAAGGCGTCCGTCGCTTCCGGAGAGTCGGATCGTATGCACACCGGAGACGCGAGGTACTGCTCGTAGTAACTGAGGGCTACTGAAACTGATGAAATCTGTGTTGAGGAGGCCAGGGGGAGGCAGAACGAGAGGAAGAAGTACGAGGTTAGCAATCGTCAGCTCGATTTAAGTTTTTTTTAACTAATTCGAATAAATTTTAAACTTTCTCGACTTAAATGCTCGACATTAGCTCCGATCGAAAATTCGGTCGATCCACGATACCTGGGTAGTCGGAGGAGGCGGCGGGGGCGGAGGAGGAGGCATCGCCGGGCAGAGGACGGGACCCCCGAACGCGGAGAGGCCGGTCGGCATTTGGAGTCTGCTCGGCGAGGCGAACGGGGCGGAGCTGCCGTTGTAGGACTGTCGAGTTCCCAGCGAAGGGGATTGGAAGGTCATCGAGGCAGGATTTGGAAGGAACGACGGAACTGAGGAAGCTGCCTGGCACGAGTACGGAAATCCTGGGCAGATAAGTAAATTAACATGATTTTAAAATATTTAACTATAATCTTAACAATAATAATAATAATAAAGAAAATATTTCTAGCTTATTGGACTGTATTAGTTAAAAATGAGACTTATTAATTCCAACCAAAAATAAATGACATATAAATTGTCGTAATAAATCATTGTGCAGGTTATAATTACCTTGAACTGACATAGAAGCAACCCATGCAGCCGGATTGGGCAGAGGAAATGCTGTTCAAAATAACGAACCAATTAAATCGATGTTAAAGGCGCTCATGAATATTTATTTCTAAGCACAAGTCCATCCACCCACAGCAGGTTTGGAAATGTCAATTTTGCATAGCAATTAACAACTAACTTTAAAAGGCACCTCCTATGTTACACAGGTTAACTGTAGACTATTATTATTATTATTATTATTATTATTATTGGCCAACAATGGTCAAGAAATGATTGTTGGTTTCATTGAAATGGTTAATTACTATTAAATTAATAAATAACAATTAATAAACTACCTGGTTGATGGAGACCAGCAAGCATGGAAGCTGTTCCTGGGTTAACAGCAGGTGGCACAAGAGCCAGTGCTTGCTGGAAACTGGCATAATCTCTTTGGACCTGTTTTTGAATGGCAACCACAGACATAACTACACTAATTAATTACTTTGATTAACATTTTAATGCAAACTAAAGACTATAATAAACAATAATTACAAAGTAATAAACTTAATAATAAACAAATAAAAATCAAACTTCTCACCGTTTCAAGGAGATTCTGTGCCAATTGCTTGGCTTGCTGAAGTCCCACTTGATTGCTATGCCTGTAGTTGATGGAATGGAATATTGAATAATGGGAGAATGGTAACCAGTTCATTGATTAAGATATTGAACTGTAGCAAATAGTTTTCAATGGATGTTTTTTAGCTTAACATGTTAATTTTTACTAGTTATTTTCTTAAATCTGCAAATTACTAGGAATAATTATCAGATAATCAATAGAAATTAATCTAACAAAACAGAAGTCCAAATCAAAAGCCTCTTAACAGAAAACGCAATCAGCTTTTAACACCAAAATTCCACGAGTTCTATGCCTCACTCATGGCTTCTCCAACAGACCCAAACAAACAAATAAATAAATAAACAAAGACAGGATAAGCAATCCCACGCCAGGGAATTTCCGAGTTATAATCTTATAAGCACGCACTGTAAGTAAATAAACATGGGCTCGAAAGCCTCTCTTCCCGAAGTCGGCTCTACGAAGCCCGATCCTTTACCCCGTAGCATGACCTTTGCCCCGGTCTCCAATTGGATGTGTTGCAAATAGGAACCCTGGTTGGATGGAAATGTTGATCATGTTTAATGAATGGTTAAGTAGTATGATGCAAATTAATTGTAATATAAAGTATCCTTTGACAAATGCTAAATAGATTAACATCTCATATAAATTTAAATGCTAATATTATTATTATTATTATCACTAATATTATAAGCAGGCAAAATGCCAAATGTTGGACTTGATTTTAAAGAACTCTCTTAGAATAATCTCAGCTTAAGTAGTAAAATTACAATGCTATAATTACTGTACTCACGACAACAGCGTGCAACTACTAACAACAGCGTCGCTAAGCAACTACCATTACTACTATTATTACTTAACGATTTTAGTAATGAAAACACGTCTGCATCGGAATGCCGGAGACTAACGTTGGGTCCGAGGATTTTTTGTTTGACATCAAAGTTTGGTGGAGCGTGTTCTAAACCAACAAACAATTTATCTTGAACAAAAGCAAGCTGTGGTTATGTGTGAAAAAAACAATCATTTCAATGTTAATGACTGGAAATGAATTTCATTTAATTTAAATTTAATAAATTATCAATCGATCAATCAATCAATCAAACAAAATCAATCACTCTTCAATAGCATCATCATCACCACCGCCATCATCATCATCATAATTCAATTCCTACAGTACTGAACCTATTTAAGTTAAGCTTCCTTAAAACTCCTATGCAAGATTAAAACTTCTTGTTGCATATTAAAAGAACCAATACAACTAATTACTAACAACCTAAATTCTAATCCAATAAGAATTATATAAATCTTTTAAGCCAATTAACTGAATTAAATGTTGCAACTAACATAGCAATAGCAAATATCTATTCTAAAATCAGCCTAGCATCCTCATCAACATCATCATATCCTCATAACATCATCGCATAATTATATTCATAATTATGAAATGAAATCATAAAAATCTCGGTCGATTGCGACCGATACCGACCGGGGGTGCGGAGCTGTTGGCGGATGAGGCCGTGGACATGACGGTCCTGACGTTCGTGGTTCCGGAACTGATGGAGAGAGAGGAAAGGGGAATGCTGCACATGGAGTGGATGATGCTCGAGATCCGCTGGACCGCGACTGTCGGGAAGGAAAGTCACGTCACAGATGTCATGGATGACGCATCGAATCGAGATTCGTCCGTCAACTTTTTGCAACGAGTGACATTAGCTCGGCTCAACTAAACCTTTGCTTAATTCGTTTTATATCTCATGTTCATTATAATAATATTATATTATAAATAACCAAATTAAAATATTGATTGTAATAGCTAAATTAAATCATTCATTGTAATAACCAAATTAAAACATTCATTATTATAACCAAATTAAAATTTAATAAAAAGCACTGTTGACTAACCATCAACGCTTTGTTGGTTTGGACCCTGCACTGACAAGTACAACGGCCTCTCGCTGCAAATCAATCGAAACCAATTAAAAATCAATCACCAACCAACAATCAGTATTCGATCTATTTAACTATTTATAATTAATTGTGCTCATTTGATTATAACATCGTGGACACCTCACCCGGTGCTCGTGGCTTGCGTTCTCTCCTCGGAAGACATGAACCGACCCCTGGTGGCAACTTTTGCACCACTGACTTTCAATATCTGCGATGAAGTTTCAACAGAGGTCGTGATGATGATCATGATGATAAAGTCATCCATAATTACATAAAGACAACCATAATTAATAACAAAAAACAAACATTCTTAACATTATATTCCCTGAGGCGACAAGGTCGAGAGGAATTTGAAATCAAAATTTGGTCATGAAACATCGTATGAATGCTTTCTCACGTCTTCTTGCGTGACGGATTTGGTGAGGAGGTTGCGACACGCGTACGTAATGTCGTTTATTTCTATCTCGCAAGAGAAAGCTTGGTTGTCGACGGAGGTCGACATCGACGTCGTCCCGGCAGCGGTCGGCAAAGGAATGAAGTCCGCCTGTCGAGAATGGCAATGCTTCAAATATGACGGCTTTGTAAAAACATTTTTGACAAAGCCGAACGATTGAAACTTCACGAAAGCAAACACATTTCTAAGCATCAGACCATGCACACACACATACACACAAAAATCACATTTCAAATTGCACCAATCTAAGATTCAAACACAACTCTTACCAAACTATCCTAAATCTTTAGCAACCATAACCAGGTTTAAAACCATTAAAAGCACCTTATTAGAAACCTCCTCTTTCTTGACAGTCACTAGCGGTGGCTCTTTGCTTTCATCCTCTGGATTGATCTTTCCTTCTGCAAGGAGCCTCGAGAAGACTTTGGCAGCCGCTTCTTTGGCAGCTTCGAGGCATTTGTCCCTTGACCTTGGCGTGGGATCGTCCCATTTCCGATGCTTGCCCCTGAAGGTTGGAAGTTCATTGGAGGTTAAAATGTTTAAAGCATGGCAAGTAATAGCCATCAAATATTTTTTCTATTTTCTATTCAACAGCACTGCCTATTCTAATGATTGTCAATCAGTATTTATGCCCAAACACTCATGTATGAGTTGCATATCAATTACATACATTATAACAATGTCAGAAAGGAAGCCACAATATTTCAGGCATCAGAGGCTCATGCCATGAATTTGAATTAACATCATATAATTCAACGCGTTCCATTACTGGTATTTACTATTCAAGTGATTTTAAAAGGAGAGTTCGTTCAACCGAAAACTTATATGCATTTCAAAATGTTTGCAGAGATGACTTAGAAACGTCAAAACACCTCCGCAAACAAAAACTAATGCAATCCAAATAAATACATTTCAAAACTTCCTAACATTTTTTGACTCTTTCAAGGAAATTATTAAAAAATCGAATCAACAAAAGTCAGAAAAGCAATCCGAAGTTAAATATGGCCGATGGCTTGTTTGGATTTTGTGTGTTTTGCCTAGTCTTGTTTTGGGCGACAATTATTTCAATTAAATGTATCCACTTTATATTTTTTAATTTAAAAAAAAATATTTTTAAAAATTTTATGACGGCGTGTATGAAATAAGCCATTCGATTTTTATTTAAAAAAGAGCTTCTCAAAAACTGACTTGACAAGAACCTAAATAAATTGAAGTCTTTCCAGAACATTTGGAAAATATATTATAGATATTTTTTTAACTTAAGAGTTTAATTGAATGATCATACTGCTGAAGTATTTAAAAGCATTTTGAGGATCGCCGGTTCTTCAGAAGTCCTTGCTATGGTCCTTTACTGCATGCTCTTTCAGTACATTCCAAAATCAGTAAATCTATAAACGAAGACATTTATCCAATCAGGTTTCATAAATAATTAATAAAATATAAAAAAAAAACAGCATTCTCAAATAATATCATAAACAAATAAATCAACAATAAAAATAGAAACGTTCCCTCAACGCGATGCATCCTTTGGCATTGGAAAGGTTGGGAAATAATCAGATGAAGCGTCAGGATTGATGGAGCCTTAAAGACGATGTCAATCCTTTTAATCCGTCAGCGTGGAAACAGCCTCCTCCGCATCTTCCATCAGTCTTTGATGAGCGATGGAAAAAGCAGGGGATGAGTAGGAGATGAACACTTTGTCTTCTTTTCATCTTGTCTTGTCGCCGATTTTATCAACCATTTTTATCGAATACAAATAAAACATAAATCAAATATAAAATAATATTAAATGTATTATTATTATTATTTTTATTTTTTGTTATCAACAAACATATAATATAATGTTAAGCTATAACTCTAACAATATAATGGTTTAAATTATAATAATAATCCAGCTCTATAATGAAATAATTGATTTAAAATAATAAATCGTCTTTTCTAAATAGAGTTATTATTAAAAAAATATTGACCCAAAAAGTTATTAATATCCACAAATTAAAAATAAAGCGATGTGAAGTCACGTGTTATCATTCTTTAGTATCTTCTGGTATTGATAATTCCGGTATTATATTCTGGTATCAATTCTGGTATTGACCGAACGAACGTAAGTTTCTTCCTTTTTTTTCTCGAATTAATTTTAAATAAATTTAATTAGGCTGTTGATGGTGAGCGTTGCATGTTACGGCATTGGAGACGATGCTAATGGTGATTGAACATCTTAATTATTGATTCTTTGTTTAAGAAATTTAGGAAAATAACAAAAGATCATTCATCTGTTCGTTCATTCGTTCGTTCGTTCATTCATTCACTCATTCATCTGTTCATTCCTTCATTCATCCTTCCATCCATTCATCCATTCACCACTGCAAGTTATTATGAAAATATTTTTATAATTATTTACAAAATTATTACATTCGTTTTGTTTATTACAACCAATTGACCTACGAGAAAGGCAGAGGTCTCAAGCAATTAACTCCAATGTTGACATACGAGGTGAATATTCTCATATGAAAAGTGGGACCATAAATGGAACGCTTTTTTCGCACTAACTCCCCTCAGAACCAAGAGGATGAGTCATCATCATCATCACCATCATCATCGTCATCATCATCGTCGTCGTCGTCGTCATCAAATGTAGTGTTATGTCAAGTGTAACTTAAAATTGTAATAGATAGTATGTTATTAACAGAAATTATTCCTAAAATTGTTATTAAACATTTTCATTATATTATCTCTAGTCATTACTATTACAAGCGTTAATTAATAATTAATAATTTTTTTACAATAATTATTTTATAATTACCAACAGTAATAAAAATAATCTTTCCAGTCTTGACAGAAATCTGGTGACAGTATGAAAGTCGATAAAAAATAATTTAAATAATTATTCGATACACTGACTTCGTGCCACGTGATAAAACAACAACCAACTTCATCGGGCCCCCTGACCTCTGAACTGAGCTCACCAGAAGGGTGAACGACCTGACCTTATAATTATATATAATATTATTATAATAATAATTAATAATTAACAAATTACTTTTTTTTTTATAAATAAATTTATGGCTTAAAATGAAAAATAACAACATTAACCATTACCGCTACGATGACGACGACGGTCACGTGAACAGTGTAATTATTTAAGGGAATTATTTTGTGAAATAACACGATATCATCCAATTTTAAACTTCCTCTTTAAATTACGATTTTCCCAAAAAGAACTGAAAAGAGCAAAAGAATAAAAATAAAAATAAATAAAATAAAAAATAAGATGAAACGAAGAAAGAGATGAAGAAGAAAAAAAGAATTGAAATGGTCGCCATGGTGACCTGACGAGGGGATTTCTGTCGTATTAACGACTCTTGTGCTATGACCCTGCATGGTTGGATGGATGGACAAACAGATGAATGAATGATTGAATGATTGAATGAATGAATGAAGGAATGAACGAAAGAACGAAAGAAAGAAGGAATGGATGATATAAGCCTGAATGATCATCGTCATTGACATCGCCATCGTCGTCGTCGTCATCAGCATCACCATCATCATCATCATCATCACCGTCATTGTTCTACTAAGTACGTCATATCTTTGGATGATCCCGAAGAATCCTTTAAAGTTTCGTTTTCAATTTCCTTGTTCTATTTTTATCGTCCAATCGGCGTCCGGCCTGTCCCTCTGTCCCTCTGTCCACCTCCCCCCCGATGTTTGGCGGGGTCTATAAAAGCACTGACGTGCCGGATGCCTCACTCCTTTAACCGGCTTTTTTATTCGTCGTCATGGAAACGTTTGTTTTAGAAGCGGAGGAGGTTAGGACTGTGACGTCAGGCGGTTAGGAACGAGTGAATGAATTCTTAAATGAGATAATTTATTATAATGAGAGATTATTATTATTTATTAATTAATTATTTATTAATTAAAGTTGATTATTTATTAATGAGATTGAAAGCGAGTCTTTTAAAGTCTTTGAGTCAATAACATTCATTTTTTAGTCATCAAGGGAAAGGTCAATTAAATCGTTATTTATTTTTAATTGTTACAATATTAATTTTATTATTTTTTTGCTTAAAATTAAAGTTTGAAATGAAATTGAATTGTTAATTGATTAAAATTAATTAATTGTTAATTAATAAAAAAAATAATAAATTAATTAATAAAAAAATAATTAAATTAATTTAAAAATAACTAAACTAATAAAGTGTTTGCAACATTGATTCTTGTTTTTCATTTGTGACAATCAGATCTGATTGTGATGTTATCATCGTCGTCGTCATCGTCGTAGACGTCATAATGTCATAATGTAGTTTTACTATTTTGAAGTATTGTTATTATAATTCGATTATTTTTGTTATTATTATTATTATTATTATTATTGTTATTATTATTGTTATTATTATTATTATTATAGACATTATTATTATCATTGGCGGCGTTGTTATTATTATTAAAGCTCCTGCCTTTCAATGACAAACAAACTGGGATTTGTTAAGAATTTCAAGAAACTTTTCAAAGGAAAAGAAATGTAAACCCGGATAAAAAACGTGATGATGACGACGATGGTGGTGCCAGTGGTGATGATGATGATGATGACGATGGTGATGATGATGATGATAATGACGATAGTAATGATGATGATGGTGACGATGATGATGACGATGACGTCGATGTTGACGGAGGAGAAGGTTTATAAAAGAAAATCAGATCTATAATAACATTGCTGACCATTTTGTCCTTCGAAATGGAATTATTGATTAATTAATGTTAATTAATATTTTAAAAAAAAATTAATTTGTGTAACAAGAATTTATTCAGACTGATCTAAGAGACGTGATAGGATGATTACCGCAAAAAATAATAATAAATAAATAAATAAAAAACCCCAAAAACTGATTAAAGAATAAAAAAAAAGAAAAACTGAAATGAATTTACAGTCAACAATTGATATGAAATTTATAATTAACAACTGGTTATCATAACACGATAAGCGTGCATGGAAACTGGGACAACAAGAGCAACAAGAGCAACAACAACGGTAACATAAAACAAAAGCTCATAAATAATTCTAAAGAAGGGGATAACTACAAAATCAAGTACATGACGACTGAACACATATTGAACACGCCGGAATGGACTCGAGATTTCCAGCAATAAACCTCTGAATTATGGACCTATCGACAACAAGTTTTCTGCATCCCACCCATCATCATCATCATCATCATCAACAACAACAGCAACATCATCATTATCAAGAGCAGCAACAACAAAGCATCGACCCGTGGTCCGACCTTTTGAACGCCACGGGCACGCCCCTGACACCACAGGTGCGAAACATCTACCTGGCTTTGATCGAAATCACGGTGCAAAGCCTCATCTTCCTCGTCGCAGTCGTCGGCAACGCGAGGGTGGCCGTGCTTCTCCATCGGTCGAGGACCGTGGCTGCAGGACCGACCAGAGCGGCCAGGAACGACTCCGAGAGGGAGTCCGTGGTGAGGATGGACGGACAGCCGGAGGAGAAGAAGGCGACGACGACGACGACGAAGAGGAAGAAGAAGATGACGAGACTCTCTAGGATGAACTACATGATGGCCCATCTCACCGCTGCAGATCTCTTCGTGGCCTTCTTTAACGTCCTACCCCAGGTCAGCCTTAGGGCATCATCATCATCATCGTCATCATCATCGTAATTGCAATCGTCGTCGTCGTCTTCTTCTTCATCGTCATTACCATACACTTCATCATCATCGGCAAAATCGTCAACATAATATGAATCATAATATCGATATCATCGTCATCATCATCATCATCATCATCATCATCATCATCATCATCACCACCATAATCATTATCATCACCGTCGCCATCGTATTTGTCGAAATTGTTGTAAACACGTTACTAGGGAAAGTTGGAGTTTAGTTGTCAACGGACATTGTTTTAAATTCTTTTTTTTTTTGGGACTCGACATTTGCATGTTTCAAGTTGATTCACATGGTTTTTAGCTTTTCAAGTTACAGTTGTTGTGTTGTTGTTGTTGTTGTTGCTGCTGCTAATGATGATGATGATGATGATGAGATGATGATGAGGAGGAGGAGGAGGATGTTTCTGATGTTGTTGTTGTCGAGCTTGTTGAATGTGACAGTAAGGTTGTTGGAAAGATAAATACTGGCCAGGCCAGTCTAAAATTGTGAATCAACAAAACATCATCATAACCATAACCATCATCATCATCATCGTCGGCATCGTCATCATAATCCTAATCATTGTCATCATCATCAAGTCAATATTCGTCTCCATGTCCTGGTTTGATGGGCTCTTAAAGCTCAACCATGTTTTAAGTTCAAGATGATAATAAATAAAAAATATATGTCATAAATAACTGAATAAATAAAATTCTAATTGATGATTAATTAATTATAAATTAATTAATAATTGATTTAATTGTAAATAATTAAATCTTCGTTTGTAATAAACCAGTAATGAATAAACTTAACATTATGATTATAATAAATAATTATAATCTCATATTAATTATTCTAATGATTTCTCCCAGTAAATCGTCATTAATAACTGATGATGACGACGACGACGATGATGATGGTGGTGATGATGATGATGATGATGATAATGCAGGCATTCTTAGTTGAAATGTCATAGTGTCACGCAATGCCTTGGATGTCAACGTTGGACACGAGATTTCAATCAAACCAAGCAAAACCTTTGACAAAAAAAGTCAATCAGAAGTCAATCAAGCATTCGATTGAAATGATGATTGATGGGTTGATGTTCCATCGATTGGTTGAATCGCCATCTTGATTCATGTCAAGCCTGAGTCAACTTCGAGTCCTTATTAGTTTTGGATTTTTTTGGTTTACATATTATAGTCATATTAAATATTTATTCATTTAATATATTATATTAATATTTATTCCTTTATTATATTATAGTAACATTTATTTATTTATTATATTATAGTGATATCTATTATTTTATTATATTATAGTCATATTCAATCATTTACTATATTATATTAATATTTATTCATTTATTATAATATGGTAATATTTATTAAGTTATTATATTATAGCAATATTTATTAATTTATTATATTATAGTCATATTCAATCATTTATTATATTATAATAATGTTTATTAATTTATTATATTATAGTAATATTTATTAATTTATTAGAAAAATATTTATTTATATTAAAAATATTTCAGTTTGGAAACGAAATGGCAATTTATTCCAGCACTCGTTTTGGACATTTTTTTGATTCATTTTTGAGAAAAGATTTGGAAATGTTTGTGAGTGGAAGATAAGACATTCATGTTTCAGAGGTTGTCGGTGATGATAATTAGTTCGAATGATGATGATGACGACGACGATGATGATGACGACGACGGCGATGATGATGATGATGACGATGATGATGGTGACGGCGATGACGATGATGAGGAGTTTTATGGTTTCGGTATTGATGATGATACCGGCGATGATGACAATCCCCAAGGATGGAGATCCAGCGAAGCAAAGGAAATCAGATATGGCCACCAAGATCCATGTGATCCTGAATATTTTTTACGCACTTTTACGCAATAATATCGCGATTTAATTGTCACCATATTTTCCTTTAATTATTACAATAATAACTTTAATTATTATTATTATTATTAATGTGGCTGTAATATTAATAACAATTAATTATAATATAATAATTACATATTACATTTTATAATGATAATAATATTTATTAACAACAACAACAACAACAACAAACAACAACAAAACTCCTGACTTGAAATCCTTTTTGGTGGACATTCAGGCAAATTGGTCCTTCACGGTCTGCTGGATGCGAAATCCTCAAAACGTACTTACGTCATCATCTTCATCAACGTCATCGTCGTAGTCGTCATCTTCATCAACGTCATCGTCGTAGTCATCATCACTATCATCATCACTATCGTCGTCATGGTCACCATCGTCACTACTTCTCTTCAAGGAGAGCCATCTGTCGAAACTTCATCCAAATTTGGAACATCTCGAAATGTTAAACATTCAAAAAGTTCATGAAATGTTAATAAGATTAAATTAAAAACAAGCAGTGGCAAAAAATAATTAATCATTTAATCAATAAATAGATTAATTAATCATTTAATTAATAAATAAATAAATTAATTAATTAATCGATCAATTACTTCGCATGTTGATTGCATGGCGAAGGAAGTGGGAAAATCATAATCGTGGAAATATATTTATTGGTCTCAGAAATTGAGTCATTTATTTTTTACAATTTATTTTTAAATCTCCAGTAAATATTATTTGCGATATTAACAGGAATTATTATTATTATTATTAGTATTATTATCGATGATGATGATGATGAGGAGGAGGAGGAGTAGGAAGATGATTATGATGATGAAACCACGACGTCCTCGAAGATATTTTTGGCATAAAATGACTTCATTCTATTTTGTACTCATTTTAAAGATTAAAGACATTTTTTGGAAATGTGGGAACGTTTGCTGTTTTGTTGATCGATATTATTATTATTATTATTATTAGTATTATTATTATTGTTATTATTATTATTGATATTATTATTATTATTATTATTATTATTATTATTATTATTGTTATTATTATTGTTATTATTATTATTATTATTATTATTATTATTATATAATTATTAATTTTAAATAATTTATAATATTTATTACAAAAAATGCGGCATCAGTTGATATTTTACTTGATATAGTAAAATTTAATATTACAAATTGATATTTTTACTTAAAAAAAGGTTATATGATATCCAACTTTATACTTTACAACCTTAATAATAAATAATAGATTTTTTAATTTAAAAAAGAATTATTTCTAAAGGAAAAATCCAATATTGGCTAATTATTCAAGCAACATAGAATGGAAATTTCCATAAAATTGGAAAATAATGATTGATGTCCTATTGATTTAACCCTCATCTTAGCTTTTAATGCCAGAGAGTTGGCTGAGTGCAAGTCTTTTAAACCCTGCACTCTGATTGGTTAATGCTTCACATCCGGGTCAAGCCGGTGCCTATCATTATCATCGTTACCACCACCGACATATCTTTTTTTTTTACGAGAAAAATTAATTTTAAACTCAACCGGAATGTCTAAATTATTTAAATTATTAATATTATTTTGTTGATATTCCTCGGTAATAAGAGAAAGTTGGAATTGGAGTTTTTCTCAGAATTCCCGGATGTTACTAACAACTGACCCACGGTTTCACATTATCGCCACCGGATGCTGTTTTTGACGACGACGAAGACGACGAAGATGTGGTTGTTATTACGGATTCAACCATAATTCCTTCGAACATTCAATAGCAGTATAATAATACTTAATTAATTGATTACTTAACTAACGGAAATGATGATGATGATGATGATGACGATGACGTCATCGCTGTTAACAGAACCACGGTAGCGATGATAATGATGACGTCACTATCATCAATGGTGGGCACCGATTAAATCTGAGTAGAATTTGAAATTCCCGCCACCTCGTTGCAATTCCGATGACGACTTCCGGTCTGATTTAGAGCAATCAGGTCAAACGACTCGCGCCTTCAATTGGTCGTGCTATAAATAGCTCCTGATGATACAAACAACTCACGGTGCCTTTTCTTGAGATTGTAATTAAGACTTTATTTTGACATTTGATTGAGTAAAAGAGACATTATGGAAGTCACCATCGTCGTCGTCGTCATCGTAGCCGTTAATTATTATTATTATTATTATTATTATTATTATTATTATTATTACTATTATTACTATTACTATTACTATTATTATTATTATTATTATTATTATTATTATTATTATCGTCATCATCGAAGTCATTATTTATTATAAAAAATTTTTAAATATATTTAAAAAATTTATTATTTTATTATATAAAAAATTATTTCATGATCGGCGCATCACTCTTCAAAGTTTACATCTCCAGCTGTCAACAGGATTCTTTCAACGACGTGTATTCTTCATCCTTTTCACGGCCAGGTCAAAAGTTGAAGGCCATTATGATGATGATGACGATGAAGATGAGGAGGATGAAGATGACGATGATGATGATGACGATGATGATGAGGAGGATGAAGATGAGAGTATATTAGTGATGGCTGTGGAATAAAAATAAATGAAATGAAACATTATTCTACCGAGGCGACATGTCTCTTTTCTTGTTTATAATTACATGATTTCATGCTCATATTGTTATTATTATTATTATTATTATTATTATTATTATTATTATTATTATTATTATTATTATTATTATTATTATTATTATTATTATTATAATTATTATTGTTGTTGTTGTTGTTGTTATTGCCTTAATTAACCTCGGCTTCATCACCGTCATCGTCATGGTCACAATTACCGGAACTTCTTAAGATGATCGATGACAGTAATAAGAGGATGCATTGTTTTCTTGGCAGGAGATGATGACGACGACGATGCCATAGATGATAGAGATGGTGGTGATGATGATGACGACGATGACGTCACAAGAGGAGGAGGAGGAAGCAGATGGAGGGTTTGATTGGGGTGACCGGTTTAACTGCCGGTCTGGCCCCTAGTACCCTGCAGTTAGTTTTTAAAACTTCCTCCTTCTTTACGATCCACCCATCCTCATAAAACATCAAACATCCACCACGGCTTCAGAGCTGACCGGCGGACATCTGTGCCTTGTCTAGTCCATGTGTTAACACTGGAATGCCGGTGTCTATAGTAGTAACAAGACATTGATGATGATGATGATGGTTGCGATGATGACGACGATGATGATCATCACGGTGATCGTAAGGTGTGATAGTGACTACTGTCGGTGATGACATTTCGTTGATGAAAGTGGTGGTGATGATAGTAGTACTTGTGACAGGTCGCTAGACTTTTCGCACCGTTGGGTCTCAAAGGTCGACATCGTGTTAAGCATTGTTGACCTCGAAACTACAATAAAAACAAAAACAACAACAATAACAGAGAAAAAAATAAATATTTTAAAATTAAAAAATTTTTTTCATGAATTTCAGTGAAGGTGTGCGTCGTGTTGATTAAAATGTCCTTCTTCCAGTGGGAAATGTTTGTCGGAGATGGAGAAAAGTAAAATAAAATAAAATAAAATAATATAAAATGGTATTCAAAATGCAAATAACTGTTTCAGTAAATAAATCGAAAGTAACTCATTTGATAGATTAACATTGAAATATAAAATAAATTTAATAATTAAATTTAAATTTAAAAAAAACTACATAAATTAAAGTTTAGCAATAATGAAATACAATATTTCAAAAATATATTTGAATTAAAAAAAAAACAAAACGCATCCTCCCTATTGTTATCGACGTCTGCAATTTCCGTGCGCTGAAACTTGGAACTATTTACATCCGTTGCCAATGGTGACGGATGACGCAGTCGATTATGGACAGCTGAATAGACAATCTGTTGACCAATCAGATATCCGAGTTCATGAATAATTAATTTTCATGCTCAAATGTATTTAAAAATGGTAGCGGGAATTTTATTTACAACTTGAAATCACTTTAAAAGATAATTAAAAGTGAAACTCAAACTTAAATTATTTGCTTTGGTTATGAATTTCGAATTTTGTATCACAAAGTCATGGATATTATTGAATACATATATTAATTATAAATTTAAACGAAATTACCGGATTAATTTTTAAAGATAAATCATTTTATGAAATTTTATTCATTAAAATTATTTTAAGAAAATAAAATAATTTTTTAATCACTCGACCATTTAAATCATGATTTCAGCTCATTTGGGACATCACCGAGAAATTCCGAGGCAATGACGTCATATGTAGGTCAGTGACCTACTTGCAGCTGGTTGCCATGTACGCCTCGTCCTATGTTTTGGTGGCCACTGGACTCGACCGACACAGCGCCATCTGCCGACCTTTGAACTCAATAACCTGGTCAGCTAGAAGGTCGAACAAGATACATCTTAAATAATTAAATAATTATAATATAAAAATATAATTATAAACATGTATAATTATTATATTATATCATTTTATATTATATTATTATTATTGTATTATATATTATTGTATTATATTTTTTATATTATAATGTTATTATTATTATCCCTTCATATATTATATATTTAATTGAAATAATAACAATAATTATTATTTTTATTATTATGTTTTTATATAACATTATTATTAAAATAATGTGTCTGCGCAATTACCATCGAAATCCATTTCCAGTTAGGACCGTCGGAATCTAATTAAGCAACGCCAAGACATTTGCACCCGAATGACCTCGAAGGTCAACGATCACGTGACGCTTTGACCTTCGACACGACGAAGCTTTCGACTGATATCTTGGTGTTTTTTTTTATTGTTATCTTTGAGGCTTAAGTGGGGGTAAGACATTAGCACATTAAACGGAGTGATGGACAGATGGATGGATGAATAGACGGATGGATGAATGAATAGACGGATGGATGGATGAATAGACGGATGGATGGATAGACGGATGGATAAATGGGTGAATGAATCAACGGATGAATGGATGGATCTAATGGAAGAATGTAAAATAATTAAACGGAGTGATGGACGGACAGCTGGATGAATGGATGGATGGATGGATGTAATGGAATAATGTACGAGTGAATAGTTTGTGGGTTGGATGAATGGAACGACTGTTGGATGGATGGATGGATGGTTCTCTGGGTGGATAGGTGGACAGACTGTTTGGCAAAAGAATGGTCGTGTAAATGGCTGACTGGATTGGTGGGTGGAGGAATAAAAGAAGTGGACGAATGGCTGGCTAAATTGGTTGGGCTGATGGTTGCTGGGTTTCTCAATGGAAATGGAGTGGGTAGGATGTGATGTTGTGTCGCTGTGTGTACTAGGATGACCTGGTCGGACGATTGAGTGGCTGAGGGCTTGAAATGCTTTGGTTGAATGATTGATTGGTTGATTGATTAGTCGGTTGGTTAGTTGATTGGCTGATTGATTGATTTATTTACTTACTGATTGATTGATTGATTGATTGGTTGATTGATTGATTGATTGATTCATTGATTCATTGATTGATTGATTGATTGATTGATTTATTTATTTATTTATTCAACGACAAACAACAAACGGTTCTTACTTTTTATTTAATTGGGAAAATTATGATTTAATTATCTGATGAGTCATTACATGTTCTTCTTGTGGTGTCAATAAAAATTAACCAATTTGAAAATGAACATCTATTATTATTATTATTATTATTATTATTATCATTCATACTTCCGTGGTCAACTTTTAGGATTTCCTCTGAAATTTATTTATAAACCATTTTGAAATATATTTATAAATCATTTTAAAATGTATTTATAAATCATTTTTTAAATTTATTTTTAAACCATTTTAAAACTTATTTATAAACAATTTTAAAATTTATTTTTAAACCATTTTATTTAAACCATTTTGAAATTTATTTAGGAAACCAATGTCACTCGTCATCACCGTCTCCATGGTAACACAATAACCGGAGGACTGTAATTAAATTTCCACCCCATTATTGAATTACGATGATAATTATTTGCATAATTTATTCAATACATATTCATTATATATTATATGTAGATAACATTTATTATGTTGATGCTATTATTGTTATCGTTACACAATTTTGTTTGTGTACAACATGGATCCATGTGATAAGAATACTTAAAGGTTGTAATAATTGTTAGTATATTAAATTATTAAATTATTTTAAATTTGTTATAAAGACGAAATCTCAGCTTGGAATATGATGAATTTAAACAATTAAATTAGAATTTTTTTTAATTTCCGATATGTTATTTAAAGAAAACAAATTCAATTTCATGTGCGCTTTTTATGGTTTTTAAGAAAAAAATATTTTTAATTAAAACATCCGGCGGCCATTTTGTCAACAACTTCCTGTTTATGCGTCACAGTTTTTCTGTTTCATTCTGTTTTAGTGGCGCTCTGAGAATTTCATCGAACCCTGTTCTTTCTATTTCACCTCGAATTATAAGAATATTTATGTTATTTTATTTTTAAACGTAATAATTAAATTTCCTATTCAATAATGATTTAATGAAATTGTTTTCTAAAACATCAATATTAACTCTGATCGAATATTTTGTAATATTTGGAAATTTAAAATAATTGTGAATTTTTAAGAAATTAAAATAATTTTGAAAATTAAAAAGAGTCTTTATTAATAAAATTGATAAAACTCCGTCAAGAAACAAACGTTGTTTGCAATAAGTATTTATAAATACAAATAAATAACTATTTATAATTATAAATGCAATAATAATGATAATATAATTAATATCATATACATAGCTTCGGAATTATAATATAGTTTTAATCACAATATTTCTACTCATAATAACTATTAGGTAGCATTATTATATTACATTAAAATTTTTTATTAATTATTATTATTATTATTATTATTATTATTATAAATATCATCATCTTTAACATTTAATTGCTCCTAATTTAACTGCAGATCAAAGATTCTAATCTCGGCAGCCTGGTTGTTGGCCTTTGTTTTTGGAATTCCTCAGGTGTTCATCTTCTCGTACAGGTGGGACCAGAGTGGGTCACTCAACTGTTGGGCGGTCTTTCAGCCCCCGTGGACCATGAGGGTCAGTCGGTGCATATATTATAATAATAAATAATTATTAAATAATAACAAAAAACATTTTGTTCATAACGTTAAAAAAGTTTTTTTAATCAGTTATTCGATTCAATTTTCTGGCGAGGAGTTTTGGTTGGCGATTGGTTGGCTTGATTGATGTTGATTGATTTGATTGATGTCCGTGATTGATGTTTCAGCTGTCAATTGATGACAATGATTGAAGTTGTCGTTGATGCCAAGCATAAATTTATTCCAGTTGGGATTTCATGGAGCCACTCAGTTTATAAATGACCTTTCGATGACCCCGTAACCCCTTGGACCTCCCCACCTTCATTCATTCATGTGATTGTCTTCTTTCAAACATCCATCCATCCATCCATCCATCCATCCATCCATCCATCCATTCATCCGTCCATCCATCCGTCCGTCCGTCCATCCATCCATCCGTCCATCCATCCATCCATCCATCCATTCATCCGTCCATCCATCCGTCCGTCCGTCCATCCATCCATCCGTCCGTCCGTCCATCCATCCATCCATCCATCCATCCATCCATTCTCTCTTCTATCCATCCATCCATCCATCCGTCCATCCATTCTCTCTTTTATCCATCCATCCATCCGTCCATCCATTCTCTCTTTTATCCATCCATCCATTCATGCTTCTACAAATCCTGATGAATGAAGTTCCATTTTCAATCCATGATTTTATCGGAGCACAGGCTTTCAATGAAAGACGTTTTGAAACATTTTCTGCATTTTTTTTCTCCCGTGGATTTTGTGTTCTTTTTATTGAATTTAAAAAGATTTCCACATAATTCAAAATTTATTATTTTTATCGTCTCATATTTATTGTTCATAATTTGAAGTTTAACTCAGTTAAGACATCATTACCATCTAATATTGTTTGAATTTAGTGTTGTTGTTGCTAATGTTATTACAAAATATGTAAGTGGTCATCGGATAAAAAAAATTTAAAAAAAATGTTGTTGTTGCTACTAATGTCAGTTATGGGAATTATGTTATGATGTAATAATAATTTATAGTTTCATTAATAACAATATTATTATTATATATATTTACATTAGTAATAATTATTATTTAATATTATAAGTAAATATTTTGTTTAAATTTAATTAAAATTTAATTATAATTATTATTATTATTAATTATTAATAATAAATAAATTATATAATAATAAATAAATAAATATTATTATTATATAATAAATAAATAATTATTATTATTATATAATAAATAAATTATTATTATTATTATTATATAATAAATAAATAAATATTTATATGGATTTATATATTATATAGATATAAATAATAATTATTTATTTATTATTATATAAATAATAATAATTATTATTATATAAATAGTAATAATTATTATTATTATTATGTTTATTATTACAGTTATTAATGTTGCTGTTTTCTTCGTCGTCTGCAGAGAAGAGGCTGCATGAAGTTCACGAATTGATGTGACCTTGAGGACTCTGGTCATCTTTCTTATTTGGATGTTTTTAGTGTGTTTGTGTGTGTGCTTGTGTGTCTGTGTGTGTGTTTGTATGTCTGTGTGCGCGTGTGTGTACGTGTGTGCTCGTCCTTGTGTTGTAATCTCGTGTTGCTTCCACACTTGTACATCATTCTTTCGATTACCAGTGATTTCGTTGTTTTACGGCAGAGGTCCATTTTTAAAAAAATCTCTTTTTTTAAACTGTAAATTGTACTGCAAAGTGTGCAAGCAGCAACATGGCGGGCCTTAGAAATCCATAAATAACCCGCCAATAAGAAAGGAGATAATAAATTGATTCGTGGGCGCTACAAGTGCACTCGTATGACCTGCAATAAAGGGAAAGGATATTGGGATGCTGAGATATTATGTCACGTGATCCATTAATAGTCATGAGAATGCAAATACGTATCAAAGAAATGGAAATAATAATAATAATAATAATAATAATAATAATAATAATAATAATAATAATAATAATAATAATAATAATAATAATAATAATAATATTAATATTAATAATAATAATAATAATAACAGCCGTAATTATAATAAAAGTATCAAGAGCTACCACGACAAACATATGATAATTATCAATATATAACTTATTATATAATAATAATAATAATATCAATATATTTTGACAATAATTACTAGTAGAATCCGACCCTAAAATAGCCTTTTTTAAAATTTATTACCATGTTTCATCAACAATTGCAACGAAATTGTTTATTTAAATTAAAACTAAATAAAAATATTTCATTTTGATTTTATTATAAAAATAAAATTATATAAAATTATAAAATAAAATATATAAATAATATACATAAAAATATAAAATTATATAAAAATATATTTAATTTATTTATAAATCGTTTTAACTTTTAAAACTCTTAACTGATAACAAATCACTTAGTCATACCTTTAATTTTAAAATAATAATATTTTATATATTTATCATTAATTACAGATTCACTTTTCCCCTGATAAATTATAAAATTACAGTTATCATAATGATAATAATAATAATCAATATGCAATGTAATATATTAATCTTAATTAAATCAATAAATACAGCACTTAAAAAGAAATAAATGGCAATAATTATAAATAAATAATTATAACAAATAATTGTTCTGTAATTAAAGATAATAACAAAGCTCAGCAATATTAATGACGGACCATGCATCAAGCTCTTAAAAGCCCCATTAGCCAGGTGCCCTGGGGTGATTCCCCAACCCCCTCAGGGGTCAGGCCATTATGGTGAATCATTTCTGACTGATCGCGTGATCTTTTATTTTATTTTTATATTTTATTTTATTTTTTTTTTCAAAATAAATTATTTTGTGACGACTTGTTGTTGTTGTTGTTGTTGTTTTGTTCCCAAAATGTTTTCAACCCCTGTTTCGAGTTGCTGTGATGTTTTGAAAAATTAATCTAAAATAATAAAATATATTTTTTATAAAGATTTTGAAAACATTTGTTTATTTTCTTATGAAATGTAAAGAATAAATTGTTATTATTATTATTATTATTATTATTATATACTAAAATAGATAATAAAATATAAAGTAAAATAAGAAATAATTTCCATCAAATCTTCTCTGACGAAACAGATTTAAAAACGTGACTCACTCCATCTGAATACTCTCCAATGGTTTTCCTTTGACGTTCAAAATCTTTTTAAGGTTTCCAAACATTTTTTTTGTTTAAATAGTTCTATTTAAGAATTTTATTTTTTTTTTTAATATTTTAAATTGTTTTATATTTTATTTTAGTCTTAAATATATAAATATATTTATATATATAGTATATAATAATAATACTTTGTTGTGAGCGTTAATAGAGTGCGGGCCTTCAATTTGTTGAGAAATAAATAAATAAATAAATAAAATAAATAAAATATATTATATATAATATAGTATAATTTGTATACATTATACATAACCATATATATATATATTTCATATTTTTCAGTGGTATTCTTTTGGTACATTTGACAAAAGTATTAATTTGTTTAAAATATGGTTATCTTTAATTTATTAAAAAAGTTATTTGAGTTTTTTTATTTTTATTTGAAATAATTATCATTAATAATTTAATTGTTCAGAGTAAGATATTTCGTAATCATTTTAAGATAGCTCTAAGATAGCTTGAACATGAAATGAAAAAGAAAATTATAAAAATATTTCTGAAATCATAAAAAATTCTGATTATTGATGATATTTATTATTAAATTATTAAAAATCATATTTTAATAAAAGCAGATTGAAGCTCGTAAATAGTTACGAGAAGTTAATTCCAAGACAATTTGTTTTGTTTACGACGAGAAAAATACTTCATTGGAAAGTCACAAATCAAAGATGGACGATGGTTCGTAACTGTCTTACTGAAGCACGTCTTCATATCCTATTTATTTACGATTCTCTGGTATTAATATTATAATATTTTAATATTATACTTTTAATATTATAATATTTATGTTATGTTATTATTAAAATGTTACTTATACCGTGGTATTTTGGTATTATATTGTGGTATTAATAATAAGGTTGCAGTGTAAATTTTTAATAATTATTATGTTGTTATTTTTAAATTATTCAATATCACTTGTGTTTATAATAATACTTGGTATTAATTTTAAATTAGTTGATTAATCATTTAATCTATTTAATTATCACTTAAAGTAATTACTTAATAAAATGATAAAAAAGTAATTACATGAGTAAATAAAATTGCTATTATTATTATTATTATTATTATTATTATATAAATATTATCTCATCCTTTAATAAAATAATTTCGTAATAAATTGTTGAATGCCAGTGAAAATGCTTCAACCTCTCCATAATTTCCAAATCATTCTGCTTTTTGACGTCCACAAATTTGTAATCAAAAATTTGTTTTTGGTTCAAAATGTACTATCAATTAGTCCTTGTCATACCTTTGAGTGCCTCGAAATATCATGGTATTTTAGATCCGATTTATTCCTGAAATAAATATTATTAAGAGTCAAATATTAAATATACTTCGTATAGTATTAGTGGTATTGTCTCATTTAAACGGTAATGCTGTAATTGTGATATAATTATACGAAAATACTGTAAATAATTGTAAGGGCGCAAATTGCTAGTTTTTTTCAATTTTTATTTATGTCAACCCTCGAAAAAAAAATTTTATTTTCTCTTGATAAAAAACATGGACGAAATTCGCTCAGCAACGATTAAGAAAACGATTTTAAACCAGGTGTACGTAATCTGGGTGGCCCTCTCCATATACGCCATTCCGGTAATAATCCTCCTCTGCACCTACACCCTCCTCTGCAGAGCCGTTTGGACGAGTTTCCAGACAGGCGTCGAGCCGGGCATGAGGGTGGAAAGAAAGAAGTTCTCGCTGACCTCTTTGACCTCCAGTTTCAGATCCACTTCCACCAAAACAAGTTCCCTTCTGAGAGGCAGAAGACCCTTCCTCAAAAATCATTTTCGATCGAAGACTGTCGAGCAGATCGAAAAGGTCGACAAAGGAAACGGTCTGGAAATGGAAATCCTCATTCCGTTCGGAAATCGAGGAATCCAGAAACAACATCAGCAACCCGTTCATCCAGCATCGAACGACGAGGGTCACAATTTCAGCGACAAAATCAGTCGCAAATCTCCGTTCGTAGCCGGCGTCGTGACATTCAAATTGCCAGAGAAAATCCTGGAAAGCGATCGTCGACTTCCTGGGCAGTTTCGCAGAAGCGCCAAACATCCAACGTTCGCTGGATTAAGCGCCGTCGCCGGCCGAAACTGGAAACTGAAGATCCGATCGGAAACCTTTGCTGGATCTCCAGCCACGAAGTCCGAGCTGGAAGAAGGCTTTACCGAAGATGCTCGGAAACAAAACGGAGAGACTTTCAACGATCCGGCAAAATCGGAGGCCGAATTGGACGTCGGTCTGTGTATCGAGCAGGCTAACAGAGTGCCCACCGTGTCAAAGAAGAAAAGTCAAATGTCACGGGCCAAGATACGAACGGTGAAGCTGACAGTCATCATCAACATCTCTTATCTGCTCTGCTGGTGTCCATTTTTCTTCTCCCAAGTTTGGGCGGCCTTAGATGCCAAGGCTCCATACGAGGGTAACTCGGCATTTCTTAGTTTGATTGTTATATTTATGGATTGTTTTCTTGTTAAATTCTTTATTTGTTCAGGTTTTCAAAGAAATTATTTTAAAAAATGGAACAGTAAAAATCATTAAAAAATAATATCAGTTAATAACATAATGTTTCTTCATTATTAGTCTCAAATTATCTTTGTTTTCTATTTCCAAGATTTATACTAAACAATAATCAAATAACTAAATAACATTAACTTCAATAAATAATTCTTATTTAGAGCAGAAAAATTCTGATCTCGTACGTAATATAATATAGTTTAATATAACACAATAAGATCATCCTTTGCCTTCTTTATGCTCCTCGCACCCTCCTCCCTTGGCAATGCTCAGTGGATTGCGAGCGGTTTGACATTTTATGGTCGTATTTTTGAAGCAGAAAAAAATCTTAGCGGACAGCGATTTTATTTTCGAGTCACAGATTTCTTTAAATTTACAATTCTTGTTATCTTCTGAGTCCGGTCCAATACGTTTTCTGGGAACAATTTAACACTTCGCAAGCTTCCACTTCATGGACTGTTACTTTCTGAGTTTGATTTTCTCCATTGTTGATTTATAAACTTGGAACTATTGGTGGAAAAAAATGGCAGGTCAAAAAATCGCATTCGCCGAAGCATTATGGCAGCTTTATCCAAAACCCATTTGGAACTGCGGAACAGATTAATCGCTTAATGCCACAATTTGGTAGAATTTATGAATTTATTTATAAAAGAAAAAATTTGTTTTCAGGTCCAGGAATGACAATAACCACACTTCTGGCCAGTCTCAATAGCTGCATGAATCCCCTGATATTCATATTTTTCGTTCACATCCAGCGAGACAAGAAAGTACGGGTGAAATAGAAAGCTTTCAATTTTCCTTGATGCAGAATGAACGATAGAAATAAGTAATCAAATTAGATTTTATTAGTTATAACATGGCTACTTAACTGGCGATTTTTTGCGTATGCGAATTTGTCCAAAAAACTTTCTGCTTGTGACATCTTGCTTATTGTTAGTAATTTCGTAGGATTTACTCGCATTAACTCGGTTCTGATGGGTAAAACACGAGAACTTTTATATTTCTAGTCTACTTATTTACAAATCAAAACTTCTATTTTGTATTTCCTTTTACGATTAAAAATGTCACTTGTTTGAAGCTTCGTCTGTTTGGCGTCCTTTATTTACCAGCGTCATACGAACACGACAACAAAGTGCGTGAGCACGACAACAAAGTGGATCATAAAATAAACAAAAACAAAATGTCCAAAACATCTTTGGACTTGTCACACGTTAACGCGATCTGATTTTGTTTATCAGGAAGATGTATTTTTAAAACCTTAGAATTTTGAAAGATTTGACGGAAATCCCAAGTCGAACAGCCCGTAGAGCACTCATGCATGTGCCGAAAGCCGCACAATAGTCGAAACAAATAAACTGCTACTGTTGCCACAACAACTCGCGGCATGTCAGTGACACAGAACATGGATGCTAAACATTACGAGGGACTCAGAGTAATCAGAGGCAGAGATTGGTGCTGGGGAAATCAAGATGGAGGCGACGGTGGAATTGGTACTGTAATCAGTACTAGAAATGGATTGGGCGCTCTCACTATTACTGTCGTGTTGTGGGACAACGGTTTTATATCGAATTATAGGACGGGCAACGATGGGAAACATGATCTACTGGTTTACAACAGTGCACCTGCAGGTTGATTAATAACGAGAATTTGTCTGATGTAATTTGTTCTAGGAAAATATCGGAATCTTGATTTAAGATTACTTAGTATTTTTATTTTAGCCTCTAAATTTCAGCTATGAATCACTATGGATAAACAAACAACTTTTGTTCAACTCTAGATTGCATTTTCAAGTTTATATTAACTTGGAAAGATTTATTTAAAGTTTGATTAAGTATTTAGTGAACCAGTCAATTAATAGTATTTCAATTGAGTAAAGGGAATCTATCAACAGGTATCCAGCATGGATCAGAAGTTTGCACCAATTGTTTCAAAAAAATGTGGGGCATGAAATGGGATTGTTCCATCTGCCCCAATGTGCACTTGTGTAGCATCTGTTACATGTCTGATGCTCATGACATCAATCACAACTTCTTAAGACATGATCATCCCAACTCGACAGAAGGGTTTAGTCATTTTATTTCTTTTTACTTGGCTTTCTTAAGGCAAAGCAACAAATTTATTCAGATGTTTTCTTTTGGAAACAATGACAAAATGAAGACTTATGCAGGATTTTTAGGATCGAAATAGTCACTGAGGATTAAGATTATTTAGATTTTTCTTTATATTTTAAGATTTTTAAATAAATTTCTCTGAATCTACACAGAAAATTTAAGCAAAAATGTTGCATATTGTTTCAATTGAATATTTGACAATTACAAACCTGAAATTAGAAAACAATGCACCCACAATAAACTTCCATTTGACTTTGTTATTGCTGAGGAATGAATATTTACCCTTAATCCATCAAATAGCTATGAAGTTTAATGCTTCCCAGATGCAAAATACTTTTTCAACATTTGTTGTGATGAAGGAGTTATAATGAAGAGTTATAATGAGGTAGTCTGGCAGATTAAGAGTTAACTAACTATCCTGAATATATATAGCATAATAAAACTTTAACTTCTAAATAATATTAATTAGTAATTAATTATTTAATGTGCTAAACTCACAACCCCAATAAAGGGATAGAGTGCCAGCCAGAAGAGGTTCCACTAAGACAGAGTTGAAAGGAATTTTTGTCAAGTCCAGGGTTCAGAGGGGAAGGCATTGGCAGTGGAATAACCAGGATGGTGAGTGGTTATTAGTAATCACTGTTACTGGTTACAACAGAATGCAAATTAAACATTTTTTATAAATGCAAGTTAGAATTTAAGTAACGTCATAATCATTATGTTATTGTGCCTTGCTGGAGCTGAGCTACAATGTTATGATGAAGTTTTGTTGAGTTTGTATGTATTAAAATAAATGGGATAATGACCAAACTTATAATTTTCATCTAACGATAGCCATTGGTAAATATTGTTATTATTATCCTTATTGAATAATATTATCCTTATTTATTATTGTTATTATTATTGTTAATTAATTAATTAATTTAAGGTGGTGAGGGCAACATTGGAACTGTCTTGGAAATAAAAGATTTGTTCAAGGAATCGGGTCGCAGTGTGGCCAAAGTCTTGTGGGACGGAGGCACGGAGAATGTTTATAGGTCAGGTCACCGTGGAAAGGTTGACCTCATTCTGAAGTCCTTCCCATGGGGTGAAAACTTCTGCTACAAAGAACATCTGCCTGTACTCAGTCAGTGATTCTAGTACTAGTTGCAAGATATTAACATTGTTAATACTAATTATGACAATAATGTTTATTAATAATCTTTATTTTGTTTTAATGTTAGGTCTAAAATAAATCTTTATTTTGTTTTCATAGAGATAATTATAATATCATTATTATTAATATTGTCATTGTTATCAATAATATTGAAGTGTATAATTGTTATGGCATAGATGAATCTATATCAATTCATTTATAAAGAAGAAATGGTCTTTAATTATATCGTCTGTAATTATAGATAAAAATTATGGTGATTATTGTTATTGTTGTTGTTGTTGCTGCTGCTGTTGTTGCCGTTGTTGTTGTTGCTATGGTATGGTGATGGCTGGGTGTCATCCCTAAAGTTTGTTCTAATATAATAATCATATGATGAATATTGAGAAGAATTATTTTCAACAGCTCCATTTTATATTAAGAAGATCAATGACTGGAACCAGGAGGAGGTTGTGATGTCCTCACAAAGTCACGATGTCAATTGTCACATGGCAGGTAGACTGCAGGCATTGGATGTTCAGGTTCGTGACTTGATTGACAGGACATCTGATGATGATGATGATCATGATGATTTAATTTTCTAATTTTGAGCATTAATTCACATTAATTTTGTAATCCACTGATGCCATAATAACGACTATAATCATATTTAGTCATTATAGATATGCTGTTGTTGTTATTGTTATTGTCTTGATATGGCAGGACGGAGGTGAGGCGAGTGGCAACCGTTCAGGAGGAAAACTCGTTGAGAATGTCGTCGTCAACATGTTGGAAGATGAAATGTACGACATAAACAAGCAGGTTGATGGAGTCTTCTTAACCAAATCTGACTTTGTACTTTAGCTGACCGATCAATTCCTAAGCTTTGGGTTACTTTTAGTAAATTTTCACTTCATTGGGATTCTTGCAATTGCTAATTCACTGATAATGTGAGCACTGTCTGTTTCCATGTTTCCATCAGTCTATCACTTCATTGCATAAAATTACCACTAATGACCATCATAGGACCAAAATGGTGAAACCATCCTACACCGGGCAATCCAAGGCGGTTCGGAGAGGGTGCTGAATAGCGTCCTCGCTCATGCCTCCCTCATTCCGAGCATCAGCAACTGGAATGACGAAGATGGTCTTCAGCTTGCTGCGAAGTTCGGCAAAACCTCGTCAGCCGTTTGCGCTTCTTTTGTCTGTGATTTCTAAACTGTTAGAATAATAAAACTGATAAAAAGGAATGAAAATTATAAAAATTATCAATATAATATAATGGTTACTTAGTTTGTAGAAAGTATTGTAGATATAATTGCAGATTGGATATAAAGAGCTTAAAAACCTTATTTAATTCAATAAGCAAAACTATTATTGGCTTGAATAATTTAAAAGTCGATTCAAAATCACAATTCGGCTCTTTTGAAACAAAGTGCCATCAAGAAGATACTAGAAAGGTGGCCCAGCATGGCCACGAGGGAGAGGCAGAACAACTCTGCCCTCCACTTGTCTTGCATCGAGGGCAACTTGGAAGCAGTCAAGTGCCTCATGGAAAAGGTCTGTGGTCATTTTTGGAAAATGTTTCTCAGATGCAACCGACATAACGTGCGTCGATTAATATTCATGACTAGGGAGGAGCCTCGGTTAACGTCGCCTCGCCCTGCGGATACACCCCGTTGCATTTGGCCATTGAAAACGGTCACACGGATGTAGCTGTATTTCTCGTCAGTAAAGGTCTGATCGGACGACTGTTTCATGACAAGCATTGTTATTTGAAGCATTAACATGTCATCCTGGTGTCATCATGTCATCTTGTCTTATAGGAGCAGATTTAAACCAGGCACATCCGATGGGAGAAGGATGTGTTGAGCTGGCTCTCAGCCACATAAAGAAACTCAAAATTTCAGAAGAATTCTTGAGTGAAGAGCTGTCAGAGGTTCTTATGCACAAGTACAAAGTCGAGGAATGATTGTGCAAGTTGGCTCAGAGGGTTTTGCACGACAAAGAAATAATAATGGCATATTTTTTAAATTATTATGTTAGAGTGTTTTAAGCCCATTTCGTACCACTTTCCTCTGACGATGTGGCAGTCCACGAATGAATGTCATTTATTAAGTCAGTTTCTAAAGTAACAACTAACTTGACCTTAATTATTTAATAATAATAATAATAATATTAATAATAATTGATACGTTTTGAGAAATGACATCAAACTAATGTTACTGATTATAACAATATGACTGTTAATAACTATCACGTATCAAAGTAACATAATCTCATAATAAATCGTAATAATGTCAGATTGCGAGAGAAATCAATCCGTCTCTCGTAGACAGCTACCCTGGTCTCCCTCTGGCTTGTCTCCTTGTGAGGAGAGGTGCTACCCATGACGGTCTTCATCTCTCTTTCCCTCAATGCATCCGTGGGGTGCTCACTGAACAAGCCAAAAAGTCTACCCTTGTTTTTTGTTTTTTTTTATGACTACCATTATTATTTACCAATATTAAAGATAATATTAAGATGACAGTTAATTAATCTGAATATTTAATTAGCACTTGCTGATGAAAGTCTGCAAAAGTTTTAATAAAATCAAGAAATTCTCAATGAAATTACATAATCGATAACCAAACCATAACCAAATAAGTGTTAAACTTATTACTCAGTTGCAATTTGAATTTGAATTTGAATTTATTGGACACAATTGAAGGGCCCATTGGGCCACTAATACAATTGCAAGCGGAACAGAGAACATCGACCGGCGTGTACACAGGGGCAGCATTAAGTGTAATTTACAGATTAAGTGTAATTTAAATAGCTATTAAAATCCAGGTCTTGTATTGTGATTGATTGGTCTGGTGATTTCCAATAGCAGAGGCAAAGCAGTGATGCCTCCAAAGTCGAGGGAAGTCCTTGCCTGCGTCATCTGCATGGAGTCGAAAGTCGAAGTTGCCTTTCAGTGCGGCCATGTTTGCTGCAAGAAATGCTCTCTTGATCTATCGGTTTGCCACATGTGCAAAGCTCCCGTCATTCAGAGGATTGAACTCTTTTTATGATTGAATTTGAACTCAAGCGATTGATTTCTTACTTGGTTGGTTTCAACAGCCATCAATCAATCAATCAATCAATTAGATACTTTATTTATTTAACTTAAATTTTGTTAGGATTATTCTAGAGTGTACCAGAAGCAAAAGCAAAAATCTAGATTCAAACAATGTTTGGCAATGTTAACAATTGCCATTCCCTTTAGACTTATTGTGTTAATTTTTAAATTATTTTGTATTATTAACATTTATAATTCTACAACCTTTTAATTCCTTTCTGCTTGAATCAAGCTTTTTTTTTACTATACAACAGTTCTCAACTTTGTTGTGTTTGTGTTGCGGTGGATTCTTTCACCTAGACTGGATGTTTGTTTGTTTATTTTGTCTTGTTGGAACATACATATATTTATTATTGAAATATCAAAGTCCAAATATCATAAATAAAAATTTTTGTGGTCGGTTTGTGAGCTGTCAGTTATGATGTAGCTTTTAATCTTTAGGTTTTGTGTTTTTCAACCTTTTTGGGTTAAAATTTTTTTGTTAGAATTAATCAAAGTCAATTCAACTGATCAATTAACCTGAACAGGATTGGATTTGTGAACCTGAAGGAGCATAAATTACACACCTAGAGAGTATTAAAGATGTGACAATAACAGTACACGATGGATGTTCCAATGGTGATAGTTGCAGTAGATTAAATATTTATTACATAATCGTTGCGACCGGTTTTCGAGAAACGATGTTGTCCTGGAAAATACTTGCTGCGCGGCAAAAGCTGAACCAACAAAAAAGTGATTGCAAACAGTCGAAGGGTATTGCGTTAATGGGAAAAAGAAGCCAAGCTTAAAACTTTGAACACTTGGCTCCAAAATTAAGTCATCCCTCCTGAAGTAGATTCAAAACCTAGTCTGCTCAGACATCAGTTGTGTGTAGGAGACAATTTTCCAAGTTGTCTCCCCATAGCTGAGGAGTTCTGAGAAAATCTACCTCTGGTCTCGCGAATCCTTCTCTTTTGACGCTCCAGACGGGTCTGAATTTCTCTGCTCTGTTTGGACTCGACTTTCTGGTCAGGTTCCTCAAGTAACCAGCTATGAAGAAGCATGCGAGAACCGTGGAGAAGGTGAGAAGAGCAGTCAACGCTCCAACCACGAGGAGATTCAACTTGGTATTGACATTACCCAGGATAGTTCTGGCCCTGGACAGGTTCCAGTCGCTGGTGGAATTTGTGGACTCGTAGGGACACGTCAGCAACAATTCGAGAAAAGAGCATAATTTTGGCAAGCCGCCATCGCACGCCTCTGCCACCAAGGAAATGGTTTCTCGGTGATTGCAATGGTAGTGGTTGGTGAACTCTATCTCTTGCCTTGCGACATCGAATCTGAGAAGGGCAATCGAACTTTGAACTTCGACGCCGATTTCAGCGTTTATTCCCTCGTCAATGTCACTGACATGGACAGAGAAGAGTATGGTGTTGGCTGAAACGAGCGCTGGCAAGATCAGACTAAAGGACATGGAGAATAAGTTTGAATTTCTCTGCCTTTGGTCTGAGTAGGCTATAAAGTGCATCTCTGGAACTGTAAAGGATTTGTAATGTCCGCTAAATTGCTCAACCAGAGTCAAAAATGGAGAATTATCATTCTCGTCGAGTATTTGAATCGACACATTGGCAGTGTCAGCCACCAATGTCTTGCTGCCTTGTCTAACATCCAAGACTTCAACCTTGAAATGATAGAATTCTCTCATTTCTCTATCAAGTTCCGTGGATGCCATAAGTTTGCCAGTGTGAGAATCGAGATGAAAATTCTCGTGTATCAACTTGTTTCCTTTTAAGCGGAAGGCAGTATTACCGCTTTTGGTGGTGTTATGTTTTTCCTTTAACTCGCTTTTCGAAGCATGGCCAATTCTTCTGCTCATGAGGCTAAGGACGCCAATAGAGGTTCCTTCGGGTTGGTTTTCGAAAACTTGGAAGGAAAATTCTTTCCTTGAAAACTTCAAATTGATTTCTTCGGATCGGTCGGCTTCCAACTTTGCTGCTGTTTCTGGCAAGCCAATCTTCATGAGAGACTTGTGGTATGGAGAGCTGTGGCTGTTGTTAATGACTTTCTCGGGAACGGAGTCACGATGTGATGAACTGAGAGAAGGAATGATTCTGACGAACACCGTTGTCCTGTCGCTTAATGGATGTTCTCCGCGGTCCTCAACTCTCACGACCAGTCTATAGACGACGGTTTCTTCTATTTTCCACAAGCGCTTCTGAATGAATATCTCTCCAGTCGTTTCGTCCACGACGAAAATACTTGCGGATTCAAAGTCGGTCTCTAAAGGAGGATTCTGCCATTCGATTGGAGAAAGGAGTTGGCAGGAATCAATGAAATAATGAACTTCACCATTCTTCCCGCTATCAAAATCTCCTGCCTGAACTTTTCCCAATGCAAACTCACCAATCGTTATTTGGTTGACATCGAATTCGTAGATAGACTGTTCAAACTTTGGAGAGTTGTCATTAAAATCTTCAACTGTAACTTTGATCAACAACTGAGCTTGAAAGGCCGGATCACCTCCGTCAACAGCCAGCAGCCTTAGCCAATGAACGGCTCTCGATTCTCTGTCTAATTGAGTTTTAATGCGCAAAACCACGCCCAGAATTAGACCAGTTTCTTTTAATTTCTGGATGTCCAGTCGGAAAAATCTGCTCGTCGCTTCGTTTGTTTCCGAGAGTCCGCGATATTCGAAGCCGGTGTCATGTAAACGTGAAGTGATGTTTTCTGCTTCTATCATTTCTTCGATGAAATAAGTTTGAATGCCGAACTTGATAGAATCCTTGTCTTCAGCCAAAGGCAGAGCAGATCCGCTGCCAATCGGCGCAAGTTCCGAAAACGAGACTTGGAAAGATTTGCCGGAGCGTTTGAAGGTCGGCTTGTGATCGTTAATGTCTAAAATATAGACTGAGATTTTTAAGATTTCACGAAAACACGGCCAACCTCCACTCTCGACTGAGTTGAGAACGTCCAAATGAACGAGACAAGATTCGTGACTGAGAGCGTTGCCTGAACATAACTCTTCACGGTCGATCTTTTCGGCAACTTTCAAGATCCCAGACGTCGAATTAACTCCGAAAAGTGTCAAAGAGCTGGACGAATGCCTTCCGAAAAGTTTTTGGGAGAGGATGAGGAAGTTGTTGCTTTGGAAATTGTTATAGCTAATCACTGAACCGAAATTTAACTTTAAATGTTTCAAGTCAGCTGTCAAATCTGCTACCACCGTTTCGGGCGGCAATTCTTCGAATGTTTCGTATCGAAGCTCAAGTTGTCCAACATCGGATTGATTCCTCTTGATAGTATCATTTCTTAAAACAGTTTTTATCGCGAAATTTTTATTCTTAATCAATTCGATCAAGCCAATAAAGAATAACAACGAAATAGGCATGCTCAACATTGTTAGTAAGCCAGCCTTAATGGCAGATTCTTACAAAATGGGCCTGAAAGAATTAAAAAAATTGGATTTCTGCTTCTTATATATAACGTGACCTCTAATTTTCTAATGCATCTTTCGACGGGTTCAACTGTGAAATCTCCAGGTCAAATATTACCCTAATGGAAGTCATTTGTTACAATATAAAATTTCATTCTTGTGCAAATATCTTCTAAACTAGACATAAAAATTGTTTTCAAATAAAGAAAAATATTAAAATCTATTAGATGTCTACTTTTGGAATATATATTTGTTTTTGTTATGAACGATATTTGATTTAATTTGGCAAGCGTTTTAAACATATTTGTTGAATAGAATAACAGAACTGTGAAACATTTATTAATTATTATTAATATTAATTGGATGCTCAACCGTCAAATTGGGAGTACAAAACACCAACTCGTTTGTACAAAATCGACCAAAAGAAACACGATGACAAGTAAGTGAATGCAAAGCACGTTGACGAATCTTTAAAATTGGATTCAATTTTAAAGTATGGTGTTTTAAGTAGCAACTGTTTGTTGAGAAACAAAACTTTTTCGTTACATTTGAACGAAAGCATTATAAAATTTTTGTGACTATGTACAAAAAATCGACTCAAAGGTAGTAGAAATTAATTTCAGGAGTTATTCTTAACCTAAGTTGCAGGCTTTAGATGTGGATGAATGAAAATTAGTTATTTAGGAATGCGTAGTTAGAAAAATTAGGAATGCATAATAAGTCTTATAATACATTTATACCAGATAAACATAAGCAAGGCAAGTCAAAATGCAGTGACGACAGTGACAGCGATGGAGCCCCAGAAGAAATGACTTTCAAGGAAGGGCTGGAGAAAATGCTCGAGACAAAGAGGAACATCTCCAAGAAACTCGAAGAGGAAAAAGAACGACTGAGGCAGAAAAGGAAGAGACACGAGGAATTGTTCATTGAGCAAAAGGTTTGCTTTTCGATTCTTATGCTGAGCCTTGATTTGAATTTACTTTGTTGAATTGATGGTTGATTTGCAAAATTTGTTTGAATGGTAAATGTTTCAGTGTAACTGCAGGAACTTGTGTAAACCCATTTAAGCTGTCAGAAATATTCCCTTTTACCATTGTGTTAAAAATAAAACAATTTAAAATTCATGATGAACACGTGGCATGTTTTGTATCACCAAACAGAAACAGAAGTTGGCCAAACTCGAGAGCATGAAACTGCCGGAGGATTTCCTCGAAAACATCGACGACAAACCCAAAAAGATTTCCAGGAAGTCCGAAAAGATTGAAAATGACGACGAAGAAGAGGAAGAGGAGCAGGATGACATGAGTATGTTAATTTGACTGATTATTTTTGTGTTTGTTGTAAGTATTATTGTTTAATGTTAGTTTTTATTGTCTTGTTTTACATTATGGTTAATATAATAATATGTTTAATAATATTTACTTTATATTATATTTAATATTTTTATTTATTTACACATTTTAAGCTGTGAATTTTATGACATTTGGGCATGAATCAATTAATTGAGTGCAGAAAAGATGAATAATTGATTTTAATGTGTCAAGTGTGTGGCTTTACATTCAAAGGATTGTTGAAAGCTGTTTGCTGTCACATCATATTGTTTTCAATTGCATTCATTTAATCAGATGCTGATGATGATGATGATGTCAACATGGACGGCGATGAGGAAGATGATGAAGAGGAGCACGAGGAAGATGATGGTGATGATGATGATATTGAAGAAGGGTTGGTGATTTGTTTGTTTATAAAAACAATAATGAATTAGTGCATAATAATAATAATAATATAAAATTGCAATTGAACAATGAATATTTTACCGCTGCACAAATTAAAAAAACTCTATTTTGAATAAATCTGTAAATATAATCTGAAACATAAAAAGAAAATGTTATCAAATATTACCTGACAATGGTACATTTCCACTGTCATCCAGGAAAACTGGCATAATTGTCATTCATTCGGTCCCCAAGAAGAAAACCACCCCTGCCTTTGAGAGGGCACAAGAGTTCAAGATGAAAGCTCTTTTTGGACCATCGGCCAAGAGGCAAACCAGTCAGTGGCTCAGATTTTATGTTTTGTTTCTTTGAATTTATTTATTTATTTGGAAACTTAATAATACTTTTAGGAATAATTGGTTAATTTGCTTAGTGCTTTCTCTAATCAGTTCTGCAACTATTTATCCATTTATAAGTGCTTGTGGTGGTAGGAATTTCAAGCGCAACATGTTATGATGTTTATTAATATCGTTGCATGAATATAATTATATAAGATAACTCTGTTTATGATCAATATAACTATATAAGATAACTTTGTTATACCATTTACCCACTATTATTTATTGTATTTTTTTTTTGTTGTTGATGATTTATCTCTTTATTAATTTATTTCAGATTTACATCTCCTATTTCTATGATTTGTAATAATAACATTTCAAAATAAATAAATAAACAACTTTAAAATCGTTTCCAGTGAAAGCCTACCTCGGCATGCGAGAAAAAAGGAAGTTCAGAAAATGAAAGAAATCAAACTGTTACCTTAGAATGACTCGTCATTGATTTAAGATTAAAAGTAAAATAAAGACCATTTAATAACCAAAATGATTTTTATTGAATATCAGGGTCTCGATTTTGAAATTTCCTCGCTGAGTAGTTTTGATATCCATCCACATTTGTCCCGTTTCAAAGTCTTGAGTTTCACGAACTTCTTGTGCAAATTGTAACTAACAGCAGTAATAATATTACTAATAATAATGGTATCAGATTCTTCAAATATTGCCCCATTTGATGAAAATATCCAAGTTGGGGTCCACAGTGTTTACAGTTGTCTCATTCTCTGCTCTAATTATTTCTGGCTCAAAATCTTTTCCTATATCATTGAAAAAAGTAGAATAATTATTGCTAACAAAGTCATTATTGTTATTATTATATTTTATTCCAACAACCTTTAACTATTTCTAATTATTCTAAATGTAAATTATTTAACTTTAAAAAGCATTAAAACAGACTCTCATCAGTCTTCAATCCAGCTTCTGAGTGCCTCAGGAGACAAATCAGGGACACGAGCAGAACAAAGTGTTCACGTTTTACAAACATCTCGATACAAACTGAGGCCGCATTGCTGTCATCCATTTAAACCGTTTTCGTCAATCGCTCTTACCTTTTTATTAACGATTGATTATTAAAAATGGCTTGATATGATTTATGATTGACAGATAATATCAAAGGCCATTGAATTTCAGATTTATAATGATAAATGGAAGTCAATAAAACGTGGCTGATGCTAAAATCTTGTTGTGATCTTGTTGCTGAAAAGGAAGCACAAAGCTGGGAGCAACGTATCATTCTTTTAGTTAGCTGCTTTCTTGTATTAATGTTTTCTTGCGTGTCAATAATAATACTACTTGACATACTTTTCTATAGAAAGTTTTTGTTTTTTTTAGGTTTAAAAGCTGAATTTCAGGAAAATTATTATTTCTTTATTTTGCGACCACGTTCAGTGTTTATACTTTCAGTATTTAAAAATGTCGTTTTAAAAAATGGAATTCATTGAGAGTCAGAGCACCATTTTATCGAAAATTTTAAGTTATTTCTTTTGCCATTTTCAAAGTTTTGAGATTTTCACAATGAAATAAAAATCAATATCCGCCTGCTAGCAGGTCTTTGCTGAGACAGAAGTTTCAGGATTGAGTGGATTGCCATTTAGATCGGTTTTGATGTTAATGTACGCCTCTGGATCTTCCGCTCTCTTTCCGTCTGGAAAAATATTGAAACGAATAATCGTGAGATTTTTGTTAGTTTAATTAGTTTTGGCCCTGCAAGGGTTTATTATATTGATTGCTGTGAGTAAAAAGACTTGCATCTATTTTTTAAGCCTAGATCGTTGCTAGTTAAAGCTTAGATATAATATTTATTTATTTAATATTTTAAATTTAGAACAATTTAAAACCGCTTTTAACTAGTTGCGAGTAGTAATTGTAATATTAATAACAGAAATCCATTATTTCTGAATATTTAGACTTTTCAATTCGCACAGAATAACCATAAAAATAGCTGTCGAATAAATCCTCAAAACTGGCGCCTCTGAAACCAATTGAACCAAAGAAACCAACTGTTTATAAACTTATCAATACTTAATTATTCATTAAGTGTCTATTAATATTAATTTTTGAACGTCAAACTTTACATGTTGGATTTCCATAAGGAACAGATTCTGTTTGAACCAAAAGGCAGATTAAAGTAAGAAACAGAAATGCTTTTCCGAATTTCATGATGAACTCCGCACGATACAAGCCAAGAAACATTCAATTCATTCAGCCCAACGCTTAAATTTATATCAAGCTAATTTATTTTAAAGTAATTCTGACGTTGATTTATTGTTTTATCATGTTCGATGTTTGTTACGACTTGTGATGACAACTTTATTGACGAGTTTTTAGTGGCTCTGAAGATTTTACGGTTCGTTGATTTTGTGTCTTAAGGAAAGTGATATGTGTTTGTGACTTTTCGAGAGGGGAAGGAAAACTACTATTATTACCATTAAAATTATTATAATATTTTAATCCAGCAACTGTTAACATGTGTTTTAAACGCATTTAACTGCGCGCCTTTGGACATTCTGTCCAACTTTCTATATTGAAAAATATTGAAATGGCAATTATATCGGAGGGTTTAGTGGGGCTACAGGTGTTAAGATGTTACGGTTAGTCATCAGACCAGTACTGCGCGATTCAATTGGCAGATCATCCATTCGTCCTTTTGTTCGCCCGTACATTCATTTCTCGGTCTGTCTGTCTACCCATCCATCCATCAGGTAGGAAGGAAGGAAGGAAACGAATTGTCATGAATGATTTCTTGACGAACGATGAAACACCACGGATATTGGGTGATGCTGGAGAAGGAAAGCTTGGTGGTGGAGGCGGTGTGATAGAGCGATCGTTTAAAGCATTTGTTTATATAAAATTAATTTAAAATAAAAAGATTTCAACACTTTACCCCGTCGCTCGACTAAATTTGTCACAAAATGAAAGTATTTATTAAATTATAAAAAATAAAACAAAACTAATGAAGGCATTAAAACATCAAAGCAAACATTCAAAGCAGTTTATTATCAGATAATAATTTTTCAATATTATCAAATTAATATTGTCATTATTTATTAATATCGTTTATTGAATATTTAATCGGTAATTTGAAATAAATGGGTTGCTACTCCATCCTTCTTCAGTCCTGCATCTGTCGATGATGGTATAAGGTTTTTTTTGTCCAAATTTAAATATTTCTCAGTCAACTCAAGCATAAATCAACGAACCTTCTTGACATCGAACTGACTCCTGTCTTGCAATTTATTAAACTTCATTGTCATTCGAGCAGAGAAAAAAACGACTGAACGTCGTATCTTCTACGTATTTCACATAAAATATTATCACTTATAAATGTCCCATTTTAATTAAATTATTTTATCACCAAACGACAAAGGATATGTAATCTTTGCCCGCATTTAGTGCAACTGGAATCTGTAGAACAATCCTGAAATGAAATCATACTGTCACAATATTTCATTATTTTTTAAAATGACCAGGAAGCCTTTTTAAACCTCGTTTGTTATTTCTTGAAATCGCTCGATTTCTTACTGCAAAATACTATTTTTAAATCCACAACCAAACAAGTTCCAAAATTACAATTTATGGACGATCAACTTGAAATTTAACTTGCATTTATTTTTCTATTTTTCGAAATTTTGCAATTATCGGACGTAATTCATTTTACTCTCAATTATCATCAAATTAATCAATTAAACAATTAAATTGATTGTAAATGCAAAATAAAATCAATTGACATCGTTAAATTAGGGTCTGGATGGGTTTAGGTACTAAAGACCCCTACCTGTGAGTTGTCATTTGCATGCCACTTAACCTAATTCGGTTAAGTAAGAAGTTTAGAACGTGTAATACGAATTAAGTTTATTTAATAATTAGTTAAACAGTTAACTTTCCAACAGAGGCGCGCCAAGTGAATGTTTTTAATTCATTTTTAATGCAAAAATATCAATTTTGACTATTATATAATATTGCGCTCCGGCCAATTTAGGTAGGGCTTATCCTTATTGTATGGGCTGCATCAGTTAATCAACTTCTCCGAATGAAATTCCACGGTCGAAAATAAAGCCATAAGTTAAAAATTAGTCGCTAACTTTCATGTAATAATGATAATCGCTTTTATATGTTTTTGGCAACACATCCCTGCAATGAAAAGCAGGAGGACAATTTTAAAAATTAATCTGGAATTAAAAAACTTCAACACTTTATTTCGATCTTCAATCTAAATACTTTATAAAACGTAAACTGCCATATTTATTTAATTACAAAAGAATAATCATAATTAGATGAACATTATATATCTCTGCGGGTCTGTAATTTTCAGGGCCGAAGCATTTCCAGAGGTTCAAGGCCAATCGCTCGTTATTGGTCCAACTTGTACACTAGGCAAGCCGACCTGAACATCGGGCAAGCCAACCTGAACATCGGGCAAGTCGACCTGCAATCCGGGATAATTCACGTCAACACCTGGCAGACCAACACTTCCGGATACATCAGGAAGGGTAGGATAAAGAGGATCGACAGCCACGTTGGGGTACTGTGGTTTGGTTTTGTCGAAGTTGAGATCCAACAATTTCGTACCCAAGAGGCCGAGGTAAACGCCGTTCACATTGCCTTGCTCGTCCCAATCGAAGCCGATGGTACGCTTGTCTGAAATAATAATAATAATAATAGAAATAATAATTACTGTTATCAATAATAATTAACAATTACTTAATCATCATTAAACAATATTCTAGTTCACTACAGAGAGAAATATGGTAACTAAAATAATTTAACTGTACCACAATACTAAGACTATAATTGTAGCCACAGTATTAAATAATCCTATTTATGCATTTAGTATTATTACTGTGATTATTGATTAATAATATAGCAAGACTACCAGGACCAGTGAAAATATTTAGCCTGGAAACTTTAATAATGGCATTAATGCTTAATATACAGTGGTTAATATAGAAATAAAAAGTAATTAAGGAATATTTTATTAAATATAAAAAATAAATTATCTTCAAAGCATCATGAAACCTGTTGGTGCTGCCTCTGTCAGGAAGAGTAAGCAAGCTACTGAGACGAACAAAGTCTTGGCAATCATCCTTCTTCAGTCCTGTATCTGTCGATGATGGTTTAAGGTTCCTTCGGCCGAATTTAAATGTTTTTCAAGCCAACTCAAGCATAAATCAACGAACCTTCTTGACATTGAACTGACTCCTGTCATGCAATTTATTAAACTTCATTGTCACTCAAGCAGAGAAAAAAAAAATTAAGTGTCACATGCTTTGTACATTTTACGTGAAATATTATCATCCCTATCGTAAATAAATTGTTTTAATACCATTTTATTGCCAATTGACAGAGAAGGAATATAACATTTATATTTCATAATTTAGTCTGCAACCGTTAGAACAATCCTCAAACTAAATCGGGCTGTCATAATATTTCATTAATTTTAATATTTTTGGAAATGATCAGGAAGCCTTTTTGAACCTCATTAGTTATTCATTAAGTCACTCAAATTTTTTTGGTGGCAAAATAGTATTCAGTATTATTTAAATTCATAACCAAATAAGTTCAGGTAATTTGTTATTTAATTTTAATTTTATTTATATTCAATTTAATTATAAATTGTGGACGAACATTTCGAAATAAACTTCTTGTGGACATTTTGCATAATTTGAAAAGTCAATCTGATTATAACAGATGAAATTCATTTTACTCTCCATTATCTTCCTATAACTAGATTAACCCAATAATTAAATTGATTCATTGAAGCAAAATAAAATGAATAAAACATATAAAATATTATATTCAAAATATCGACATCCGTCATCAATTTGAGAATGACAGACGACTCGAGTGTTTATTGAACATTAACCGAAGCACGTCACGCTCCGTCGACACTCAAGGACAAAACTGTCGATTGATTCGTTCAAATAAATGCCCGAATAAACTATGAATTTCATGACAATTTACAGTTTTTAATAAAAAATCTTTGGCAATCGTCCTTCTGCAGATTATGGAACCATTTTGAATGGCCATGTGATCGTAGAAAATGCCAAAAAAAAGGAGAAGAAACTGGGGGTATTCCAACAAATGACATCATCTCAGTTCCATCGACAAGTCATCACATCATGTCACCCACATCCCTTGTTATCATCATCATCACCAGTACCTGCTTTTAGAGGCCAACTTGTCCCATAAATATCATTTGAAAATACATCTGCGCTTCCCAGAAAACACACATTATTATTATTATTATTATATTATAAAAAAACGATCATAATAAATATTATAAACAAATTAAGTATGGTTACACCAATTACAAAGTATTGTTCATGCTAAAAACATCAAGTAACACTAATAATAAGCACAGCACATCGATGATAACGACCACGGGTAACATACAATTTATTACAATAAATAATAAACCTTGCTAATTAACATTAAATATGGAGAAGTGACTGCAATTATGCAATCAAAACAAATGATCAATTTTAGAAAACGATGTCGAAGAGGAGAAAAGTTTCCTGCTCGAAGTCTGAGCAGACGGATTGGAATTCTTCGAGGGTCCCAAGTTTTTCCGGAGGGCGGCCGAGGGCAGGGCGGGCTTCGAGGTAGGTCGGGGCGCGAGGCTTTCCCTCGGACCGACGTACTTCTCGTGTCCCCCGAGTCCGTTGTATCCCTCCCGGACGACCATGGTTCCGTTAGAAGTTGATGAATTCGAGGTCATGAAGCCGGACTGCTTGACCCCGTTGAACGAGTTGTGCCTCTTGAAAATGCCCAACTCGAGCAGGGGATTACGAATGGCAGTCGGTATCGAAGCCTGGTTTTGCTTTTTCAATTTCTTTGCAGGTAGGGCCTCGGCCGTGACCTCATCTTTGGATGCTTCTTCCGGTTTTGCGTCTTTAGGGGAAGACCGAGCCGAGGACATATCATCGCGACTTTCTTCTTCTTCGGGACTCTTTCTCTTCCTCGAAGCCTTGTTTTCCTTCGAATCTTCTTGCGGCTCGCCTCCCATTTTCCTCGGCTTTGCCGCCCTTTCCGACTTGGGCAACGAGGGCGTGCGGAAGGAGGAGTCGTCGAGGTTCGACACGTTCATCGGAGCAGGACTCTCGTGGAGGAGTCTGTGAACGAGACTCTTCGAAGTATGACGAGGAGAATTTATGGCTGCCTGAAGGGATAACAGTTATTAATTAATTAATTAAATAAATAATTATTAATTGTTATTTGAATAGTAACTAATTGCCAATTTAAACAAAATTGTATAGAAATATTTACATGTCTAAAATGTTGCTACCAAGATAACATGATAAAATAAATATAAATTTTATAATAAAATATTTATTATAGCCCCTAGCATTCTCATCCCCCTATTCTTCTAAATACACAAATCTCCAGCAGACGATCGACAAACCTGCAAAGCCACCATTTTTTTTGTGAGACTCTTTATTTGATCTTCAAGTCCATTAATGACCTCCTTGTTATTCAGGTCATCTTCCTCCAATCGCTTGACACGTTCTGCAGACTCCTCCCATTTGCTCTTGTAGGACTCCGCCTCCTTCCTGAGTCTTCGAGTGGTGTCGAGGGCAAGTCTCAAGTCGACTTTCTTTCTTTCCAATTCTTTCCGGTAGACGCTGCACCAGGTGGCGAGCTGCTTGACATCCGTCGAGTTTGACACCAGAGATTCGATTTCCTCGTCACAACCTGATGATTAAGATGGTAATAATAACAATAATAAGCATGATTATAGTTTAATTAATAAATAAAAAGTTAAATAATATGCAGAAATTGACAGGAACAAGTCTGTTACATGCACTTCAAATGTTAAATTAAATTGTGTTTAGTCATGATGCCACAGATAATCAGCAATCAACACCAGCTGACATCATCATCACCAGTTGTAAGAAACATTGCTGTGCAAGTATTGAAAATATTAAGTGTAAATATTAATAGCAAGACATGAATCTTATGATTTTCCTCAAAACTATGCAAATTAATGGAGTATTGAATCCAACCAACCATTGATGACCAACTGGACATTTGCAAAGGTTTCCACTTTCTTCTTCAGCTCACCATTCTCTCTGCTGGTCAATCCAAGAGATGCCATGCAAGTCTTGAGTTCCTCTTGAAGTGTGACTGTCAGAGATTTCTCCTGTTTCTGAAGTTTCTCTGACTTTCTGGTGTGGACGTTTAGAATATTTAATGTGAACAAGTTCTGTCTTTTATTTGCTTGTAGATTAGCTTTGTACTTAAAGTAACTCACAGCTCATTTTTTGGTTTACATACAACTAAAGTGATTAACATAAATAGCATAATTAACTTTAATGTGATAACACAGGATGGTGAGAGTTTAATTAGCTAAATAAACTAAAACTCCTTATAATTTAAAAATATACACAACACCCAAATAATTCTGAAGGTATTAGAACATGTTCTACAAAAAATGAAGCTAATCCCATAAAACAATTTCCAGTCAACAATAGACAATCACTTGAGCCTGTCTGTCAAATCTTTGATCCTTTCTGTGTTTCGACTTTTTTCTTCGACTAGCAAAGCGTTCTCTAGTTTTGTTTCTTTCAGGGAGATTTTGGCAGCACTCAACTCCTCATCGAGTCTATGTTTCTGTTCATCATCGCTGATTAAAACGCTGTAGTTAGAACTACTGCTTAAAGAAAAATATATTTTGAAGACGGAATTTCTCTTGCATTTGGCTCTGCACTGCGGACAATCGCACTTTTTATCGTGCCATTTTGCCAGGCAAACTTCGTGAAATAAATGTCCGCAAGGTAGACCGACTACTGAAGCGGATTCCGTAAGTAAATCCGCACAAATCGGACATTGAATTAACATCCTAAAATTATATAATTAATTATGGCTTAAATCGACTAGGTTCTGAATGTAAACAAATTTCTTTTCGTCTTGGTTAAATTTCCCCCCGGCAAAAGTTTAAAAGTGAAGAGTCGTCATTTTTTGATTTTTACGGACATTTAACAATAAAATTTTTATTTAAAACTAGACAATGAATTTTAATTCAAAACTATTTTAACAGATAAAACTTTATAGGAGCCAAATAGAGAAATATTCGTAGTTGAAGTGATGCCTAGAAAGGTATGATACAATTTATGATCTCAACAAGTAGTGTTGCAGAGTTTTATCAAACATCCCTTCCCCAAATGTTCTGACATGTTTTATAAATCTTAAATATTCTAGTTTTTAAATTGTGGATTCACTACCTAAAGTCAAGGGTTCGGGACAATATGTAAGTTATTGTTACGTAATAATGGTTCGTGGCGATATGGAGCTTTCAGTTCCTTTTTGACACTTTCACTATCAAACCATTTCTGAAAGGCCAAACAAAAATTTAGATCTGGTACTGTTTCTGTCGTAACATTTCATTTTTAAGAAACTAAAAAAAAAGCTAATTGCTTGCCAATAAAAGAAAGAAAAATATAAAATCAAGCAATCGTTTTTTAAACAAAAGCACGAATGCATTCCGCATATCCAAGGGAGTTGCATGTCGCCACGGAAACACTGACACAAGATTAGGTGCACCTGGAGATTCATTATACACGACTTCAAGTGTTGACGTCACAAGTAGAAATTAACTCGTCACCATTACGATTGTTTTAAATAACGATGGAATGTAGAAACTATAATTGCGATATTAAAATTAGTTTTAAAGTCGAATCAACTCGAGATCTTTAAATAAAAGTGAAAAAAAGGTTCAATTCTTGTTCGTGTTTATCAACAAATAAACCAAAGACTCCTGCATTCAACGCTGAACACATTCGTTGTTCAACCGAAGAACTTCCGACGTCACATCGTCCTAGAAACTCGGAATTCGACTCCTTCCTGATGGTTTGCAAGTGATGACCGGCGACAAGAACGGCAACAGCAACAGCAACAACAACAACAACAGCAAGAGAACCAATAGCGACGACAAGGAAGTACTGATGGAAGACGTTAAGCATCTGAATGCCAGCCTCAAAGAACTGGAAGAGACCGTCAAGAGACAGCTGTCACAGCACGGAAAGGGTGATCCGTTGGCCTCCATCTTTTCGAACGTGGAGGGCATCAAACGACCCATGAGGTCCCTGAGCATTCTCAGGAAGGCGGACAAAGCTGACGACACCTCGATGCCGAATAGAAAGGATAAGGTACTAAGGAATTGTACTCTTTTGTACTTATTTGAATTGGAATTGCTTTATAATATTTAAATTTATTTATTAAAGTAATTTCTTTGTGCCAAAAAAATTATCAATATAAAATTGTAATATCTACGAAATATGAACATAATCATTTTCATAATCATTTTAATCTGCTTTAATTGCGCAATAACATAACATAATAATAAAACAGTAACCCTAATCTCAAAAAGAGATTTAGCCAACATTACGAATCTCTTCCAGACAGCATTAGGTAAACAAGGAAGCATTTCAAGACCACCTTTATTGTTTAATACAGGTGGTCGTTCAGGTGAGAGTCGTCCTTCTAAAAGTAGGAGACATTGATACCTTGAGAGACAAATTCGCAGGCGATGCATTCATCCAAGCCAAGTGGCGCGAACCGGCACTGGATGGAAAATTCAAAATGGTGGATGTCAGCTAATTTTATTAATTCTTTATTAAAATTAAAATTGAAATTAATTTTTCTTTCCTAATTTCTATCTATCATTATCATGATTAACAATTTTAATTTATTTCTTGTTTACGTTATTGTCAGTAGCAGTGTAATAATAAAAGTAATAATAATATTAATAATTCATTAAAAATATTCTTTAGGATTAATCATCATCATCGTCGTCGTCATCGTCATCATCATCATCATCGCTTGTTCATCGACGTCTCCAGAATCATTTCCGTAATGACTAGCATTGCTGCTCCTATTCTGGAAGAACGAAGGGTCGTTATTTTTTCAAGACATCGGGAGTCATTGCGAAATGTATGATCTGTCATGCATCACAATGCATCGTAATGCATCACCAATGCATCATAATGCATCACAATGCATGGTGTCACAATCCGTCATGCGTTGGTAAAAGAAAATAGAGGAAAATAATATAGTGGCAGTTTCTTCTGCTAGAAACGTCATGCCATTGAGGTTCAAAAGCAGTGATGATGGTAATGATCGTCTCGATGGTGAAGACGACGATGATGATAGTGATGATGATGATAATAATGATAATGATGATGATGATGACGATGATGCTTAAGTCGCACTTCATTAGTAATTAAGGATCTCATTAAAAAGTTAAAAAAACTATTTATGTTAATTTATGCCAGCAATTTGAACCACTGAACTGGGAGGTATATTGGAATCCTAAGCTGTCCATAGAGAATGCTTTCGGAGAGCCAAAGGAGAACGTCTGGCACTCGCTGACCTTTGACGGGGCCGGGCAGGCCACAGTCTGTGAGAAGAGGAGAATCACGGGAACCTTTTTTGAGTTCATGGAGCTTAACCAATTCCCCTTTGATTCTCAGGTTGGTAATCGTTTGGGTTGAAGTCGGGGAGGTGCTAGGGAATGGGTCGAATGGATCGAGACATGGATGGCACGAAACGAATTTGTGCTTCTATTGTTGGCTGCGTCAGGGTATGATGGCGTTTTGATTGAACTTATCCTACTATAAACTATCTTTTCCTAAGAAGTCTGATTTCTAAGTCGATGCGAGAGATCTATGCCGGTGAAAATCTATGAGCGGAAGATGGAAATCCATACCTCTTTGTTGCTTGATTGATCGTTTGTATGGTTGCTAAGCGATAAAGTTGTCCGGACGACCATCCATCAATCCGTCAATCTTTCAACCTAACGGAAGTCATTCATCTCTCCCCCCCGACGTGCTCCATCGAACCAGATCCGAGGACAAAAGGGGGCCTGTCACGGATGATAGGTTTCGAGCGAAAAAATCTACGACACAGGTAACGTCGAGTCTGGCGATTGGTAGGTTTCGACAGGTACTCGAATTGATCCTCTCTCGGTCTCAGAAAGATCACAGACCGGGCTCCAAAATCAATGATACCGGCAGGTGCTTGCGTCGGTTGCCAGGGTAGCGGACGCCCCGAAAAATGCTTTTGGCTTCAATCCAATGACGGACAGAACGAAAGAATGTTGTTGTTATTGTTGTTTCCTCACTCATTGTTCATTCATTCATGCGAATATCTCTTGTCTGTTACCAATCTTTTATGAATGGTGCTTGTATTGTATTGTTGACATGCCAAGCTGTTTAATAGGAAATATAAACGTTCATGTGTGATTTACTCTTGTTTATACATTTTATTCTTTTTTTTCTAAACGATCACCACCACCACTACCACCACAACCACCACCACCACTACCACCACCACCATCATCATCATTATCATCATCATCACCACCACAGATGCTGTCCGTGAGTGTGACGACCGAAAGAAGCGACAATGAGGTGGAATTCGTCGAGGATTCTTTGGAAAAAAGCGTTCTCTTCACGACTTCATTCACAGACGAACAGGAATGGAAGCTCAACAAAGGTTTGTTGACTTTTTATTATTTAATTTATTATTAACAATTTTTAGTAATAATTGTCGTTATTATTAAACAATATCATATGATGTTTCTTATTATTATTATTATTATTATTTGTTTATTCACAATCACGGCCTCCGCCGGAAAACAGTGACCCCAGATCCCAACAAGGGATCACAACATTCTGAGACAACATAACAAGCACAAACAAAAACAGTCATGAACAAACAGAAGCAAAAGTTATTATTATTATTATTATTATTATTATTATTATTATTATTATTATTATTAATATTTTAATAACATCAAACGTTATTGTTATTTGAAAGTTTTTATGTAATGACAATAGCGTTATTCACTATTAATCATCATTTCATCATCATCACGACGATGACGACAACGACGATGATGATGACGACGATCTTGATGATGATGATCGCCAGTGTTACTGCTATGACGTCGACTGTTAATGCTGATAACGATAGTAACCATTACAGCGATGTTGGCGATAATGAGGATGATAATGAAGATGATGTGGACGTTGATGATGCGTGAGAGAGTGAGAGATCGTTATCACAACCGCGTTATTCATCGGTGAACATCATCATCATCATTCTCACCTTGTCATTTTTTCTCTTTCGGGATTTCCAAACGACTTTGAAGGGATGATAGTAATGGAAAATAAAAAATCATAACCTTTATAGAAAAAAATATTTCCCATTGAAAACCCTTTAAGAAGGTGTTTCGATTACCAGAAAAGTGGTGTGGTGGTCGTATTTCAAGGTGGTAGAGGCCATGCAAGTAGATGTGATGATGACGACGACGACGACGACGATGACGACCATTGATGATGATGATGATTTCTAACGACCAGGTATCATTACGTGGATCAAGTTCAGGGAGGAATCGTTCAGATCCGAGTCCATGAGGCATCCTTCCTTCTCTGCCGCTGCCACCGTCACCAGGAGGCCTCAGTTCTTCATCTGGAACATCCTCGTCGTCATGGTAACGGCGTCGACCTTTGGAAATAATATTCTTTAAAATTTATGATGGCTGTGATGACGACATTGTTATTATTGTTATTATTGTTGTTGTTGTTGTTATTATTGTTGCTATTGTTATTGTCGTTATTATAAAAGTCTAGTTAAGCCAAAGTATGAGTTAAATATATTTTTATACAATTAATAACTAAATGTGTCGGTGTTAAATGTTTTCTTTTAGTCTTAGAAAAGAACGGCTATTTGGAAAATAATAATAATAATAATTGTTGTGACGATGTGCGAGGAGGCGGGGCCGGATGTTGTCGAACGATAGTTTGGAGCGTGTTTGTTTCTTTCGAAGTTTGAAGTTTGTTTCGTTTCTAAAGACTTAACAACTGGCGCAGTCGACAAAAGAAAGTTCAAAATTTGTTTAGTTTCCAAAATGGCCGACGTTGCAAAGTTGTTGGAAGCATTTACACAGCAAATGGAATTGTTGGTTCGTTCAATAGCTACAAACGCTACACACCACACCGTTCCGAATTTTATTCCTTTCGATCCTAGCAAAGAATTGTGGAATGATTATATGAACCGCTTCCAGTCATTCATTGAAGCGAATTCAATTCCAGCATCGAAAATTACGCAAGTGTTTCTGACAAACCAGTCCGCTTCTATTTACAAACTTTTGCAAACAACAGCTTCTCAAAAACCAACGCCGTGCGAAGTAAATAAATTGGACTTTGCTGAAATCCAAGCGGTGATGATGCATAACTTCAACCCCAAGAGATTTGTGATTCGAGAGAGATTCAAATTTTGGACTGAGCTAAAAAGACAACCAGGTGAAACAATTCAGGAACTCGCGGCGAAAATTCGAAATGCCGCCACCACATGTGACTTCCCTAGTATAGAAGACACACTAGATGAAGCTTTAAGAACAAGATTCATGTGTTCAGTTGACAACGAGGCTGTGCTCAAAGCGTTGTTCAAAGTTCCAGAAGATGAACTAACATTCAATCGAGCAATTGAAATTGCTATGGAAGTTGAAGAGTCTGCCAAAGTTGCGAAAGCTACAGTACACGGCACACCAGAGGACAATCGGGAACTGGTAAATAAAATTTCAAAAGAGACAGAAAGTAAACCGGACAAAGCAGATTCCAAGCCAATACGAAAACCTCAACAACAGAGACAGCAATTTTCAAAATTCACATTCCCGAAAGGAACTTGTCCAAGATGTGGAAACAAAGGACACCACGCCAATGACTGCAGACATATTAAAGCTAAATGTCATTTCTGTGGAATCATTGGACACATTGAAAAGGCATGTTTTAAAAAGAAGTTCAAAAGAGACAGGCATGTAAATTCAATCCACACAATTCCGAGCCACACACCTCTGACTCAGGTGCTACAAATTGCACATTCAGAATTTGTTTTTGAATTAGATAGTGGAGCCAGGGACAATTTTTGTGCAATCGAAACTTGGAAAATGTGGGGAAAGCCCAGGCTAAACTTTTCCAGTACAAGATATGTTTCGGCAACAGGTGATCCCATTCCGAACATAGGAGTCTGCGAAGTCATAGTTTCGACATCGGACGTCAAAAACGTAGCTCTAGAATTCAATGTCACCAAGTTACCAAAGCTCAACATCATTGGGAGGAAAGCCATAGTCGAATTAAAAATCGACGTTTCAAGCTTGCTACACAACCACGTTTTGAAAATTGATGAAGATCTTGATTCGAAAACCGTTGAAAAAGCGTGTTATAAAATTTGCCACGATTTCAAAGAATGCTTCGAGCCAGAACTTGGTTGTTTGAAAGATTTCGAGTTAGAGGTAAAATTCAAACCAGACTCATCGCCAATTTTTGTCAAGGCAAGAACAGTGCCATTTGCAATTCAGGAAGATCTAAACCAGGCTCTTGATGCAGGAATAAAGAAAGGGATTTGGACCCCAACTCATTTCAATGATTACGGAACTCCAATTGTACCGATTCGAAAGAGTCTGAAACCTGGAGAGCAGAAAGCCAATTTTAGAATCTGTGGCGATTATTCTGTTACCGTAAATTCACAATTAGAACCACATAGGTATCCTATGCCCCTTCCAGAGGATCTGATGAGAAAACTGGGAGGAAGTCGATACTTCAGTAAAATCGATTTGGCAGACGCATTCAACCAAATTAAACTTGCACCTGCGAGCCAGAAGAAGCTCGCGCTGACAACAAATAGAGGAGTGCTTCTTCAAACGAGACTACCTTTTGGTATCATTTCAGCCCCGGGTTATTTCCAAGAGATAATGGACAAACTAACTTGCGATCTGCAAGGAGTAGCAGTCTATTTGGACGATATTCTTATCGGAGGTTCGAATTCCAAAGAACATATTCAAAACCTGAAACTATTACTTCAACGATTGAGAGACAAAGGTCTCAGATGTAACAAAAAGAAATGCATTTTTGCTAAAGATTCAATTGAATACCTTGGACTTGTTGTTTCAAAAAGCGGAATAGAAAAAGGGAAACGAGTTGACGCCTTGACTAGCATGCCAAGACCAACAAATGTCCCGACATTGCGATCGTTTTTGGGTTCAGTTCAGTTTTACCACAAGTTCATTCCAAACCTTTCAACGATTGCGGAACCGTTGACGAGCCTCACCAGAAAAGAATCACTCTGGAGATGGAGTTTGGAAGCAGAGAAGTCGTTTCAAAAGTTGAAGGAGATCTTAGCGAACGAGGTGCAGCTTGCACATTTTGACAAATCTCTTCCCTTGGGAATTGCATGTGATGCATCAGATGTTGGAATCGGTGCAGTTTTGTTTCACAGATATCCGGATGGAAGTGAACGACCAATATTGCACATTTCAAAGACACTGTCAACATCACAAAGAAATTATAGTCAGATACATAAGGAAGCACTTTCGATTATTTACGCGCTGCAGAAATTCCATCAATACCTTTACGGACGAAACTTTATCTTAGTGACGGATCACAAACCTTTGTTGTCGCTTTTCAGCCCTTCAAAACTCACCCCATTATTAGCAGCAAATCGTTTAGCCCGATGGGCATTGATACTACACCAGTACGATTATTCGATAGAGTACCGACGATCCGAAAGTCATGGTAACGCGGATGCACTTAGTCGGTTACCAAGTGGGAAAGATGACAATTTTGACGCCGGTGAGGATGAAGACGACGACCTTACAGTTTGTACAATCAGTACCATAAGTAAACAGATCCGACCAACTGATTCTCAGGTCTTGACAAAGGAATCGCGCAGAGACAGGATAATTTCAACTGTCGTACGATTCTTAAAAGAGGGATGGCCTCGAGTTGTAGATGCACAAATTCGACATTTTCAAAAGTTGGAAGATGCTCTGACAGTGCAAAATGATTGTCTTATCTTCGGAAACAGAATCGTAGTTCCTGAGAAACTTAGACTACACGTTATGGGTCTATTGCACCTTGGACATTGCGGTATGAGGAGAATGAAGCAACTGGCACGAACCGTTGTTTACTGGCCGGGAATTGATGCCGACATTGAGGAGATGTGTAGGAAATGCACATCTTGCGCGGAACATCAGAACAACCCACCAAAGTTCTCAAATCATCCGTGGATGCTACCAGAAAGACCTTGGAGTAGAATCCACGTAGATCACGCAGTTAATTTCATGGGAAAGAACTGGCTGGTGGTAGTCGATAGTTATTCTAAGTACCCATGCATCCATTCTACTTCAAGCATAACTGCCAGAACGACTATGGAATTACTGGAGGAGGATTTTGCTCATTTTTGGATATCCCCATACTCTCGTAACGGACAATGCGCCCACATTTACATCCTCAGAATTTCAAGAGTATCTCAGGGAAAGAGGTATTCTACACCTGAGAGGAGCCCCATACCATCCAGCTACAAACGGGCAGGCGGAAAGATTAGTCCAAACTTTTAAACAATCCCTGAAGAAATCGCGGCTTCCAACTATCCAGGCGCTACAGGAATTCCTCATGCAATATCGTCGAACTCCTTTGGAGTCTGGTTACTCTCCTAGTGAACTTCTGAACGGAAGACAATTACGAAGCAAATTAGATGCGCTTTTGCCTTCAGTGCCGCACATTGCCCAGGAACTACAAAACCGTCAGAACAAGCCTACATCAAAGAGATCGAGTAACACCCAATTCACCGTCGGGAAGCCATGCTACGTTCAACGCAGCGGTCCAGGCAAGGATCGCATTCCTAGATGGATCCCGGCAGTGATGATTCAAGTCTTGGGTCCTCGTCATGTCTTAATACAGGCAGTGCCAAAAGGACCCACTTTGAAAAGGCACGTCGAACAATTGAGGCCCAGACATGGGGTAGAGGAAGACGATGATCCGGGCATGGTGCCGGGTCCCACTCCCAATTCAAGGAACATTTCAACTTCTACAACTGCGCAAACCACAGTCCCGAGGAGACCCAGGGGTCGGCCAAAAGGACGAAGAAACTTCCAACGGCCAATAGTCCCGGATTCTGAGACTACACTTCCTCGACACTCAGAGAGGTTACGCCTAAAAGCTCTGAGAAACTTTTCGGCTGGCGTGGAGGTGTTGTGACGATGTGCGAGGAGGCGGGGCCGGATGTTGTCGAACGATAGTTTGGAGCGTGTTTGTTTCTTTCGAAGTTTGAAGTTTGTTTCGTTTCTAAAGACTTAACAATAATAACAATAATAAATTCTTAATAAATTATTATTATTATTATTATTATTATTATTATTATTATTATTATTATTATTATTATTATTATTATTATTATTATTATTATTATTATTATTATTATTATTATTATTATTATTATTATTATTATTATTATTATTATTATTATTATTATTATTATCATTATTAAACTATTATCATAACAATCTCTCCAGTTCCTCATCTGCAGTCTGTCGTTCGCCACGTTCTCAGTGAGCTACGACATTCCACAGACGAGACTCCAATTGACCTTCATCCTCCTTTTGACCACGGTGTCCTTCAAATTCGTCGTCAATCAGAACTTACCCATGATTTCATACCTCACCTATCTGGTCGGTCAATGATTTTCTTGTCGTCGTTGTTGTTGTTGTTGTTGTTGTTGATGTTGTGGTTGTTGTCGTTGTTGTTGTTGTTATTGGTGGTGTTGCTGTTGTTGTTGTTGCTGCTGTTGTTGTTGTTGCTGATGTTGTTGTTTAAATTACTATAGTAACGGTGAAAATATCATTACTATGAAGCGAAGATGGTGAAGACAACTCGACAAACTCGTCTGGTTTTATAACGTGATCATTATCACACGACGTTGACATTTCAGGATTATAATTATATAATAATTAAATAATATAATAATTAAATAATATAATAATTAAATAATATAATAATTAAATAATATAATAATTAAATAATATAATAATTAAATGATATTGTAATTAAATAATATAACAATTATCAAGTTTGCGAGTTAATAAGTGACTGATCGGCTTCCAATTCTCATTGCAAGTAAATGTTTCATTGTAATCAGTAATCATTGTATTTGTGTTACTGACGTAATATGTCTTTATATTATCAGCAACGATATAATAATTATACTTTATAATAATTAATGTATAATAACACTACAGAATAAATATTGTTTAAATTTAAATAAATATTAAATAGAAGAAAATAATCATTGTATTTGTGTTACTGACGCATAGGTCATTATATATGTATTATCGGCAATGACATAATAATTATACTTTATAATAATTAATGCATACTAACACTACAGAATAAATAATGTTTAAATTTAACTAAATATTGAATAGAAGAAAATAATTACAAATATATATCCATATATCCATAGGACAAATATATATTGGGCTCCATGGCCATACTTGCATCCATCTGCGTCTGGCACGCCATAGCGGGCTACCTGTCCAAAAGGACACCGTGCATTGGGAGTCTCCTTGTGGTCGATTATTGGATGCTGGGCGTTCTTGGCTCCATCTACCTTGGATTTCATGTCTTCTTCGTCGTCATCATCAGCTGCAAGGTGATTGGATGGCTATTGGTGATGCTGCTGCTGTGATAGCAGTCCTGATGATGATGATGATGACTTTGATGATGACGACGACGACGATGTTGACGACGATGTTGATAATGATTCTTGACTCTCCTTCTCCAGTCGAACAACAAAGACTCTGGTGATGAACCTGATGACAAGGATCTCTTTTGCGAGCACCAAGTAAACATTCATTCTTTCACTTGGCCAGTTATTTAATTTATTATAGTGATAAAATCCATAAAATTACTGGAAAATTGAATCCAAATTTGTTTAAAATGTTGAAATTTAAGAAAATTTGTGAAGTCATCACAAAATTTAATAAAAACATACAAGAAAACTTACAGTTAATTAATTATAATTAGTTATTAATAATAATAATAAATAATAATAATAATAATAATAATACTGTTATTAATGTCAATCTGACAAATTGTTTATACGTTCCCAATGGAAACGCGACTAAAAAAATCCGAATTCGAACTTGTAAGTTCAATTCAGGCAGCGAATGTTGCATTAGTAATGCATTGACAATGCATTGACGATGCATTGCTAATGCATTAGAGGTGCATTGTTGATGCATTGATGCATACTTGTCATCCGTAGTTTTGGAAACAAAGGAGCTGAAAAATAGAAGGCGGGTTTTAAATTAATTGATTTTTTTGAATTTTGACTTTTATTCATAGAAAATACAAATTTATCTTGATTTCGAGGCCGTGAATTTCTGGTTAATATCTTCTCAAATAAAAGATAAAAAGATATAAATCAATTAATAATCAATCTTAAACCTACAATGTATAATATAATGCAGAATACACAAAATAAGATTAGCCAACAAAGTGATTTTGTTCAAGGACGGAGCATGATCGTATTTTCTTTTGTTAATGAATCATTAAAAATCCATTCCATACGTGCTTCATACATCCATAAATGATAACAAATCACATAGTATTAATAATAATATTAAACAATTTGCATTTCAATTAAGAGCATTTAATACGACAAAACATTCTTTCAGGAGGATGAATTTGAAGACCAAAGAACCAGTACCCCAACGGAACCGTCTCGACCCATTCAAAAGAGCGACCATAGAGGCCACAGAAGGGTCTCTGACGCCGACCAAGTGACTGCCCAGGCAGCCCTCAGTTCGTGGCAGTAGATGGAATCTCTTTTTTGAACTTTCAAACCTGTTTTTTTGTTCTTCCTTGAAACTTGATGTTCGACTTTCAAGGTAATATTGTACGAATCATGCAGACTAACAATTAAGTCAACTATTAAGTAAAATAATTAATTATGGTGTTATAATGCGGACTAAAATCTTCATTTATTTATGAAACGTTTTAATATTTTTGGTCAAAATTGTATTCCTGCGATGTTCATGTTGTCATTATCATCACTTGAATTCCAAATTTTATCTTCAACGATCCAACAATACAATTTTAGAGTTCCTAAAAATGAGCTTTATAAATCATATTCGATTTTTCATTTCAATTTAATTTGCAAATTATTGAGAAAAGATTAATTTAAATATTTAATTTGTGCAGGAAAACGCTTTGAAATTGACCGATTGATGACATTCATTTAAGATTGGTTAGGTATTGTTACTCTTAGACTTAGACATCTTTTCTTGTAGTTCCTGACTTGCGTCGAGAGTCGAGATTTCTTGTGAGATTTGACGTGAAATTGTAACAAATTGTAATAAATACTAAGAAATAACACTCGAGAATTTGAACATTTCACACTGGATAAGAAATATTATTAACTTTAACATGAAATGACTTTAGCACGACACATTGTCAGTCAATCATGATACCTAATTCGTTTTGTATCTTATAAGCGTTTATAATGATATAATTTTTACAAAACTTAATTTATTGCATTAATTTCAAACGAAATTAATCAAATCCGACCAAAATAAAGCATCTTCTGAAATTCCTAGAAAATTTGTGCATTCATGATTTTATTACAAAAAAAATAATAACATCATTATTAAATTACATTACATTACATTATTATCTTTACCAGTTATGGTAATAGCTAATTATTTATTCATTATTATAATACAATTTTTCTAGAGGACTCATCTACAGTAAAAACTTTGAAATGGGGCACCTTAGGTATTCCTAAGAAATTAAAATTAAAATGTTTCTTTTGGAATCTTGGTGAATTGACATATTTTTCCTTGTAAAGTTCGGCACCTATTGAGGGCTATATTTAGGGTTATTTTCAAACATCGATTGCGTAGTTGGAAACAAATGGAGATAAATATCGGTGTAATCATTAAAAAACTCAAAACAATATAAAATTCCATCAAGATATATTTACAGCAAGTATTTAAAAAATATTTTAATTACAATGAAATAACATGCAGTATCAAAATATTTTTATAACAATTTATTTTTAAATAATATATTTAATTTCACTCAGTTCAAACAAATTGACTAGATAAGGCATATTTCGATCTCAGAACGTGTTGTCATTTTGGTTTTCCTGTTGACTTCCTTTTTGCTCGCATATCCGATAGAAACATGGACGCTAAGGCTGCTCCTATCAAACTCGGAAAAGTGAGAGTTTTCACCAAAATTTTTGAAACGATAATCATTTAACTAAAAGACAATATTGGAAAATTCCACATTCGGGCCAAACCGACATTAATAGAAAACACCATTTGATTCTTAGGTGACTAAGGTTCTTGGTCGTACGGGAAGCCAGGGCCAATGCACCCAAGTGAGATGAATTGATTAGAAATTGCTAGTTTTGGAATGCTTTTGAGCAAACCCCATCCTGTATGAGTTGCTGCCTTTCGGGAAAACGTGCTATCTAAAGCCTTTTGTTTTTTTGGTCATCTAATTTGAATTTGCATTGTCGCGACTGCTTATTCAGGTCAGAGTCGAGTTCATCGACGAAACCAACAGATCCATTATCAGGAATGTCAAAGGTCCAGTCAGAGAAGGTGATATCTTGACTCTTCTTGAAAGTGAAAGAGAAGCCAGGAGGCTCAGGTAAAGAGGAGCAAGCTGAAGTGCAACAAGGTACGATTGCTATGGAATGACAAATCATTGCAATTTAAATATTAATTTCTCATTTCCTTTTGCAGGTTCCCATTTGAGGACGCTTAACACGTGCTTGCGAGACTCTAGAGTTGGCAATTCTGGTTCTGAAAATTGAATAAAATGGAAAAAACAGCCTCTAGTTGCTTGAGATTTGTTATGCAGAATGGTGCTGGTTCTGAGTCCAAACCCGTGGTTACTCTACTTGCTTTTTGATGTAAAATTGACCAAACCTGGGATCAAGCTGAGTCCCTAGCATGTATTAATGGGGATTTATTTTGCCAACTTGTATGGGTAGGTATGAGGGACCTCTGTGGGAGGCAAAGGTTTTTGGTTTGGACCGTTTCCAAAGACAGAAGCTAGTTGTTTTGTACTATAATGTAAAACTGAATATTGTTTGCTTTCTTGGTATTTTGTTGCAGGCTTTGAAATTGCATTGGCATTTGTAGATGGGATTTAGGTTTTGTAATTAAATGTTAATAGAATTCTAGTTAGTAATGATTTGGGAGGTGATGTGTCCTCAGGCTGTGGGCTGCAATCAACTTCTCTCCTTTTGGAATTCTGCTTCCACTTTGGCTTTCACTGCATCCCAATTGACTTTGATCTGCAGAGGAGGAAAACAAAATTTGTTTTCAGTTTTAATTAGCTTAATTAATGGGTTGATTTTAATTAATTTGATTAGAATCGTTGTGACTAGAATGGCCTCAGAAGATGCTGTTTGTAGGAGGTCATTGGGGCATCGACACATTTTCGATTGGGTGGATTTGGTTGAAGGCCACTTGTTTGATTAACTATTATTATTATTATTATTATTATTATTATTGTTGTTATTCATTGGCAATTGGTTAGTGGCAAAATTGGTTAGTAGCAGGTTGAAGAATGTTTTGTGATGAGGTTCACCTCTTCCGAGTATTGGAGGAATTTTTCGTTGGTCTCCTCTTTGTCGAAATTCTGCAGGTACCGTTGTCTGTAGGCGAGCACCGTGTCCAGGTGAGTCTTGTGCTTGATTGCCAAGTCGAGAGCCCTGTTTGTTTCAAATTTGAAAATGAAGAGAATGATATGAATAACAGCATTTAAATAGATAAATAAATAAAAGTTGAATTGGACAAATGCGCAAGGCACCAATTGTGATTATAATTATTTCTTGGAAAGAAATTAAAATAAATGATCGTCTATGTGATGCAATCGGTTGTTTGGAACTTGAGCGCGGCTGTGGGGCATAAGTTAACAACATAACGGCATGTAATGAAGACCTCTCCCAATTGAAAAGTGACAAGTTGAGCATGATGGCCCTGAAGATCATTCCAGACTGGAGGTAGATGCCCTCTGCCTCAAGGACTTGGCCAGAGAAAAGGGCAAGTTCAGCCTGCTGGGATTGTTTCGTGGGTAACTCTCTTATCCTTCTCAGGAATTGAACCTTCTCGGGCTGGAAAGGACGAAAGAGTTGCACAACATTTCATAGACATTAATGGTGTCAGACATGCTGACCATTAGCGATCGTGAAACCAAGAACAAGGCGAACCTCGTCGAGAGATGCGTATGCGACTTCGGCCGTGTTCAGGTGTTTGTGGTAGGTTGCCATGGCAGCCAGACACGCCCAGAGAGATTCAGTCTACCAGGAAGGATTTATTTGGTAAATATGGTTGCCATTGAAATAGAAAATTAATAAGTAAATTATCCGAGTAAAAACAACCGTAATGATTAGAGACACGGTTGAGCATCTAACTTCAATTGTCGTGATAAAATGAGAAACAACAATAACAGTAAGATAATCAATGATAAGCTCATTTAAACATCTCTAAACTAATTGACTTATAACTCCTTCCTCTACGATCACCGACTTCACCCACGTCGACAAATCTGCAGAGTTTCAAGGATTCCTCCCATTTGCCAGAAGCGACGCACTTCTGGAGCACGGAGAAGTAAGGGGGGAGTAGGGAGTGAACCGTGGACCCGTCGGACCTTCGGATGGAAATCTGGTTGCCCACGAAATGCTGCAGGATTGGCTCCTTGCCAAATTCGCTGGAAATTAAATGTAAACTTATGTAAACTGAGTTGTGCCTTGTCTCTGGTTTTTTAATTCTTTTTTGAATTTTTCATTTCGTTAAAGGTTAATCAAAAAATTGTATTGATTATATTATTAAATTATGTTATTAAATTTAACTATGTATTTCTACATTCTTTCAATTACTATGAGTGAGACGAAATGTCATGCATTGGAGTAAAAAAAAGTTGGTGGAACAATGAAACATTGAAAATTGAAATCCAATCAAAGAGACAACCTGGCATCCTTTTCAAAGGTGGCTTTGTTGAGGAGATTTTTATCAATGTAAGCGGCATTAGGCCAACACCAGACCTTCAATTAATAAATAAGTTAATTAAACAAGAGTTAAATGAGAAATAAACTCTGTACTAAATGAACTTTGATGGGTGGATTACAAAATGAAACTAAGCAATGCCAGGTGATTGGCACCACCTTTTAATGTTTTGAGCATTTCAAACCAAATTATGGAATAACAATTCTTTAATTTGTGAATTGCAAGCTAATTATTTATTAATGTTAATTATAATTATTGTTATTACAAATAATGTTATTTATCGAGGTAATGATTTTAAAATGGCATATAAAAATAATTTGTATTATCTTATAAAAACAGAGTCAATGCAAATCAAGTGATGCAATTGCTCGGTAATGAATAATATAATAATAATAATAATAATAATAATATAATGTATTATAATAATAATGTAATAATAAATTACTAATGGTTGTTCTTACCTTTAACTTTTCTTCAGTGATGCAAGCCAGGAAACAAGCATCATCGCACCAGCACAGACTTTCCACCACTTTGCCTAGATTTCCATTTGAAATGGTATCATGATACCATGAAAATTATCAATAAAATACAGCCAGATAATTATTGATTATAAATCAAAATTATAAACACCACTCATTTTAATGACAACAACTTAAAACATGGACGACGCAAACGAATGACATCTCAATGACAAAAACTCTTGACGCCAGTCATTCGCCAGTTTTAAAACTGATCCGGTTAGAAAACCGACCCAGTTTGTAAACTGACCCAGTTTGACGATCTTCCTCGTCGATCCGAACGTCCTGACCTGAACGAGGAAGACGTTCCTGTTCCTGTCGACCACCGTCATCCTCCTCTCCGTCGCGGATCCCGTCCTGTCCAGCGAGACTTCAATGATTTCCGTCTGCGACATGCAAAGTGAAGAGGAAACAACGTCATCGTTGGTGAAATACGATAGATTAAATGGTGACCTAATTCTACGTTCAATGCCAAGGCTTTATTCTGATTTTATTTCAAATGAATATTAAATAAATTAAGAAAATTAAACTCTTCCGCAGCAAACGAGCAGCTCGATGAGATGGTAGATGGAATCCAATGGCGACATTTACCTGGTGGACGAATGGTTTTCCATCACCGACTGCTTTGCCTGTCATCAACTCAAACAGGTGAACCACTGGAATATTCAAGAAGAAACAAATTATTCCAACACGTTGATGTCAAATTTTTATTATTAAGCAATTCAATATTCGAGTACTTTGATGTTTTTAGTAATCATTTATGTAATTTGATGTATATAATAAAAAATATTTACAATTATAATTAAAAAATATAATTTATTAATGTAGAACGATAGTGGCAACTTTTTTCATCATTTTTATCCCTGACGGCAATGGTATCGTCACTCATGGACAGAGTGTTTCTACCGAAGGTGTCTGCCCTCATGCCCTGGAATTTAGGAGAGCTGATTGGTCGACCGTCGTAGGAGTAGACGTAAACATTGGTTCCGTCGACCAATAGGAAGTACCTGACAAAAATTTGTAAACTAGACCCTAGGTCTTACCACTGGATAAAAGAAATTTGATAAAATGAACAAATTAATCAAATTAAATGTGCTTTTATTCTCATAATTTTATTATTGACTATACTACCAACAATTAAAATGAACTTTGTTCTAATTTTTCGCTTAATCAATCAATCAATCAATCAATCAATCAATCAATCAATCAATCAATCAATCAATCAATCAATCAATCAATCAATCAATCAATCAATCAATCAATCAATCAATCAATCAATCAATCAACCAATCAATCAATCAATCAATCAATCAATCAATCAATCAATCAACCAATCAATCAATTTTTAAGTAATCAATTTCTCTTCTGCAACCAACTTTTCACTCTGTCTGATCAAACTGACATTTCCCTCTTTCAAATCAAATTCTGCCGGTGTGTTCCAGTTGCTGACACTGAAATTTTAAATTATAATAATTAATTAATTTGTAATATTTAATTAAAATTAATGGCATTTAACAAATTAAACAACAATTTTATGATAAGCTAATAACCAACAGCCATAACACCACACATCATAATTGGAAACATAAAATAACAACTTAAAATTATTTAAATATACATATTATTATTATTAAATGGACATAACATTATATATTAAAACATAAAATAACGACATAAAATTAAATTTAAATAGACAAAGAGTTGAAAACATCTTCTGTTGTTCTCCTGCTGTTGCTGTTGCTATGCATATTCAAGCATCCACCTGTAAATGTAGCACTTGAGTGTCGTGGCAACGACCAGGTGCTTGTACGCAAGGGAGACTTTGATGATTCGATCCTTCGTTTCCAGTTTCTCCTTCGAGTCGTTGGAAACGTTCACGACCTGGATCGACTTGCTTCCGGTCACAGCGATGCTGAAGTTCAGCCAGTCGAGCCTCCTGATGATGGTGATGACGATGATGATGGTGGTGGTGATGGTAATAGTAATTACTTCGTTGTGGTAATGATAATGATGCAGACTTTGAACAGCAAGACCAGTAAATGATAATTAATTAGAACAATGATGGAATGAAACTTACAAAAACCAATGTTAACTAATAAATAATAATAATGATAATAAATAATAAAATTACAAATCAAAGGGTGTTACAGGCTCTAAATATAGAAAGAATCTCCTCCCACCTGTCTATCACGTGACCAAAGACCACACTGCCATTGCCACAACCGCCTGCCAGTTGCGTGCTGTCATTGGACCAGCTGATGTTGTAAATGCTTCCAGAAGATGGTTTCTCGAGACTGTGAGACCACTAAGGAAAGATTTCATCGTTGTTGTTGTTGTGATGTTTCGATTGAAAATTTCGTGATTATTATTATTATAATAACAACGTTACAGAATAAACAATTTAATATAATAAAAACAATTTAAATCAAAAATTTAAAATCAAAAAAAGGAAACCACTTGAAGTGAACAACAAAGAAATGCCTACAGTCGGTCTCGGCAGAATGATATTCATCGAAACCCAAAGTTAAAGGATTTATAATTAACGAGGTTCCACTTTTAATCAAGAAATCAATTTAATTTACACTATTATTGCATATTATACAGTATGTATAATTATCCACAACAATAGTCATGCTACACTTGTAGTGCTTTATAAAAAGACTTATTAACGTCATTTTATTAATAAAATATTTCATTATTGATTATTATTTCAAAGGATTTATTAAAAATGAATAAAAATCTAATTAACAAATTATCCAAGAGACAGAAGGACCGCATACCCCGACCCGATCGCAGAGTCTCAAAGTGTTGAACGACCCCACTGCAAAAAGGTCACCGTCGGGACTCCAGGACACGGAGGTCATCGGGTGATCGTGGGTTGGACTGTTGAACATCTGACGACCATAGCTGTCCCATATCTGGAGTCCATTTTGTTTATTATAAACTTAAGAATGAACAGTTAAGTAAGTTATTAATAATAAACATCACTAATAATGCTAATATTAAAAATAATATTAGAGTGTCAATAATAAATATTAAAAATCATTATATTTTCTTATTCTTGTAATAAATTAAACATGAATTATCTCTTCTTGAATTATCTCCTTTAGGGATTAAATACATTACTTAATAAAAAAAAAAGCTAAATCTTTATACAAGCAAATCAGTTATACAAGTTAGGCTTTGTTAAATATCTCATAGAACATAGAATAGACTCCTTTCCTTAGGAATTTTAAGCATTTTATTATTATAATATTATAATTTTATTTTATAATTTTAAGCAAAGATAAATAAATAAAATTAAATTAAAAAAATAAATAAATAAAATAAAAATTGATAAAAAAATAATTTATTCACTACTTAGCAATTTATTTATTTATTAGTTATTCTCACCCTGTATTTACAATCCTCACCACCCGACACAATGAGGTCGTTGGATGCATTCCAGTCCACAGCGAGGATGATTCCATCATGGGCTTTCCACTGTTGCAATAATTAGCGAGTTAAAAATATAAATAAACATGCACATAATTAACCAATAACATCCACAGAAAACCTATTAAATGAAATTTAAAAATTGCATTTGCAAATGTTTATTTTCTTTTAAATGAAATTGTTATGGAATTGCTCCTTAAGTTTTAAATCGATAATATTCAAGAATATATTTGAAATCAATTGACAAACTGAAATCTGCTTGGCATTCGGCTGCATGGGTTTGATGATGAGTTGCCTGCCCAAAGTATGAAGGACTCTGTCAGAGTTTGGACTCCACGACGTTGCATAGACTGGACTCGGAGACTGACTCAAGGTGGATCTCAGCATTCCATTGCGAGACCAGACTTTCAGTAAACCATCCTCGCCAGCTTTTGGTGCAAAAAAATACAACTAGGAATCATGAACACCCAATAAGAAATTATTGGCAATTACTTTTAAGCAGATCATTCCATAATAAAATCTTCAACAACAATAAAATTGTCCAATTACAATTTTTGTACTTTGTTGCTAAACAAGCAATTGCAATAATTTAACAATTAATTGCAGTTCCTATGAAATTATTTAAAAAAATTTTAAACCTGTCAATAAATCTGTGCCTGTATGGTTCCATTTTACTGAAAGAATTGCTCCCGTGTGTGCCTCAACAGTTTTCTCAATACGTCCAGTTTTTGAGACTAAGAATAATTTTCCTAAAATTTTTCAAAGTAAATTTATGTATTTTCATTCACAAAATGCATGTGTGAACTGTAATTATATAAGCTTAACCATCTGTAGAACAGAGTGCAAACACATCTGAATTGTTTCCCGATGATTTACTTCCACTTTGTCTTGGAATACATCTCAGATCGGTCGGATAGATGTCGTCTGGTAATTTTGCAACTACTGCAAAATCTCCATTCAGAAGATTCCATTTTAAAAATTGATGATCATCTCCAACACTGTAGACCTCATCCGGTCCAGACCATGATATTGAACTAACAATTTCTGAACGTGTGCTCGTTAAGGAAACAAGATTCAAATTTCATGATTTTAAATAACGCACTGGCTACGGATCCGAAAAGATATAAAGCTAGACTTCGGGCTATATCCTGGTTATCACTTTTAAATTTAAAAGAGAATAAAATGAGTTTGTCCCCCTTTTTTTGGCCAGGGTGAAGGTATGGGATATGTCGAGTTCTAGGGTTAAGATTTTGTTTTATGCGGCGCATGTTTTGGTTTACATCGTGAAAATATAAACAATTTAAAACACAAACTATGCAACCAAAAAAAAATTATTTATAAGGAACTTTAACGTTCTTTCTTACCGTCTAGCTGGAAACGTAGTCAGTGCCTTTAAATAATAATATGGAAACAGTCAAGGATATTTTTTCCACCATTGCGCAAAGCCAGCTTCAACTTCATATTTTCAAAAGAAATTCCAGTTGAATTTAATAAAATGACGTTTTATTTTACTACTTCAAACAATAAGGTCTTCGCAGTAATGTTTTGACAATCACCGGGTATGCGCGCATAGCAACGGGAATGTTATGCATACAGTGCTTGTTAAAATAAAACGGCAATAAAACTACTATTTTTATAACTAAAGCATTTAAGTGAAATTTTTATTTTTGATAAATAATATTAAACAAAAATATTTTTGTTCAACGACACGGAACCAGTTCAATAAATATTTTTTATCGCCATTTTGACAGGACGACAGGCTCTTTTGTTTACAAAGTTGTAATTTATAGCTCTGCAGCCGCAAGTTTCAAACTTTGATGAGCACGCTGTGAAGTTCGAAAGTAGGTCTCAAATCCAAAAAGGTTTACAATTAGAGGCTTAACCACCTCCTCCCTCATCGTCTGCAGCTGTCTCGCGTCATAGTTATTTTTCGCATGGATTTTTAGAACTCTTTGGTGTCTTTCTTCCTAATTAAAAAATTAATTATCCGATTGCAATTAATATTCGTGTATTTTTTATATATTCCAGAAAGTTTATATCATGAACGACAGAGTGGTGCCGTTTAGTCAAAACATGCACTGCATCAACAACATGATCGGGGGAAACGCTAACATGAACATGGCGCCAGGCTATGGAATGCCGAATGCTCATGGAAATGTTGGCTGCGAGGAGCAGAAAAAGCAAGATCTTGGGGATATTTTGCAGCAGATCATGGCCATATCTGATCAGAGTCTTGATGAGGCTCAGGCAAGGTGAGGCGTCTGGTCTTTTGGCTGTAGTTGGATTGTTGCTGACAGTATCAAAGCATAGCTTAAGATGTCTTTTTTTAATTTAAATATTTTTTAGCTACTTATAGAATGTTGAACCTATATTATTTAGGAAGCACACTTTGAGCTGCCACAGAATGAGACCAGCCTTGTTTCAAGTGCTGTGTGAGATCAAAGAGAAGACTGGTGAGGAATTTTTTTAAAATTTTAGTGGCTTTACTGGTTTTTATGTTTCTCTTTCGGCCTTCATCATTTTCATCGTTTTGAAATTTTTTTATGCTCGGTTTATTTTCTGCTTTGCAATTTTTTAATTTTCAACAATCATTGGACATTATAGTTTTTCTGAACATAAGATTATTGGTTATGAAGTAATAAAAATAAATTAAATTATAAAGTACTATTTACTATTCATGTTTTGAAATAATGTTTTTTTAGGATTAAGTTTCAGAGGAGTCGATGAAGACAGCTCGACAGATCCTCAACTTCTGAGACTGGACAACATGTTGATAGCTGAGGGGGTTGCTGGCCCCGAGAAGGGGGGTAGCAGCTCCCTGTCGGTGGCCACCCAGGCTGCCATGTCTACAGGCCATGACTCTCCTGAGAATACGATAGAACATTCTGATTATCGAGCCAAGTTGAACCAGATCAGACAAGTCTATCACTCAGAATATGAAAAATACGAGCAGGTTGGATCGGGCTTATCGTTAAAAATCTTTTACATATGATGTCATAATTATTTTAAATTTACTAAGCAGCTAGTTGTAGTATGTATTAGTAAATATTTATTAGATTAATTTACTGGCAATTCAGAAGTAATTTCATTACATTTTCCTTTGTGGCACACTTTATGTTTTTAAACATTCATAAAACATTTGCCAAATAAAATATGGATGTCAGTCATTGTTAAATCATTCAAACAAACCACTCTGTTTCAAAAAGGCATGCAACGAATTCACAACCCACGTGGTGAATCTGTTGAGAGAACAGAGCAGGACGAGGCCTGTGGCTCCGAAGGAGATCGACAGGATGGTCTCCATCATCCGGAAGAAGTTCACCTCCATCGAACTCCAGCTCAAGCAGAGCACCTGCGAGGCCGTCATGGTGCTCAGGTCAAAATTTCTCGACGCCAGGTGGGTCTCTGAGCCGTGAAGAAAGTCAATTCTAGGGTGGATGAGTGATTTCAGATGTGAAGAAATCGTTTTAGTTATAATGATATATGGATTTGGAATGATTTCTTTTTAAGAGATGGTGCTTTGAATGTTGCCCCATGTAAATGTTGTTGTTGTTGTTATTATTATTATTGTTACTTATGAAATTTGAAGTTCTTACCTTCATCATCGAAATGGAAATCTCTCGTTCCAGGCGAAAGCGTCGAAATTTCAGCAAGACCGCCACCGAGGTCCTGAACGAGTACTTCTACTCGCACCTCAGCAACCCCTACCCGAGCGAGGAGGCGAAGGAGGAGCTGGCCAGGAAGTGCGGCATTACGGTCTCGCAGGTCAACAACTGGTTCGGCAACAAGAGGATCCGCTACAAGAAGAACATCACGAAAGCTCAGGAAGAGGTCAGCGTCTACGCCGCCAGGTCTGCAGCCTCCGCCTCTTCCAATCAACAGCATCAGCCACAACACAGTCCCGGGAACAGCAACGACGGATCTAGTCACGGTTTGTTTTCAATTCATCGTTTTTATTTTATTTTAATTTATTTTATAATTTAATCTTTAATCTGCTATGTGTTTATTTATTACGATTTAACATTGATTTATTATTTCTAGGAATGAATGGCATGTTGACAACTTTAATTTTAACATTGCTATTAATCTGTTATCATTACAATATCCTTCGTTATGATCAATTGACAATCACTTCTCACCATCATTTCCAGGTGCTCCTGGATCCTACCAACCACTGCTGGTGTGTTCGCAGAACTCCTCTTCCTCTGGCCAGCAAATGTACATGGGAGGAGCTATGGACCATCCACAGGTGCCTAGCAACCAATTATCTTAATCGTTGCAATCCTTGTCTCCTTGCATTTCATTGGCTGATGTGCCAACCAATGAGGGGAACATTAATGCTGTTTATCAAATTTCCTTGTACATAAATTGTATTATTAAGGCTTAATATATTTTGTTATTAATATTATTATTATTAATATTGTTGTTAGTTATTATATTTGCTCAGGCACAAGAGTTAATTTAATAGTTTACTAAGAATTAACTGTTTTATCACTTCAGGCCATGTACAAAAGTGACAACAGTTCTTCCACACCAGGATTGTATGAGTGATGATGATAATGATTATCACCTGCTGATGCAATCACCAAACAATCTCCCTTCATCATCAAGGTTGAGGCTATCGCCATCATCATCATCACAACTAACGACATCATCATCATCACTGTACATGACTCATGTTCACAAGGACTAGCTTGGGACTTGCAACACTCACAAACTTTTAGCTCCGTACTTACTTTTCAAGCTGAGTTATTATTATTATCATTATTATTATTAATACTATCATTATCATCATTATTATTATTATTGAGATAAGGCATTGACAACGTCGTCATCATCATCATCGTGAAGCCACCTTTTTATCATATCCACTGTAAATGTTGACAATCATATCATGGAAAAGATATATTTTTCGTTTAATGACATCGCAAATCATGCCATCTTGCAATTGCACAAACTTTTCCCTAACTACCCTGGTTGACCTCTTCCTACGTATGACCTCTCCCATTGTATCTATGGATTATCCATCATCATCATCATCATCCTGGGAGGTAGATGGCCTTCGACTCGACTCCAAATTCTTTCATCGTCCATCATTCAGTTCCTGACGGCCGGCGGAGTCGGAGACTTTGTTGCGTGAGCCGTCCTAAGCGTTTCTGACGTCGCTGTCGTGAATGAGATTAATTAATTATCTGATTGATTAATTAATTGATTGATTAATTAGTTAACTAACGTCACTACTGCCGTTGATGTGGTTGTTAAGTCACTCTGTTACCTTTGCCTTGTTGTTGTTGTTATTATTATTATTGTTGTTGTTGTTGTCATTGTTGTTCATGTTGTCTTTTCTTTTTAATTAATTTACAAATGTCTCGATCGATCATGTCCAATTACGATAATCATTTCTCAGTTTCCACCTTCCAGCTAACGATTAAGTTTTTATCGACCTCGACGTCCTTAACGTCATCTGGTTAATTGATAAGCAATAATTGCGACCATAACATAATGACGCAAGAACGGATCGTCTTGTGATTGCACGCAGAGATGCTTTCTGTGTCACTTTGTTGTACTTGTTGTTTATGTAGGTCGTCCATAATTGACTTGTGGGGTTTGTTGGTATTTAGTTGCCATGGCATTTGATATCATTACATATATATATATAATATATCCACGCATGATTGTTTGTTATGAATATTGATATTATTGCTGTGGTTATTATTACTTTTGTTGTTATTATTATTATTATTAAAGTATAACCACTATCTTAGCCTCAAAAGCAATACTGGAACATAAGGCTCGCATGCACCGAGCACCGTTTTTTATTCCTCCTCGTCAACAAGTCGTCGTGGCGACGATCTTCTTTGTTATTATTTATTCTTTGACTTTTAATTTTTATGGAAAAATTTTAAAAACATCCACCATTGAATTGGAAGTAAGTTTCGGAATTTCCGAGCGGCAGAGCTTATGCCTTTCGGGGCAGACTGGCTACCTTTCCTTTGATTGGATGATTCACTTCCTTCGATTACTATCTCACTTTGCTGCTGGTCTCCTCCCCCAACTCGTCCTATTGGCTGCTGCTACCGTTCTTGTTGACATCGTTGCTTGATTGTTAGTATTATTCTTTGTGTTATCGGTGTTTTTTTTCTGTTAATTAGTTATTGTGGATTGATATTATTATTATTGTTATTACTATTATTATTAATTATTGTCACAGCCCTCCTTTTCTCTGCATGTTTACCAGCAACTACGAATATGCCGAAAGTGGTTTGACATGAGCTGACTTTGACACAATCATTATCATCACCTTTTTTACAGGAACTATTATTATCATCACTAATGATTATTATGTTATCAATGACATCACCAAATGGATCTGGTAGAGAACAGCCAATCATGACATCCAGAACGTTATCAATGATTATAAACGATATTGCTTGCCTGTCCAAACTCCATGGTCAGTAACAGCTGCTTGTTTTCAATTCAATCTGCGACTCGGAGCTTTGGACATTCGCTTCGACGTGACCCACGATTTCAAGTTACGACTTTTTGCAATCTTCGTTCACGGGTTTTTCTCGCGCTCGGACCTCGAGACGAAATCTGCCGGACTTCGCGAGACGTTGCCGAGGTATTATTTTTCGAATGCAATTATTTTTATATGATTATTGATCATCGATCCTCTCCTTCACCTTATTTTTATTTGTTTATTTATTATTTTTAAATGTCGTTCTTTTTAAATTGGTGACGTAATTATTTTCGACGGCACGAGTTTCGTTCTTTTAATTTTTCAGAGTTCGACAGCAACGTAAACTTGAGGTCGCCACTAAGTTGAAGTGCAATCGGTCGATTGTGCCTTAGCATCTTTTTTATTTATTTATTTATTATTTATTTCTTTCTTTTCCATCGCTCGTCTATCTGTCCATTAGATCTGTGTGGAGTGTCATCACCCCTTCCATCTGCTGGATTCCCCTGTTTTGGGACTGTTTTGGAAACAACAGGGGGGATTTGTTGCTTGTAAAATGGCTCTTTTACCAGAAAAATATTCGACACTATACCTCCATCTTTTTGGTTATCGTCCTTGCTTCTTCATCCGAGTTTGGATTCCTTGCCACTAAAACTGCTCCCACGAAGTCACGATTTGTTGGACATTTACAAGCATTTACCACTTCTGGAGATTATTTGGACTGTTTGATGAACTGATCAGGAGGAGAATGCATTGGTTTTTTGTGGTTCAATTTTTTTTTATATTTTATTTTATCTGTGTCGCTTGCATTTACTTTTCATTTTGGGGCAACTTGTGCTCGAGAAAGACATTTTAAGAGTTACTTTGGCACGTGCTGTCTGTCTGTCTGTCACCTTCAAAATTATCGTCTCGTAAATGTCGAATGCATGTGTCTTCTGACGCAATCATTGTTACTCTTTTTTTTCAGATTTTTTTTGTTTTCTGTAAGTTTTACTCAAGTGAAGTCTGAGAGTTAGCGAGAATCACATTCTCTGAGAACAACTTGTTTTGTTTTTAATGCGAAATAACTTTTATATATCATCTTATTGAGTCTTGCCACTTACGCGTAATAAAAGGTTTTAACGGCGCTTAACCCTGTACTCTCAGTACACAGTTTTTGGAGAGTGTTCGTGTTTTTTGTAAAAAATCTTGATCTTGACGTAAGATTCGTCGTTGATAAGGATCTTGAAATAAAAGGTGCAAGCCAACTCTTAAACAGGAATTTTTGGTAGCGAGCCCCTAATCCGCCTACAAAACTGGAAAACCAGGGGAGGCCGGTCAGACTGGCTCCTGTGAGCTGGCTTTTGCTTTTCAGTTCTCAAGGTATTGTGTAATAACATCTGGTGAATTATCAAATTAGTTTCCAGTTAGCGTTTGTGGCGAACTGGGTCGGTCGAACGAGCATGTGGTGTCCAAATGTTCAATTACTTTACGGAGCAACGAAGCTCCTAAACTTAAAATCTATGGAAAGGAAAAATAGGTGATAAAATAAAATAGAATAGCGATTTTATCTTTGGCGATAAATTACGGCTATCGAAGTTAATGAGCCCTCATCTGTTTAAGCTCCGTTTTGAAGTTGGCGCTAATTTATTGGTGATATCATTCGCGGTGTTAAGATAATTAATCGTTTATGAGAGCTATAAGTGGTGCTGAAGTTTTTATTTTATTTTATTATAAACTTGTGAGTTGTCCACTTGTAAATTGATATCCTGTCGATTAAGAAGGCTGATTGATTAAAGCAATCAAAAATTCCGGCGAGGTTTCCAGAAGGAGCTTGGAAGTGCCTCCGTTGTTTACTTATGCGACTTTTATGAATAAAAAAGAATACAAATTAGACTGTCTAGTTATTTCAAGTGATTTATCGGAGCCTGGATAGCTGTTGACCGATGGATGCGCGTTGAAGTGTGCTGCTGGCTGCACGGTGCGTTCATTTCAATTCATTTCAAGGAAGGAAGCCGGTTTGGAATAGACGTGTTGAGAATCCAAAGCAAACAAAAACCAACATTTAAATTCTGAGGCCTTTCGACACTTCGATTTGATTTCAACGACTATCTGTGCAACAAGCGATCCAGATTCTTATGGCTGCCCGACATAATCTTCAAAAGCGATAGATACCAATCTTAGGAAGCTGAAATATTTCTTTGAGGAAACGTAAGACTCTTCTAAAGTATTATTGACATGAATCGGATCAAGCTTGTACAAGGTAAGTAAAGTTTTTAATATCTGGATGATGCTTCCATAGCTAGATTTTTTATAGATTGCACAGAGTATATGTTTGCTGGGATTTATCATGATTTAATATACTCGATCATCTATTAGTGTGATGATGATGATGTTGTAGTATTATTTAACTTTGAGTATTTCTGTTCTGATTTTTTGGCATTATCAGATTGCTGGCAGGGCATGTTAAATCCAAATCACTGCAAGTGTAATTAATAATGCACAATAATTCCTACCTATTTATATATGTTATGGGTGGCATAATATAAGTGATTTCTCTCTGAGCTAATGGACCTTCACATCAAAACCTGTACACAGATTAGGCAACAATTTTAAAACATTTTTCAAATTGTTTCAAAGAAGACTGTAATTTAATAGCAGTCTTTCACAGGGCCAGGCAACTTTTCTAATCCATATGGATGGTGAAGGGAGGCAATTATATCTCTTATCAACATTCTGGGAGTTGAGGGACATAATATAATGTAATTATGGCAAGGGAGAGAAATGCTTATCAGGGAAAAATTTACCTAGTATTGCTTGTGTTTTTCCATTTATTTGCTGAAATCTGTAATACTGTCATGGATAGCTTTGCCTCTTAAACCATGAACTCTGTTATGCCAAATATTATAAGGATGTAGCAACAAACCATCCTTCTCAAATAATTATAATTTTTTTAATAGTAATTCATTAAACGTTTTAAATAATTAATTGGCAAAAGGAATAGTATGACATCAAAAGAAAACCCATTTAGATGACATTAATTATGATGATGAGTCAAGCTGTTGACTGCGAACTCATGATCCACTCGAAAATTATCTTACTTTTTTCAAACAAAAAAAAATCAGCAAGAAATGAAGTAGACTAGCTAAACCAATAAAAATCAATAAAAGTCAATCAGTGATTGAACTCTCTGATTGATTAATTCAATCACTCCAGATTACCTGTGCGAGATTGAGGAATACCTCAAGAAGACCCTGTCGAACGAGAGACTGACGCCGGCTGCCCAAATCAAGAGGAGTTACCTCCTCGACCGCTTCTATGCCCTCGATTTGGGTGCCAATGACAGCAGGAATCCTTTAGGTAGGTTTGAGAAATGATGTTAAGACTTATTGATTTGTATTTACATTACAAAATATTGAATAGATAACTAGCTGCTTTTTAAATTGTTTATAGCTTTGTTATTATTGTTATTTCATTTTATTGTAGTAATTAGTATGGCAACAGCATTGTTGCCATTGAAAATATATTATTGCTGTTGAGTCAGTCTATGGATCATCAATGTGGTCAATCTCTTTGTCTACTTCCAGGGCACTTGGCCATTTTATTATTTAGTTTTGATCACAGCTCTTACTGGACTTATTCCTCTCTACATGACCCACTGTGACTACCAGAAAATTGGCCACATCAAATAATGCCTCTAAATTTTCTCTTGCATCTTTTAATTTCGTCTCAGGTTTTCAAACAAATAAGGTACAGATAAATTAGGCTATAGTAAAAGTAGTTTGAGCAGTTTCTTTTATATTTAAGCTCATCAATGGACTTCCTTCGTTCATGATTTTTGGAGCAAAAAACCACTAAAAGATAATATTTAAACCCACTTAGATGATTGAATTCGTTGCTATGTCTGACCATTATCTCAGGGGAGGTCTCTTGCATTCACCTGTTGGTATTAGATCCTATTTGTAACATGATTAAGCTCTCAGACCTGTAGCCTTTAAAATAGTAATAATAATAATTATTATTATTATTTAAAAAACATTATTAATAATAGTATATGATTATTTTCTCATCGCTGTCGTAATCGTCGTCGTCATTATCGTTAATTATTAACCATTTGTTTGCTTTATGAGTGAAAGTAAAAAAATACCAATGGAAGCCAAATTAGGAGGCTTTATTTAGATTGGTGTCACAATTTAATGCATCAGTATCTTGCTCGGTAACCTTGGAAACCATCATGGACTCTTTCCTATTAGTAGATCTCTCCCTTTTCACCCAATATGATCATTATTCCAATTATTCATCATTGTGATTATATAATAATGATAATAATAATAATAATAATAATAATAATAATAATAATAACATTAATAATTAATAATAATAATAAAACTTCTTGTTTTTCATTTAATAATTAATTATAAGGTATCACGTATATTTCATTATTGTGATTGCCTGTTACAACGTGCTGTTAAAGACTGTTGTTGTTGTTTGCCAAATTAGTTCATCATAACTTTGCCTGGAGATGGAGCAGATGATGTGGAATGAAGAGCTTTTAGCTTTTTAAGAAACCTTGCAAAACTTTCAAGCCATTTTAAACTTGACACTCTGGTGGAGATTGAATATGATTCATCATTCACTGATTTATTCATTCATCCCTCTCTCTCCATCCATCCATCCATTCATTCGTTTGTGCATTCATTCATGGATGGATGGATGGATTTATTAATTTGTTTATTCATTTTCCATTTCTTCCACTCAACATCAATCTGTCAACTCCTTCCAAAATAGGCTAATTAGGCTAATTAATGTGCATATAAAGATTCTCCAATCAGACTGAATTGAAAATAGAACGAAAGTTAACAACTATAAATGGATGAATGCCAGCCTTTTAGCATCTTTCTGCATTTTGTTCTTGTTGTACCTTTGTCTTCAGTTTTTTTTTGTTTGCATAACTTTGTGGTTCTAGCAAGCCTTGACATCAATGAGTGAAGAAAAACAAAAATTTTAACCACTTATTTCAGAGATTTCATAACAATAACAGCAACAATAACAACAACAGTTAATACTGAGGCACAGTTCTTACTGAATAAGGTGGAGGGGTGATGATGATTATGATGACGACGATGGCCACGACGATGATGATTATGATTCTGATGCTAGAATGATCCGATACCATTGTGGTCGTCATCATCTCTGCATTTATCTGTTTCTAATCAAACTTCCTTATCCTCAGGGTGGTTGATTTTAATGATCATCATCATGAACTGTTGCGGTTACTATGTACTGTTTGTGATATCACATTATGTTGGTGGTTATTGCAATGCTGATGATGATAACAATTGTGGTCGTAATCAATTCCCAGCCTTTTTCTTATCTTCATCACCATGATCATGATCATGATCATCATCACCATCATTTTTAGGCAGAACAGTGAGTCATAGCAGGCCAGTAGTCCCTCCAGCAACATCCTCAACATCTATAACAACAACAACAGCAACAACAACGACGACGACGACTACATTGCTGAAAGCGGTGAGTTGTCATGGCTGGACATTTAACTGAATGAAAAACTTGATTGATTGATTGATTGATTGATTGATTGATGGATGGACCAATGGAGGGATGGATTGATAAAAGAACGAAACTTTACTCGAGATAGTGGCTATTAAAAGTTGTGAATGAATGTATAACTGGTTGCCCTGGGCAACCTGTTTAAAAGCAAAACATATCAACAAGTGATTCAACTGAGTGCAAGAGGTATCAATTATATTCAAATATTGAGATATTTTATTACCAACTGCTTCAGTTTTGATCAAGGAGGATGATGATGATGACGACGATGATGACGATGACTGGCGGTGGTGATGGTAATGATGGTGGTGGTGGTGGAGTCTCTGTAATATAATTACATTGTGTCATCTTTATTTCTACTCAGTCAACACCCTAAAACATTTCAGGCTTAAAACATTTTGGGATCTTTGAAGGGACTGCATTAATTTATTATTAACTGGTAATTAAATTGTATTAATAATTAAATTAATAATTAAAACTAAATGTAGTTTAAATTGTGGATGATTATATTGTTTCATTTGTATCGAATAATAGTCACAATTTTGAATATTATTGGTCACTTCTACATGTTATTATTATTATTATTATTAATATTGTTATTATTATTATTGTTGTTGTTATTACTACTACTACTACTATTATTATTAATGCCGTTATTATTCATGTTGTCGTGTGATGCTATTTATATTATTTTTAAGATGAACATTTAAATTAATTTTTTTAAAACATTTCTTGGAATTGTTTGTTTTAATGGTTTTTTGTGAAACAATTAATTATGAACTTTAAATGACATTAAAACATGGGCTGGTTAAAATTTATAATTTAATAATAATAATTATAATAATAATAATAATAATAATAATGATGATGATGATGATGATAATAATAATAATGATGATGTGGTTTTAAGATATATGTAAGATATATATAATAATAGTATTATCAATAATCATCATCAATAGGAACAGACTGAGAGGCAGTGTGCAACTTGATTCCCTCCATGCTGACTTTTAAAAATCTTTTTAGGATCAATTAATGTGTTTTCAAGTAGGTTTGAATGCCTCAGCCCTGCAGGGTCTTTAGGTGGCTCTTGTTTATCATCCTTGGCATTATCATCATCATCATCATCATCATCATTTTCCTCTTTATCACCAGCTAATCATGATCGCCAGCCACCATCATCACCATCTTTTCTTTCAGGAAGAGCAATTTCAGACAGAAAGTGTTTCACAGAACACCTCTGAACAGTTTGTGTTTCTCTTTTGTTGTGAATATCGATTTGTGATGACGACGACGATGATGGCGATGGTGATGATGATGATGATGATGACATTATTGCAGACATGGATCTGCAGTTTTATTGAATGAAAAGATTGTTAATCATGACACATTGAACTGGACCAGAGTTCTGACTGATTGATATGACTCAACCTGCTGTCAATCAGTATTGGTCAATCAGTTGCTTTTGACTGATTGATCTGTACATCAGTAAAGATTGACTGAACATCAAATCTTGATTAATCTAATGTGAAAAATAAAAAAAATAAACATCTAAATCCTAAATTCTTCAGATCAAAAGATGAAGAGGAATCTTTTTACAACCTTTACGAAGAGCCAGTACTGTACTCACACTTAGAAGATGATGACTCCAATACCATCCCTACTTCCTCCATTGCCCAGGGTTGGTGACCTGCTTGAACTGACTGCAGTTCAATCGAGTCGATTGATTAATTTATTTTGTCAATCAGAGTTTTATTCATCATATCTTCAATCCATTTTTTTATATAATATTTTACTGAATATTTAATAATATAATATTTTACTTATTTATCTTCTGGAAAAAAATGTATCAACGTAACACTGTTTATTGATCTTTGTTCCAAGGCTGGAGAAAGATAAAGCTTTCGAAATTTGGGTTTAATTGATTGATAATTTCAATTTATAGTTTAATCATTGAAGGCTAACAAAATAAATAACAAAAAATAATTTAAGATAAAATATTCCCAAAAAAAAACCTCCCCATTAACAATTCATTAATATGAATTAATTCAGGGTCCTTGGTTTGCATTAAAAATTAATGAGATTCACATGATGTACTTAGTGAACCTGCTTTTATTGGAGAGGCACATGTGACCTGATTGACCTGGGTTCACAGGTTTTGTCCAGGTGTACGACCAGGTGCCTCTCGTGGAATTCAAAACTGAAACTTGGGCCAATCACTTCTCGAGTTCATTTGCATACTAGGGTGTCATCATTAGGCTGCTTTCATCATCACTGTATCTTCCTCGTCTGTTACCAATGATAACATATCATCATTATCATATCATTATCTTCTCCTATCTTACTAATCTTTATCACAATTACTAATCATGATCGTTATCACAATCACTAACCCTGATCATTATCACAATCACTTATCACGATCATTATGACAATCACTAATCATTATCATAATCACTAATCATGATCATTATCATAATCACTCATCACGATCATTATAACTAATCATTCATCACAATCATTATAACTAATCATTATCATAATCACTTATCATGATCATTATCATAATCACTAATCCTGATCATTATCACAATCACTCATCACGATCATTATCATAATCACTTATCACGATCATTATCATAATCGTCATCATTATCATCAGCCGAAGACTGCAGTGACACGGAGTACGAGAGTTTCGAGGAAGGAGAAGAACATTTCGTTGTTGACGCCAACAAAAGTTGCGACGTCGGTTGCCACGACAACAGGCAGGCCACGGACGTGCCCCTTCCGCAGTCAGTCGAGACGAGAATTAGTTTTTTTTTCTTCTTTTTTTGGATTTTTTAATTTATTTCGTGAAATTTTGAATTAATTAATGAATTAATTTCTGATACTTTATTTTATTTTATTTTTATATATAATTTAAACTTTTTGTTGAACTCAACAATTACTTATGGCTGCCTATGGTATTGAAATATATTCATAATTTCATATAATTTCTCGATCCATTCCTTGATTACTTGATTGCTAGACCCTACTGAGTAATCTTATTACGTCATCGTCATCATTATCATTGTCGGGCAGTGATAATGATCTCGAAAAACATTCACTGGAGATAAAAATGTAGAAACTCGGCAGTCTCTTGAAGACAGACCCGACATTATTACATTATCCTTCATGTTCCTTAGAATTTTTACTGCTAAATATTAACATAATTAACTAATTATCATTTTTGGAGAGTTAATCAACATTGAATTGAATGTGACTTATGCCACAATTATAAGACAACATGCCGATAAATTATGCATTAAATTATTGATAAATAGTGAGTTAATTGTAACATATTGTTCCAAATTGATCTAAATTGGCAATCTAGAAAACAATCTAAACTATAATAATAATAGTAATAATAATAATAATAATAATAGTAATAATGATAATAATAATAATAATAACGACATTAATAGTAATTAACAATAATATTAAACTAATTAACAACAATTAATTAATAATAATTACACACGAAGAGCCAAAAAGATTCCCGGCAACGTACTGAACCTGCTGAGTCGTCTGCCGAACGTGCACCACAGCGGCCACTTGTACCAGAAGGGTCTGCTCAGTTGGCTCAAGAGGTACTGCATTATCAGCGACTCACGACTGCTGGCCTTCAGGTCCCTCAAGCACCTGCGCCCCCTGCTGGTCCTGGACCTCATAGGGTGCGACGTCGAGTCCGTCGTCAGGGAAACGTCAAAGTACAAGCATGCGCTCAAGATATCCAGGTTCGGGTGGCCGCGTTTTTACTTATCAGCTGCATCATGGTTATGGAATGATTGAGGAGGGCTTGTGGTGTTGTGATGTTCTGTGATGATGGTGGTGATGGTGGTGATGATAGTGGTGTTGTGTACTATGTTTCTGTATGAGCTCAAGATATCCAGGTTTGGATAACTAAACATCCGTGCTTTGCTTACCAGTTGCATGGTTTTGGAATGGTTTTGAGGAGGGCTTGTGGTGTTGTGTTTCTGTGTTCTGTGATGATGATTATGATGGTGATGGTGATGATGGCAGCAAAGCATCATGTTTCTGTATGCTATGACGATGATGATGATGTGTCAGTTTAGTTGCACTTTTATGAGCTTCATTAAGAAATCTGTTTGCTATATAAATGATTGATGAAAAGTGTCAACTGGTGATGCTATTGCAAGTGAATTACAATTATTGTCATCATAATCATCATCATCATCATCACCGCTCCATAATTTCATCTCTCCATCTTCAGGCCAACTCCAGGCGAAGGTCTGACGAGCCTCGGACCCCTTTCTGGTTCCATCCATTCCTCGACGAATTCATCGTCGGTTGGCAGCGACGCGACCAGTTGCTGGTTCTACGCGAGGGACAAGGAGACGATTGATGGCTGGATGCTTGTAAGTTGATTGATTGATTGATTGATTGATCAATCGATGGATGGATGGATGGATGGATGGATGTGTCATTGTATGAGAGCAAGGTCATTCTAGAATACTGTGTCACAAATTCTTTATTTATACATTCATAAATTAGTTCTTAATTCACAATTGGACTTTGTGACCCTCATTATTTTTAGATTGTATTTCTTAGTAGCTTGTTGTGATTGTTTATTTACATATAAGTTTTCATCACAAATAATCCTATTAGGCTATAATCCTTGAGAATTCTCAATAGGATTACTTAGCAATGTTAGCCATGTATAAAGAGCCACTTGTTTAGGGTACTTGTGGTGAGCTGGCTTTAAAACATTAAATTACACTTCAACTGTTGGATTTTCCATCTCTTCTGAGCCAAACATGTTTGTATGATTGTTTGTATGGTTGTTTGTCTGGTTGTTTGTGAGGCTGTTTGTATGGTTGTTTGTATGGTTGTTTGTCTGGTTGTTTGTGAGGCTGTTTGTATGGTTGTTTGTATGGTTGTTTGTCTGGTTGTTTGTGAGGCTGTTTGTATGGTTGTTTGGCTTCCTATGTTTTTACTCATTTGCTTCACAGTCAGATCTTTTCATCTTCCAAATCAAGAGATGTGTTGTCTTTTTGCTTTCATTACTGGTTTTCCATCACCATTCTAAAAATAAAATAATAACAATAATAATAATAATAGTAATACTAATAATAATATTGTTAATAAACTTATTTAAATCATTTAGCACCTTTGTCTCAGTGGTTGTCTCAAATCATCCAACGACAAAGATTCCGAGTGTTTGACGGCAGATGGCGTCGACACCGATTCTGGAGTCTGTGCTCTGACTTCCGACAACCAGGTGAGAATGGGATGATTGATTGATTGATTGATTGATTGATTGATTGATTGATTGATTGATTGATTGATTGATTGATTGATTGATTGATTGATTGATTGATTGATTGATTGATTGATTGATTGATTAATTGATTGACTGACATTTTGTTCAACTTGATTACACTTATCTAATATCAAGTACTGCTCATTATCATTGCTGTTGTTATCACCCCATTACCTGCCATTAGTTCAATAGCTTTGTTAGTCAGGAGATTGATCTACTTTTTTAAGCTGCTTTGCATGGTTTTGACTTTGGCTCGAATGATTGGTTTGTGATTGTTGAATACTTTTTAGATTTAGCTCTTCAAATGTTCTTTCTGATAAAAAAAAAACTGAATGATATCTATTAGCACTAATGGAGATGTGACAATGGTGGTGATGATTGATGATGACGACGACGACGATGATGATATGATGGCTCTGATATGAAATCCAGATAACATTAATATCAAGATACTTTTGAGCTTAATCACTGGACCATCTGTTTTTAAAAGTTACGAATGATGATGATGATGATGATGATTGTAGTGATGATGGTGATGATGCTGATTTTCCAGACAGGCATCTCGGGCGGTAGCAGCGAGGGAAGTAGTGGTGATGGAGTGACAGCTGGAACAAGCGGTAAAGATTTTCATTGTTGGATTCCATTTTTAAATTATAAACATAAAACGTCAAATTAATGACCGAGGAATTTCAACTGTAAACAATCACATTACTTCTGTTGCAAGCAAATGGATTGAAATATTAGAGTTGAAATTGGAATCAAATACGAAGTATGGTTGACTGATTGGTTGATTGATCGATTGATTGATTGATTGGTTGTTGAACGATTGATTGACCAACCGTGTGTGGTTGATGTTTTGTGTTGCATCAACACAAACAATAACTTATAATCCCATTTTTGATTCCAGGGTCAGACACGAAGCCATCCGGTGGCTCGTCTCTGGCCGTCGGTCTCTCGTTCAAGAAGAAGTTGAAGATCGGGGAATCCCTGCAGAGCCTCATTTGGGGTCAGTTCGGGAAAACCCGCAAGGACGACAAGGACGATAAAATCAAAAAACTGATCATGGAGGCTGGAGGATCGGAGGCCGAGGTGTCTCACTTGGCAGGTTGGGGGGAGATCAGCTGAGATGTTGATTGGCATATTCATGAGACGTTGATTAGCATATTCATGAGACGTTTAATTTTGTTACTGATAGTTGTTTTTTTTGTTTGATTCCTTTTTACCTGACCTAAGTTTTGAAATCAAGCACAAAGCCTAGGTCAGATTCTACCATCATCATCATCACCACCGTCGTCATCACGGTTTTGAATATCATCATCATCATCATCATCATCACTATTATCATGATGATGATCATCATCATCATCATCATCACCCACCACGCAGGCTACATAAACGTCAGCAGCGAGTCCGTCGAAGGAGGTCCGACGAGATTCAGTTGGACGAAGAAGTTCTGCGTGGCCCGTCACGGTCGACTGGATTGCTACAAGGACCCGCTCGACGAGAACGTCGAGTCCACGATCGACCTCGGTGCTTGCGTCGTTGCAGACGTCGACAAGCAGAACAAGAGGATTTGCATCTCCTGCGACAATACGCAGCAGTCCAGGGAGAGAGTGGAAGTCAACCTGGAGGTTGTGGTGGTGATGATGATGATGATGATGATTATTATTATTATTATTATTATTATTATTATTGTTGCCATATTATTATTAGTAGTAGTAACAGTTTAATGGTATATAATATATTATATTAGTATTATTATATTATTAAATAAATATACATTATCATAGTATTATTATTATTATTATTATTTTGGTGATTGCTATGACAAAGGGTTGTAGCCTCGGTGGTGATGATATTGATGACGGTGGTTCTCTTTGGACATTGGAGGATTATGTCATCATAATTACGTGTTTATTTCATTTCTGATATTTAGTTATTAATTTTAATATTTAATTATTAATTAATATTTAATTATTAATTTTAATATTTTGTTATTTATTTTCAATTTCAGTAGAAAAACAAAAATATTCTTAAAACAAATTTCATCTAGAGCCTATATTTTGTATCATTGTCATTTGTTGCGTATCGATTGAAATCCTGCAGATGTTCAATCCAAGTGACTTCAACAAGTGGTTGGTTTGGATCTGCAAGGAAACCGACAGAGAAACTCCAGCTGAGGGTTTGTACAATGAGGTCTATGACTGGAAAGTCTACAGTACTGCCAATGGTCTGTCATTTTATCAACAATGATATAATCAACATCATCACCATGTTCATCACCACCATCATCATCGTCATCATCTTCATTGCTTTATTTACTTTGTCTTAGTCAATATGTTCTCAGTGTTGTGTGTAATATTATGATGTCACATGGCCTACAGATGTCATTCATTCATTCATTCAATGACATCATGTTATCATTAAAATCTCTACCATCTTCTAGTAAATAGTCACACCGTCATCATCATCATCGTAGTTGTTGTTCATCACCACAGAATGCCAGCCTCCTCCCCTTCCAAAAGACAGGCCCCAGTACAAGGTCAGTTCGTACACGAACCAGGCCGACTACAACTTCCAGTACATCTACAACAACAACAACAGCAGCATCTACGAACCTCAAGTTCCGAAAGCGCTATCGTCCATTGCCGAGGACAGCTTCCTGGCATCGGACTTCATGAACAAGGTGATGATGATGATGATTATGGTGGCGGCGGTGATGATGACGATGACAGTTAAATATCTGACTCGAATCTCGCTTAACCAGGACGACAGCTTTCGTCTCGAGGAGATCATGGCGTCTGCCTTTGACGACATCAAACGAACATTGTACGAGGCACCCGTCGAGGACCCGACGAGGTCGAAGCCGTCGACCACATCTTCGAAGTCCCTCTTCGTCTCCTGTTCCTCCTCCTCCTCCTCAGCAGCAGCAGCAGCGTCTTCTTCGTCGGTGCAACCCAACCAATCGTCGTCGTCGTCATCGTCTTCCTCCACGTCGACCGTGCAATATTCCAGCGTTCCGGCATATTTTTCGCCTTCCGTCTTTTCTTCGCCGCTGAGGGAGGCGATCAGAAGTCCGAGAGAAACCAAGTCGACGTACAAGTGTCCGACTGCTTTGGCAATTTCCGGCGTTTCGACTTCAGCGACCGTCGCGTCATCGTCGTCGTCGTCGTCGTCACATTTGAAGTCCCCTCCACGACCTTCGCCTCCTTCGAGAGTTCGATCTGATGCAGTTACAAAAGTTTTGCCAGGTTGGATGACCATGTTTTTATAGGGTCGTTTGAGTGCAGTTGTCATAACAACGATGATGATGACGTTCATGATGTGATGCTAATAATGATAATATTTTTGATTAAAAACACAATAAAACTTGTTTAAAATTCATTGATGTTAATAAAAATCAGTGGGAAAACTGCTTAACAAACATGTCGATCACCTCATAAAATGTTGATCTTTTGTTGTAAAAGTATTATATTAAATAAATATTAAATGCAAATATTAAACTGACATAAAACATGTTATTAATTCAAACACACACAGCAACAAATTGCACCGGCAGTATCCCCGGTAGGAAGAATACACGTTCCTCTTCGGTCCCACGAGCGACCGTGGTTCCGACCACTTCCGCGGAAGAACGCGCCAAGATCTACTGGGCCCCTCCTCTGACTTCGACGTCGTCTGTCAACCCTAAACCCTCGACGGGCAACGTCACGACGTCGTACAGAGCCGGCGGTTTCAATTCCAGCTTCGACTTTTCCCTCATCAAGAACGAGCTGAGCAAGAGGCACAGCGTCTTCAACTACAACCTCAACTCTGTCGACGGCTCTTCGACCTCTTCGACGACAACAACATCCTCCTCCGGCAACAACAACAACAACAATCCTGGCCAAAACGGCAACGTTTCAAGAACCAACAATCTTTACTCGAAACCCGAGAAGTTCGCCGGCAGCTTCTTCACGGGTCGCGAACCCCCGAAGATTCAGCCGGCGAAGGTCGCCAGCAAAGCCAACCCCGTCGTCGCGAGCGTTGCCGCGGCAACGGCCGCGACTTCTTCCTCGGCGACTGTCGTCATGACATCTTCGAATGACCTTCCGTCGTCTCTCTCCTCGACGACCATGTCGCTGGTTTCAAAAGCCCTTGCGGCAAAATCGCAGGCGTCTGCCTCGCATCGCAAGACGACTTCCTCGGCCAATCAGACGTCATCGTCTCCGGTCGTCTCTTCCCAGACGTCTGCGCCTACGATTATGTTGTCATACGTCATCGTTCCTACGCCACCATCATCATCATCATTACCTTCGCTCTCCTCATCGTCGTCGTCGTCGTCGTCTTCTCAGGCCGTGACGAAGCTGAGTAGCAAAACCGTTTCTCCAATCCTATCCACTTCTTCTTCCACCAGAAAAACTAAACCTTCATCGGTCGACCTGAGGGCGGTCGCAGCTTCCAACAGGGTAGGGGTCGAAGCCACGAACTCCGACCCCCTGGGAAAGATGGCTTCCCTCGTGGCCCTCAGTGCCCTCTCCACGTCAAGTGAGCGCTGCCCGTCGTAACCGAGACAATGGCGGAAACACGCAAATTCGAAAAATGTTTCGCGGGGATTCATTAATTTGCGCGACTTGCTCAGAGTAATTTCTCTTGTTTTATTCCTTTTTATTTATTTATTTATATGTTTGTTTGTTTATTTATTTATTTATTTTTTGTAGCCTTCTGACATCCAATTAATTACAAGCCAATTAATTCAAACAGATTCCAAACTGAGGGAGGCCAGGGCGGAGATCAGAAAGTCGAGCCTGGAACTCATGTCCATCCTGCCGAACACCTCGACCAAGATGGCCGTCGAAAAGACCTTCTCCGCTCCCGTGACCACCTCCGACGGCAACAACTACGTCGTTTCTTAGCCCCAAGGAGGAGGAGGATCGTTGGCAGTCTGACGTTGCTTCCTCATCTCTCTCTCTCTCTCTCTCTCTCTCTCTCTCTCTAACTACCTATTTCTTGCGACTCGGAGTTTTCCCACTAGCGTTAGGGATACTTTGTTCTGCTGAAATGTCAGCAGAGGTGATTAGAAGTTTTTTTTTTATTTTTTATTGTGGGATTTAAAATGTGGTCACTTGCATGTGGTAGGGAAGTTTTGACTTCAACTTTGACTTTATTATTATTATTATTATTATTATTGTTATTATTATTATTATTATTTTGCAATCATTCATCGAACTGCACGTATTTATCCGTTATCATCGGTCGTTAGATCAGAAGCCACCAAAACTCACCAACAAAGATAACATCTACGCCTCTCCATCGTTAAGTCCAGTCACGTCCGATCGTACTTTCAGAGTTTGCCGTTTCCCAGTTTGGAGTGAGCGTGCGTGCCCGTGTGCTTGTGCGTGTTTGTTTTCTCAACGAAGTCCAAATAGACGGATGGTGGATCGTTGATCCGGCATTTTCCAGTCGATCGCCGTCGGTCATCCGCCGATCCATCCATCCATCTTTTCCGGCAGTTGCCGATTTTTTTTTATTTCTGCCGCTTTGTTTTCTCCGAGGAGGGCGGTGCTGCTGGCTATTATTTTTGTTATTAATTCGTTGGTTAGTTAGTAAAGGTAGTGTTGTTAACTTATTATATTGTTATCGCTACGTTTATTAATTATTAATATGTTGTTATTGTTTTTATTGTTCTGCTGGTTTCTGAGTGGGGTTCCACGTTTGCGATGTTGTTGGGTTGCTCGCATTTTTGGGATTTCCATCTGAGGAAACATTTCGGTCGTAAGATGTCTCTTGTTGTCTGCTTCTCGTGGCATTTGATTTCAGTTGTTATTGTGGAGTATCTTTATTATTATTATTATTATTATTATTATTACTATACTTTTAATAGAGGTTAAATTATTTGTTGAGTAAGAACGACAAGTTTATCAATTAATCGAAAGTTATCAAATTGATTGATCGGTTTATTATTTTTACTATTTTTCCAACACATATGTTTAATCACTATCAACATCAGATGATCTGTCTTCTTAATGAAATCAATGATTGCATTTCTATCACTCAGTATTACAGGTTTGTAATATCTAATGACAGAAGGTATTGATATCGATTCTAGTAATATTATTGATTTTATTTTTCTTGTTATTTTTAATTTATTCCGCCATTTGGCTGCCATGGAAAACGATGTCGCCATGGAAACGATGTCGCCATTTTAGATTCAATCTTAAGATTGGTTGATTCGAATTAAGAGAATCGTCTGCTAGAGTTTAGAATTTGGTAGCTTGACATCAAAATATTTATTGTGAAGATCATTATTATTATTATTATTATTATTATTATTATTATTATTATTATTATTATTATTATTATTATTATTATTATTATTATTATTGGTATTATTATTATTTTCATTATGGTCGCATCGTTACCGCGCTCGCCATAAGTTTATTATTATTATTTTATTTTATTTATTCTATCGTTTTTATTGTCTTTATTTCGTCGTCATGACAGATTTATCAATAAACGATTTATTTTTTAAGTCGACGAAATAATAAATTTGACAATAGTCTTGATAAAAATTACACTTAGCTTCGTTTCTGGCTAAGCATGGTGTTGCTTTTCGTTTAGTTCAAAAGGTGGAGTTCTGTATCATACAATACCATTACGTCAAAATGGTAAAGTTCTGAGGGCATTACACCAAGGGCAACTAGTTTGGTAAAGTTAATGCAAATTAATTTATTACTGAGACTTTTTTTAACCCATAATAGGTTATTGTAAAGGAACGTTAGTCTATTAATGAACGTTAATAATAGTACATGCAATTGTACAAGAAAACTTGGGGCGCCTGCTCTCCAAAAGATTATGATACCTGTTGTATGATCACGAAAATGGCTATACACGATTCATAAGCATATACCTAAAGGCGGATAGGGTGACCGAGGTAGAGGGGCAACTATTGAATATATTGTCCAACGTAGCATTTCTGCACTTTATAAAAAAGTAAATCTAGACGTAAAATCAGAGACAAAAGAAGCTTTGCCTGAGTTAACGTGTTTTTTTCTTCCATTTTTGGATATTGTCAGACATACCAACTTGAAGACGTAGGTTTGAGTTATTATTGCCAGGATAGCTTGATAGATAGATAGAATGAAAGATTTGCTTCGGGATTACAGGATTTATAAGAAACGTGGTGCATTCCTGGCGTGAGGTGGCCTGCCAATTGCTTTTACCGTCCCTTACCCTTTGATATTGCGTTGAGAACATGACCTTCAGAAATCCCGAAATCCCTCAAGTTTATTTTTGTTGGATTAAAGTCAAAGACCTAATTTTAGGCTGTGGCGAAGTCGAACACCGTCCACTCATTGTAATGTCTGTACAGTGTATCACTGTAGTTGATCTTTATCAGCTAAAACGCTATCATATTAAAACTTAAAAACTTGTATAAAATTTCAGATTTTTTTTTATACATTTTATTTTATACCCACAAAACGTCACCCTTTGGAAACTGCCCCCAGCCCACGCCACCGGAAGGATATTGTTGTCCTGGTAGAAAGCTTTTAAAAATGAAAGTATGTCCCTCTTCATTAAAAACCACTTTTATTCGAGTAAACACCGGTTGAAAAGCACAGACATCTCGCTATTTAAAACCAACGAAAGCCGTCAAATCAAATAATAATATTATTAATAATAATAAAAATAATTATTGTAATTTATAATTATAATTTATCATAACAGATTTGATAAACTGTCGAGTCGCAAAAAAAATCATTCTCTAATGTCGTCTGCCTCGGATCAGCAGCAGGTGAAGCACGAAAAACATGGCGGACAACATTGCGAAGGACAAGGGCAGCACGGATTAGTTCCAGGACAAGGGCAACATCCGGGCATGCAACACGCCGCAGGACAAGGACAAGGACAACATGGCGCACAACATCCGGGAGGACAACAACCAGGAGGACAGCAACCAGGTGGGCAGCATCCCGGGGCACAGCAGCCGGGGGGACAGCACCCTGGAGGACAGCAGCCCGGCGGACAACAACCCGGCGGACAGCAGCATGGCATGGGACAAATGCAGCATTCCGTCCTGTCTGCTTTGCTTTCTTTTTCTTTCTCTTTCTCTTTTTCTTTCTCTCGTTCCTTTTCCTTTTCCTTTTCTTTTTCCCTCTCTTCTTTTTTCTTTTCATCTTCTTTCTTTTCATCTTCCCTGTCTTTCTTGTCCGCCTTTATTACGATCTTGATGGGACATGGGCATGGCGAAGGGCAGCACTGCATGCAGGGCATGGCCGTAGGGTTTGGGCAGGGACATACGAGACAGATCCTATTGCCGTTCTGATTTAAAGGCTCCTTCTTTGCAACTGCAGTGACTTCCGTGTTCATTTCTTTCGATTCAGCATCTTTAGTTCCTCCCGTTTTTATGGTCACACAACAAGGCGGAAAACACGAACATGGGCACGGACAAGCCCCAGGGCAAGGGCAGGAGCATGGTGAACAAGGTGAACAAGGAGAGCAAGGAGAACAAGGACAAGCGCAAGGATAAGGGCACGAACAAGGAGGACATGGACATGCGCAAGGAAATGGGCAAGGGCTTGGACAGGCAGGCGCGCAGGGGAAAGGGCACGGCCCACAGCACCCTGGGGCACATGGGTTACACATGTAGCAGGGGCACTTACCCATCTGGATGCACGGCGGGCATGGCCCGCACGGGCACGGGTAAATGAAGTTCACCGTCTTTCCTGATTTCTTGTCGTCTCCATTTGCGTTGGCGTTCGAGTTGAGTTGGCTCTTTTTAGAAGTCTCTGCTGCTGCCTTCGGCGACATTCTAAACTACGGTGTCGGACCTTCAAATAGACAATCGTACTTTGTTGTTTTTTTATGGTTCTCGTTTAGACCAAAAAAGTCTACTTTTCTTTCAGTTCGCTTCTCTGCTTTCTGAAAATGAAAACTGTTTCGTTGTCCAATAGTGAAATTATGTGAAGTGCCATTTATGAGTTGGTTTATCGGAGTTAAACCGTCTTAGAGACGGACTGGGGGAGAATCGTTTAACGCTGTTCTGGCTCTAGAGATATATTTAGGATTACAATTTAAATAATATTAATCCTCTTGGTAACTTTATTAAAATTAATTTAACTTACCTTCGTAGCAATACCCTCTTCTTAGTTAGTTCTACTTCACTGAAAAACCTTTATATGTGATTTTCAAGCAATTTTAACAGGTTTTGTTCGATGTCACTTGTATGTTAAATGAATCCCTGAAATTGAATTTTATTAATTATGGTTACTATGGAATTAAAATGGAATGTAATCAAAATGGCACTCAATGGCGATCAAGCATCATCATGCAGTGAACGGTGGTATTATTAAGCTTGTAAATGAACTGAATATATATGATAATTAAGTTAAAATTGATTGTTTGGTTTGCAGACATTTTTTGAAAACTTTAAAATTCCCCAAAATGAACTTAGAGCTACGAAATTACATAATGCTTCCGTGGTTAAAAATATTTTAATATAATATAATATTATAATTATTATATAATAAAATATATTCATATTAAAAATATTAAACAATATCAAAGCTTAAGTGAAGCAAATAAATTAAAAATCATAATAATAGTTTATAGATAATAATCTGGCACTTTGTACAATTACATACCGTATCAATACAGTATAGGTCTTGTACAAATTATGATGGACGTTAGATTGATTGATTCATTGATTGAATTGTTAATGGTTGATTGATGCTAATGAAATTCAGGAATATCATCCCAAAAACCGACCTTTGAAGTTGAATCTGAATATAAATGCCAACAATTGCTTCGAAATCTGTTCGCTGTTGTTGAGATCAGTTAAGGATCAGTTCAATAATTGATGATGTTTCACTGGCAGGATGCAATCGACGATTTTTCTTGGACTTTTAAAATTTTTTGGGCATTTTTAAGTTGCTCTTCTTTGTTTTAGATGGTTTGTGACGTCATGCGGCCAATTCTTGCGTAATTAAATTTAAGTGGCTTTGACTTTATATTTTAATTACTTTTTTTTTAAATAAATTTATAATTTGATTTTTAGAGGTTAGAGAAGATAAATAGTTGCTATTTAATTGCTGCAAATGCAAGTTCCATTACGTAAAAAAAATTATGAAATCATCTTGCCAGATGATATTTCAAAATGTTACAGCTTTTTTAAATTGCTAGAAATAATTTTATTATTAAAGAAATGTCAAGGAATTTGGCTTGTGGTGCAATTGATGCAGATGAGACAATAGATGTGTCATTAAATTTGAAAATTCAAGAAGAAAACTTTTTTTGAATATTTGACAAATTTAATTTTAAATAATTCTGAGGAATGTTTTAAATATTGGATCCGCTTTTATTTGCTGACGAATCGTGTTTACAACAAAAAAATAATTTGATGACGTCCGTCCAAATATCGTAAAAATTGCAACATTACTAAACAACTTCCTGTGAAAAAAATATTTTTAAAGCAATTGAAAATCGCAAAATATACTTTAGTTCGAATTAACTAGTCTTTTATTAATTTGTCTTAAATCGTATCCAACTCGGAAAGGGATCTTGATCGATCCAGTGTCAAGGTTGGATTGCATGGATAGGTGTGCAAACAAAAGTAAAAGATTGATAAACGAAGGGCTGTCACTGATTAGCCGTTTAAAATTAATTAGGATTAAATTAGGATTGGTTTGTTAGCATAATCGGGTAATTTTAACCGAAGACGAGTACTCAAAAAGTCACGATGCCCATTATCATTGTTTTAATCGCAGTTGACTTCTAGATAAGTTAGATCAATGATAGTTCATATAGCGCCATAAAAATTAATTTTATTAATTAATGCAGCAATTTCCTGAAAAGAGCAAGAAAAAGATATCAACTTTGAGTGTCAAAAATACAAACGAAAGACGATGTTCTTCAATAAAAATAACAACAGCGGTTCCGACTCTTCTGATCCGTGTTGCAATTGCACTCCTTGCCTGCCCTGCTTCAATCCGAGCGGGAGCTGTTGCTACCCATGCGGATCGCTCGGCGATCCTCGAATTTGTGATCCGAGATGCGACCCGTGCGCCGCCATGACCGGGTGTGGTGCGTGCATGATTCCCTGGATAGAAGGCAGAGGTGACTCAATTCCTCCCGATTCCAGGAACGTTTGCATCCTTCCTTCGCCTCAACCTATCTGCAATCCCGAATGCAAATCCCCATTCCCCATAACCTTTCCATTGAACCCCCCGCTTCCAGAATCAGACGATGAGCCGCCGCCGCCAATTGTAGAAGATGTTCCCAAGACTCAGACGAAAACGACGATGACCGTGAAAAAAAAGCCGAGACCCTACCTCATCTGTCCTTATTATTATCCGTGCCCGTACCCATGTTCTTGTTGTTCTGGATATACGACTCCCTTCTACAAGCCCTACAGCATCGGCTGCCCGTCTACCTGCATGCCTTGCATGTCCCCGACTGGGATGCCGGTCACCCCCATTCCACTGCCCCTACCGTTTGGCAAGGCGCCCCGAGTACTCGGGTGCCGCCCAGGGACGTGTGTCAAGAAGAGCAAGAAGAGCGTGGCACTGCCCGCTGTCAAGGCTGTCTCTACGGGAAATTTCTCAACAAACAATTCGAGTCCCGCAAAAGACATGTCTGATCAGGAGCAAGAGCCGCTACAACGACGACGAAAAACACTACAATCAGAACAACTGCTACAACAACAACGACGAAAAACACTACAATCAGACATGGAATTACTACGAAAACAGAGTGAAAAGAGGAAAAGCGTCTTTAATCTGAAAATAAATCCCGACGAGATAGAAGAGTTCGCAGACATACTCACGAATCCATCATGTCCTCCTTACTGCTGCCCTCCTCTCTGCAGCTGCACCAGATGCGTGCCGATCCAAGAATGGACCCTCTGTAGACAAAGGAAGATGAAGTTTGCCTTTAAAGGAAATAAGTTTTGTTGCGGACCGAAGATTTGCAACCACGTCGGTTGCTTCGACAAACCGGTCAGGAACACCGTTGCTTTCGTCAGCGATATGACTCAGAGGTGCTACCATCCGTTTGTCCTTCAATAATGGTGATTGAGTAAAATATAATTTCGTTTTTGATATTTTATGACGGCACTATTACTGCTAATTTGTCGTTGTTTATGATCATCTTACAATCCAATGAACGCAACCCAAACATCATCAAATTACAAAATGAATTATATTTCATTTCTAAATTGCTAATAGACACACAGTTGTGCGTTAAAAGTGAATTTCTGTAGACACTGAAATTCTATAAAAAAAAATATTTATTTATTTAATAGAGAGTAAAGTGGAGCATTAACTTTTTAAACTGCTTAAAAATGTGGTCAATAAAGCGATGTAAAAAGACAAGGTTTCCAGATGTCCAGATGTGCCTTGCTTTTCAGACTTTCATGGCGAGTTGGTATTTCTCAAATAAAAATTGAGAAAAAATCCGAAAAAAATCCACACTTATGAGTTATATAATTAATTTACGAATTATTTCCAAGATTATTTTCGAGTCATTTTCAGAGCTTTTAATTTGTCAAAATCTCACACGAGGCAAATGTTCCACCTACCGCTCCTTCTCGTAGAAGACATCGTTGTAACCCTAAATAGAGACAGTGTAATTAAAATCTTAAAACAATTTATGTTTACATTCAACAATTTGACCAGTGACAGATCCGAGACACTTTTGCTTGGAGACCAAAACTTAGATGAGGAAAAATATTTTAATACGACCGAGCAAAATGTATGAAGATATTCAATATTTATTTGTAAAATATTTAATTTCAAGTACCACCTTTCTAAGCAACTGACTGCAGGACTAATATTCTTATTGGAATAGGTGGACGGTGCTTGAACAAAAGGAGGCAACAGATTGCTGAAGTATGAGAAGAGAAGAATTCTTGCATCAGTTTAAAATATCATTTAATATCGAATTAAATGCTGAATTAAAGTTTATTCATCAAAAATCAGTCGTGAATAACTTGATCTGTACTTACTTTATTCTTATGTTGTTGAACTACCTGTTTGATAGAAGCTTACGTCAAAAACGGCCGTCTTAATATCTCAAATTATTTGAAATAATGTGATTTTCCATCTGCAAATATTTAAATTTTTGGACCGAAATAAAAATAAAGTTTAATATACAATTTAACACGATGAGTTTATTAAAGTTCAACTAAAAATTCAAGTCAAACACAAAATAAATTCCATGCCATATTTCGATGTGGATTACGTAATATCATGTAAAAAACGGTCGCAAAAACAAAACTTTAACATCATAAAAAGGAAATATTTGTTGAAAAAACATCTTGTATTTGTCATCAATTACATAAAAAAAATACCATAATAAGTACAAACTATCAATCAATTGATAATTGCATAATTTATCTTGTAAAAAAACCGCTAAACTCGTGAATAACATCGGAAGACAAAAGAGAAAAATTGTCTGAAATCCATTTTCCCGGCCCAGGATAGGATAAGCCGTCCAGTGATGAGTTGTACTCCGGAATGTTGCTGTTGCTGTCCGTGCGATGATCCGTGTCAGAGGCATGATCCATGGTGAGAACTGGAAACAATACTAATCATCATTATACTATTATTGAATTATTAATAATAATTTATTCAAAGCGCTATAAGTAGAATCTAATTGCTTTTCACTCCTTGAGATTATTTTACCAGAATATTTGGTGAATCATAACAGAATTCCAGCTTGTAAAAACTCCTAATGACACCTAAAGTTTAATTTTCCATTAAAATGTTTGAATAAAATATAACACGTACAATGTATAGTCATTCTTAAATGTCGCTTAATTTGAAAATTGTATTTTATCCACAGTCGGTCTCAATCCGCCCCTTGCCGTACCAGGGGCAAGTCCTACAGGAACAAGTGCGTCCCTCACTGTGGCTTGGGCAAGACAGAGTGCTATTGTAATGCCGTCTGCGTGGTCTGCGATCGCAAAACTAGAGTCAACAATCCCATCTACACAGAGCAGATGAAGTCTGGCTATGCGGGTAAATCCTTCATTTTGGTCGGAAATAAACTAGATCTTGCGAGAGATATTAATTCGTAATTAATTTAATTATTTTTTTTCCGTTACAAAGTCAACTCACATTTAAAACTCGATAATAAACCTAACCCGTTTTTCCTTTTAGGGCACGTACCATTGGCCCAGTACTACCTGGGGCTGTCCTTCCCGGAAGCCGCCATCTTAGGAGTGGCCGAATTCGAGTGCATCAGGAGCAGGAGGAAACAATGCAAGACCGAATGCGAATGCCAAAACTACTCGTGCAATAATCTCAACAACAACTCGTTATCATCTTCCGGATATATTCCACCTCCCAAGCAAGACGGATGCGGGCCATTTAATTTGACTATCAAGCCGAGAACGTATGCAGGTAACAATCAAATAATGTATAACCAGTCTTAGGCATATTTGGACGGTAGAGCCATAAACATGAGCGGCAAGAACGTTTGACTTTATAGTAGGTATTCGCATCTATTTTGAATTCGGAGAAAATTGATTAGAAAAATGTCAATGACTTAATAAAAATTAAGGAAGTTGCATATAACCATCGATAATTGCCTTAATATATTTATACGGTAAATATATAGTACAAGTAATAATAATGTTACAAATAACGCGTGCCATTTATTACTGTCGAGCCACATCACATCTTCATAATTTTCTACTGATATAAATACTAGGAGCATCATAAGAATAATAATTTGTAATAATTTATTATTAATAAATAGGATTTTCTGGCTGGAGGCATAACTGTATCACAGCTCCGAAAAAAGATGACATGGTCGAACTCAGCGTACAACCTCGCAACAGAGAAAAGGGAGTGGACAGTTACCTATGCCCTTGTCCCGTGCCGTGCCCTTGTCCCTTTCCCTGTTGCTTTCCTTACTATTATCCCTGTTGCGTGGCGCACATTCCCGGTAAGAAAACTGAAGAAAAAGAAAACGTGCTGAGAAAAGAGACTCTCAGCAAACTTCCCGACAAGGAGCCTTCCTTATACTTAAACAAGAATCCATCGAGGGCGGCAGGGTCGATAGCAGGGGGCGCGTTGAGCCAAATAAGCGTGAGACCATCAATGAGTAGGGCCAAAAGCGTCGCGTTGAGCAAAATGGACGACTCGGTGAGTAGAGCCAGAATGAGCACGTTCTACAGATCGTGCAAAAGAGGCGTGGATCCGGGGTGCGAAGAGGGAGGAGAAGAAGAAGAAGAAGAGGATAACGAGGGACTAGAAAAGGTCTTCGCATATCCGTGTCCTACTCCCGGATGCCCGAACCCCATGTCTTGCTGTCCTTATCCATGTTGCTTTCCAGGTCAGTGCTGCTCCTACTGTCCCTACCCACCTCCGTGCCAACCGGAATGCACACCGTGCTGCTGCAAACGACCCACAATGAAAAATTACGAAGCTTGCCCCAATCCGCCTCCGAAGCCTTTGATGATATATTTCACAGAAAAGGAGAAAAAGCCTCAGCCCTGCGATCCTCCTACCACATGCCCCCCGTGCTGTTGCTATATGCCCTGTCCTCAGCCATGCTGCATGGTCATGGGAAATCAAATGAACAAATCCAACAATGCGTCAGGAATAGTGGACACAGATAGCGAGGTGTCGTGTCCAGAAGAAATACCACCTCCTAAAAGGGAACCTTGTAAATTCGAATGCTATGACGAGTGCAATCCATTTCCTCCGTGTTACAGAGCTCCTGGAGTTGTATGCGCTTGTCCTTGCATTCCCGACAATCCTCTGCAGATGATCCTCACGAGACATCCTCCTCAAACTCTACCTGTTACTTGTTGCAGCTGTTGCAAACCGTCAGAGCCGTTGAATGCAGGGATCTATCCAAAACGAGCTGCCAATGCAATATCTCAGTGGGCGCTTATGCGACAGAGGACTATAAGTTTTGTACCTTCTTTTAACAGAGCTTGTTGTCTACCCATGGATCCAAATACGAAAGTACCTGCTGGATGTGACTGTTGCATTTGGTAACCCCCAATCAGGTCCACCACAATCCTTTTAAGTTTACATGTATATTATCGAATTAAAGCATCCGTCTTTGTTAAACGATGCCATAAAAACAAGTAGCCACCCTTGATTTTGAATTGCCTAATAATTAGACTTTAGAAAAGAAATTTAAAATATTAAAAAAATATTGATAAAAAATAGCGTTATGTATTAATTTTAATTTACTAAAAACAATAACGATCTAACGTTTTGATTGAAGGTTGATCAAAAAAATTAAGTAAGGTAAAGTATATTTATCCACATATAAAAGTTAATTAAATAAATTACAAACGCATAAAACGTTTAAGAAAAAATGTAAAAGCTCAAACAACTTTCATTTTCAATATTTATAATTATTGTGAATTGTTCATATGTTTACGAATTGAGTGGGACTCGGTTTACTCTCTATTAGGAAAAGATGGATGGTTTGGCCCGGGTTTTGTCAAAGCAAGATTTCGATGCTGAATCGTGTATGATCATTTTGCACTTTAAAAATTTACGCCACAATTTAGTCTTAACTTGTTTTCTGTTTATCTTGTTTAGCTTGAATTAAATAGACATTTCATACGACTTAAGCTAGATAAAGCAATTAAAGAGTTGATTTTATCAATTTGCGTTGTGCCTTAGGCTGGGCAAGTCTGCCTAAAATAAATTTCAAGCAGCATTTTAACAAAACAGTTGTAAAGAAGCAGACGGCCAGTGATTCACTGCAAGATCTGCGACAGCAAATCGGTCGATTGAGGGACGAGACGTCTGTGGCACTCAAGAAAAATGTCTACAAAAACTATTCGCAGTTCATTGAAACTGCCAAGGAAATATCCAGTTAGATTTCATTTTTGTTAATGCAACTATGATTGATTTTATTACAAACACGTTCTGGATGATGATGCTAGTAACAATGATACAATGACTGCAATGAATGTGAAGTAATGATAATGTTGAAGATGGTCGAGATATATGGATTCATACATTAGTTTTAACATTAGAATGACATGCAAACAAGTAGGTGATTGCTGTCAGAGTGAGATTATAAAAATGCATAATAACTTTTTTGAACATTTGCTTATAAAATGAGTTGAATTATTTTTCCACATTCAGTTCTTGAAGGAGAGATGTATCAGCTGAGTCATCTTTTAACAGAACAGAAAAATAATATGACCAATCTCATGGAGCTGTCTCTTATTGGAGGCAAAGGTATTGTTTGAGACAATGTTGATAAAAACAAGACACAGTGGATGATGGTGCTTGTAATTATGTTTGACATTAACAATGGCTCTAGTATGAAATAATGATAATGTTGAAGATGGTTGAACTCATATATTAGTAAATATATAGTCGTAACTATGTTATTCTAATTATCTCCGTCACTGTGAAATGCAAACTTCAACAAGCAGATGACGAAGATCACGAAGAGGTTGGCAAAGTTTGGGATTCTCTCGGGTCAAAGATCAGCATTTCGTTCCTGTTGGAAAAGGTTGAAGGTTGCACGGTAGGTTTCAATTTTCATTGGTTCCCATCAATAAATTGCAATAATCAATAATAAATTGGTTGAATTCATCCTTAACTCTCATTCTTATTTGCTAAATTATTTATTCTTTGAATTATTATTATTATTATTATTATTATTATTATTATTATTATTGTTATTAGTAATAGAAGTAGTGGTAACTGTTTAGCAATACCTTCTTGCTATCTTGTAATTTAAAAAGAACGCATCAAAATTAAAACTTCAGTCAATAACGGACGTACCAGGAAGAACCTTGATCCACGACGGAGACGTCATGGAACTCGATCCTGATTCGTTCAGACAGAAACAGAAAGTCCACCTCTTTCTTCTCAGTGACTCTCTATTGGTCACTCTTTGGCTGCCTGAGAGGTGATTGGTTGGGTTTGTTTGATCTAGCTGATCCATCTATTTGAGATGATGTACTTTGTACTATTCCAAACGATGGTATTTGTTATTAGGGTAATTACTACTATTATCATAACCTCAATTATGTGATGAATTTGATCATTTTTGCTTAAGGAATAAAATTAAAGATAATTATATTATATTAATTATATTGAACATCATCATCATGATGTGATTGTCTGAATGCTTGAACAAACATCTGTTTCATTTAGAAATCATAGATTAGAACCACTGACTCCCAATATGATTCTTCACAATCGTTTTTTCGATCTGCAGAAAGGGTGCCGTCAAGTACAAGTACCACAGCCTGTACGAACTCGACAGCTTGGCTGTCGTCAACGTCAGAGACGACGGATCCCTGGCGAATGCTTTCAAGATCCTCATGTTTCCTGACATTCGCATATTTGCCGTTTCCAGTCCCAAGGCGAAGGTGGCGAGACGTTTGATTCCGTCCCGAGCTGAGACAGTAGTAGTTGTAGTTGTGGTAGTAGTTGTGGTAGCAGTTGTGGTAGCAGTTGTGGTAGTAGTTGCAGAAAAAAAACAATAACTTAAATTCCTTGCAGACTCAAATTTAGAAAACAATTAATTACCTTTTATTCAATTTTTTGTTCGGCTAATAGTCAAGTTAATTTATACTCATGTAATGGTCCCAGGGTGATCCCTGACCCGTCTGGGGACCTAAAATATTAGGAGAGGTCTTTAGGATGTCAATTGGTGCAGGGCTCAATAAATATTTTGAAAGTAGTTGTTGTGAGAAATATTTAGAATGCAATTTATTTATTATTTGCATCTTCTGAAATTCAGAGACAATGGCTGGACTTGCTCGATCAGACAAAGAGGAACAAATCCAACCAGGAGAACCAAAAGAGGAAGATGGAAGGAGACTCGACGCCTGTTCCACCTCCCAGGAAGTCGTCATCCAGGAAGGGTGAGGTGGTGGTGGTGGTGGTGATGATGATGAAGATGATGATGGTGGATGTGTTGATGGAAGATGTTTCACATTACCATGATAATCATTGCATTGATTGAAATGGCAACACTGGTAATTTGTTCCATAAGAGTCGATGATGATGATGATCTTGGTGGTGGAAGAGTACAAGGAATGCATTCTTAATTAGATACTATTATCATAATCACCCTCAATCTTTAGACTCCAGCAATCAACCTTTGAGTCCGGTTCAGTTGACACAAGAGTCTGATTTTCTGAGGAAGGAGTGGGTGAGAGAATTGCCAGAGGACTTGGACGTGGCCATCGCCCAGAGAGACTTTGAGGGAGCAGTTGAACTCATCCTTAAGAGTGGGGCTTGTGTTTTGCTTGTTTATTGTTCTATGGATTTACTTTAAGTTAGAATTTATTTTTATAGCAATAATAATTATAATAAATGCAGTGTAATTATTTTGGAGTGAGCATAACTTATTAAAATGTGTTATGTAATAATTGCCAGCTTTAATTGTTCTTTACTGTTTTATGTTTAGCCAACTATGGGCTACATCTTTCACTGTGAACAGTAAACTCATTAGTCATAATTCATTTAGTGATAATTTCAACATAATTTTTTGTATTGGATCAAACAAGCCCAACCGATCACCTCTATTGGGCCCTTCAGTTTGTAAAATAAAATAAATAATTTTTTGTAATCATCAGTCACAGAATACCTGGAAAGCTGTCCTAAGCATATCTCTGTCACTGACTACAGGTGAGGACCTTTGGTTTACCAAGTTAACTTCAGTTAATGAATCACAGTCAAGACCTTCTACCTAACCTTAACAACAACAACAACACCTCCATCTTTAAATGCATTTGACCGCAGGAGTCGTATAGACCACCGAACGAAACAACTGACGGAAGTGCTCACGCAGGAGCTGAGCATCGGTCCAGAACGATCGATCAGGGGCGGACCGAGGGCGGCCCGGAGGGCCGTGGCCCAGCTGAACGGGCTCGGAAAGAGCGTCCAGGCCTGCAAGCTGTTCCTGAAGAACAGGAGTGCCATGTGCCGGTACTCGCTCAAGGGACTCAAGTCGGAGAGCAACACTTTGTTGTACGTCGAAGAGCTGTGCAAGACTTTCTTCAATGGCCTCTTGGAGGTCTCCAAGGAGTTCACCAAGGCATTCCCGAAGTGCCCTGGAAATCATTCGGGTGTGCAAACATTCGTGGCTATCTTTTTAAAGCTTGTGCCGACGTGTGTGTGTGTGTGTGTGTTTGTGTTGATATTAAGGTGCTCTTAGATCAATCTGGATGCACTTTTGATTGTCAAATCACTTGTGAAACTCTCTGCCCGGCGAAATCCATGGCAACCGTTGCCGAGGAAGCTCCTCGACTGTGACGAATGCACCTATTTATTTTGTGTGTTATAGGAGCTTTGTTAACTCTTCCTGATCCATCAGTCATTCAATTGTTCTTATGCTTTAACAATCATTTAATTAATTATGTAATAATTAGATATTAAGTAAAAGGCTAATAATTTATTAATAATTGATTGCAATTCCCATTGGTTCCGCAGCCTTCATTTTGTGGTGCAACGAGGAACTGCAGCACTTTGTGAACCTTTTCACGTCACAAGTTTTTGGAAGCAAATTGAACTTCACCACGGTTTCCAGGTCCGTCGAAAAGGCAAGAAGCAGCTGCAAAAAGGTTGGGGAGACGTTGGGGATTTGGGGGGCTTGTGGGGGAGTTTTTATTAAAACTTTTTGGGAGCAATTTCTTGGTATTTAAGGTAAAAAATGAGGATAAATTCATTGGTGGCATGTTTATTGTTTCAGTTTCACATTTAAGCAAATTGATCATTATCAGTGGAATTATTATTACTATCATGATAATTAATTATTTCTTTCCAGTTGAGTCAAGCGGGATTGGACCTGGTCTTTCTGCTGGATCGACTCCTTCAGACTCCTCTGTTGCAGATCATGCAGCAGGCAGGAGACAACCAGATGGATGCAGTCAGGCACAGAGCATCTGTTAGTTTTATTTGGAAGGAGTGGGAAGTCATTGGAGTTGTTGATTGATTTTGGTTGATTGAGGCTGATTTTCAACCGGGAGAAAAATGCTTTCAATCAAAATTGAATGATGATTGATTGATCGTATCAACCATCGATTGATTCTAGGACGACCAATGGAGACCGACCAACTTAACGTCTCCGGAAAACTTGAATCGGTTCGAGGAGGACATGATTTCCCAGGGCTTCACAGCTGTTAAGGAATATTCGTTTAGTGAGTTCAACAACTTATTATAACGAATTCAATTACACATTATGCTATCCCCATAAATGGTATTATTTATATTAAACATTCATGATAAATCTGTTTGGTACATTTTTTTAATACCAGATCCAGTTACTGTACAACATTTATTGCTTAATTAATTAATTAATAATAATAATAAAGGTTAAAATGTAGCAAAAATTCAACTCCTAACAGACCAGTGCTTCAGCTTCCTGACATCCAACACAATCCACTTCTCCAAGTCCTACGTGACCTTCTGCTGCGACCTCTTGAACTTGTACTCCCCTGACACGAGGCACGGGATCGTCGAAGGTCTCAAGGACATCCTCAACGCCCACGCCCAGCACGTTGTCAGGGCGGCAGAGTCCAAGGAGCGGGCACAGAGTGTGAGTCGTGACCTTCGTTTCTCTAGGTTGCCGTGGTAACCGTCGAGTGGCGGTGAAAGGGCTCGGCGGGAGTTGCCATTTCGCAATCGGTGTTGATGAAGAGGAGGAGGAGGAGGATGCATTGATATAAATATTTTCATCTTAAAATTGTATTAGGGAAACTCTTCATATTAATTATTATTATTATTTTGCTGGTGAAGTACTTAAAGCAGGGTTGGGCAACTACTTTATCTGGTGGGCGGGTGAATATTGGATACTGTGTGCTACTGATACATGCATACCACAGTTAATTACTTAATTAGATAGTATAATAGTTGTTAATTATTACTTGTAATATACTTGTTAAAGAAATAAAAGAATAATTTGCCTATCCCTGATCTAAAAAGTCATCAAATATAGCCATCCAAATGCATTCACTTGATTCTTGATTTTAGACACATTAATAGTAATGTTTAATATATATATATATTTTTATTATTATTATTATTAATCTTATTATTAACCTTATATATATATATATAGCAGTTGCATGAGTTTTGCTCACAAGCATTCATATTAAATATTATTATTACTATCTTCGACAGCTCCCTCTGATCAGAAAGAACGCTGAATTCCTCTCCGGGCCTCTCCTTCAACTGATCAAAAAGAAGCACTTGGATGCAACTGGATTTCAGCTCGAAGAATTGGATCCTCTCAGGGATAGACTGAAGAGCATCTGAACGAACGAGTCCCGGACGGATCGCCACGCATCGTTTATGCTAATTGCCTTCTTTAATTTATGCGAGACCCTCCCGAGAGCCGGAGCCTTTGCTTAGAGCCTAGGACGGTTAGCTAATAATTGTGAATGAATACATTATTTGGCTGTGATGCCTTATTAGTTGGCCACGAGGTGACGTTCAATTATCGTTATCTGCAAAATGGCGAATATCGCTTCTGATTGTGATAGTCAATCATACTTTGTCATTTCTGAGATTGGCAATTAGTTAGTTAAGTAATTAATTAATTTGTAAAATAAATTAGTCTTGCAATCGTTATCATTATTATTGCAACGTTTTCCTGCTTTCCAATTATCTGTGTTTCCAAAATAATAACGGTTTTTAAATTTTTTTAAATTATTATCATTTGCCATTTGCGGTGGAAATTATGTGGCTCTACTAAAATAGACCTGTATAATAATAGTAATTATTGTTGTTGCTGTGCAGCCTGTACGGATTCGAGAATTTTCATTCGCGAAGTATTGCTGACCTCCCAAATCTTAAGCTAAATAACTTTCAAGGTTCAATGCTTGCGAGGCATTCAAAGTCTTTCATTCATTTTTGTTCTCTTTTTTTTTTATTTATTTTTTTTTAGAAGTTGCCACCGGCGACACTTTGCAATGTCATTGTTGATTGCCATAGAAATTGAATGTCTTTGGTTGGCTGATTAATCGATTTGGAATCCCGCAAAAGCGTTAATGCAGTCGGAAGGATGGACAGAGTGACGGAGGAACTGAAGGGCGTACTTTGCACGCGAGAGCTCGGCGATGTTTAATCCGTTTTTGGGGGAAGGGATTTGTCATCATCATCATCATCATCGTGGATTGTAAATTTTTAAATTAATTTGCTGTTGGTCTAGTTTCTGTGCTCTTTCCTCTGCATGTTTTTGTCTTTTGGAGTCATACCATGCATGACTTTGATGCACTCTGCTCCTGCTGCAACCTTCAAAATGAATGTAAGTTTTTGTCGTGGGCAGCCTGCTTGTTAATTATACACCTCCCTTTGCTGTGATTAGTTGATTTTAAAATAACCTTCTATGCTTTTAACATGTTTATTTATTTATTGCTCATCAGATTCAATCATTACCAAGCTGGCACAAAGATGAGTCATAATTGGATAATTGCATTAAAATTATTCCTTGCATCCTCCTACTAGTTGTGACCTAACGACTTCTCAACGCATTCGATTGGTAGACCAGGATTTTCGGGGCATGGCATTTGCTGCAAATTTTTGGAAATTTGATGATTGACTGATAGCTCAGCTCAGAGAAATTCAATAACATTAATATGGCTCTAGCAACATTATAGCAACTGTACGTAGAACTTTCTATGATTTGCATTAAATGTTCTAATCGTTTGTTATTATTATATTCGATTAAAACTTAACTCATTTGCAAATTGAATGTGTGAACTATAAAAATAAACCAGGGAGGATTTAGGCATTTAGAATATTTTTATTGCAAATCAAACTTCACAGAATGGGCATAATGTCAGTTCAATAGGTTCAAACGATCGGAATGAATCAATGATGAATTTCAAACGAAGCCAGATTGTGGTGACCTCGTCAGTGAACTTACAGGTTATTAAATAGTTATCCTATGATGATCACGAAGAAATGTACTAATTAAAACAATTAAATTATTAATTATGTATTAATTAAAATGATATTTTTAATAATTTGAGCACTGGCATGTGCCGGGTTTGTAACACTGTAGAGGAGTTGGGTCGTCATGGCAAGTGATATGGTTACAGGAGATTCTATGAGATGTAATGTCATAATGTCTTGCACTCAAAGCTTAGCTGTTTGCACCAACATACCTTCTATAATGTCCATCATAAACCATTACTAATGGATTTTTTATGAACTCTTGCCAATGTCTCTGCTACTCACTTCCATCGTCATCATCACCGCCAGAGTCATTGCCACAATCATCGCTATTGTAATTATAGTCACATGAGCACATCGAGTGGTGCTAAGAATTCGGCACGCAGCAGTATCTGTAATGATACGGCTATCGATCCTCCATTGATATCAAAGGTCAAGGACTAAGACAGCAAAGAGGCTGAGCCGGAACTCTCCTATTGGCTGGTTAGAGTTAGGTGAGAAGGTGCTTTGCTAAAGGAATGAAACACCCACTCAACCAATCACAATCTTCCTGGAGTGGTTGATTAGTAGCCACTGTTTCATTAAAAAGGAAGGATTTAAGACAATAGCAGCAGGATACACTCAGCAAATGGCTGTTACAGTCTGTCCCGAAACATAAACACAATATTTAATGAATGTGATTAAATATAATTATACAATCCAAATACTTGTATCTTCTTCCTGAATAATCTTGCATCCAGAATGGCAGCTGCGAGACCATGGTGCATGCATATGCATAGCATGATTAATAAGTTAGATGTCGCCAACAACTGGGCAGCTACTCGTCGAGCCTAGTTTGCCCGTATTTATTATGATAATCTCATTTTCCTCTCTTATATCATTAATATTCAATGATTAGTTCAGTTCAGTTCCACATTTCAGTCATTCTTTGTTGACCTTTGCTTCACCAATCATCATCATCATTATCATCATCATTGTCATTACTACCATTTCCCTTCACCAAGCAAAATGAATGTCAAGGCATTCACCATTCTGTTACAATCACTCAGGTGACCTTATAAACCTTGTGCTGCAATCACCAAATCCCACCTAATGTCATATAAATAATATTAATAATAATAATAATGCATTAATAAGTGAATATTTATCTAAATATTAGTCATCCACAATACAACATATTATAATTACATCCCACCTAAATGGACTGTGGACTTGAAAATAGCATTCTAACTACCACGAACAATGGAATGAAATGGATGGATGGAAATAAGGAGAAACGAATAGCCAGATCCAAAGCAGACGACAGCTCAATGCCACTGCATAGCCCTTCTACTGGCAGCTTCCAATAACATTAAATCAAGGAAGAGCTGGCCACTGAAGAACCTAGCATTCGGTCATAAGTGAGTGAAAGACTCTGCCCAGTAAGTCAGGTATTGGAATATCCTTTGGTGGGTAGCTGGACCAATCGATCTGAAATGGCTTGTCTGTTCCATGTCCTTGGATAAATGGCTGACTGATCTACCAAATTATTAATGGATTGGACCATCCAGAACTTGATGTGTGAACTAAAGACTTTGAAGTTTATAAAGAACCCAAGATGAGGGGAACAAAAATACATAACTCTAATCACACGATACTTTTATACCTACAAAACAAGCCTGTTGTCCTTGTTACCATTTTTGTTGCAAACCAAGTTATTAATCCATCAAATATCAGATTCCACCTAAAAAAAACTATTAGAAATTCTAACCGATCTTAATTCAGATTCCTGGAAATGAGCAGATATGCTTTGAGAAATTTCTTTTTATTCCATTTTGAGAAGGAGTTGACAACCCATCCGATATGATCCTGGAACATTCCCAACCTCGTTCGGATCCAACACCAACTTCATTGAAATAAAAACACGTCCATCAACTTTTACAATGAAATAAAAACCGCAAGATATTCAATTTCTGATTGCAACCCTATACACAATATCAGCAATATCGTACAGTTTCTTCTGGCAAAAATCTCTAGAAATGCACATGCAACGTCAAAGGCAGGCCATTCATCAGCTTAGGAATGTCAGTGATGACACCCACAAGAATGAGCTGGTTTACAGCTATTATTAGGTCAAAGCATAACTAGCAAATATTTCAAGACTCACTTTTACTGGTCAGTCTGGGGGCACAGAAGATTTGTCTACAACCTGAGATCCTTTCAAATCTCATAAACGTCAGCTCGCTATTCCAGTTCGTAGCTTGGACAACGTGGTTGAATCAAGACTGATCACGCCAGTCTAGACTATCGGTTACGAGGAAAATCCGGAAAGGAAACTTCGAGAACCATCAGCAGCTTCAGACAACGTAGATTAGCTCTTAATTAGGCAGCTTGAATGAGGAATTTAGCCACAAGTCTGCCCAGTTAAAAGCCAGTCCAAAACGTTCGTTGTCGCAACGTGGTCTCGTGAAAATAGCAGAAATCCTCACCAATCGGAAGAATGTAATGCTCGCAAACTCACCAGACGCCATGAAAGAAGGCTTAAATTCAATATCCGATGCTCTCCACCGCCCGATAAACCCATTTTAGTCAGTTTTCAATGAGCACGCTACCTACTTTCTAATCTAATTACGACGCTAAAATGCCGAAAATGCCCTGTTTTTCAGCAGAATTCTCTAGCACGTTGGTCTTCTAATCATCCGAACTCGCTGGTAATAATAGAATAAATTATTTCAAAATTAAGGCCTAACATCAGCTAAATACAAGGCCGGCCGCGAACGTAGCACTCCCATTAGTACAGCGTTAGCATAACATGTCTAGACAAAACTCGTAAAAAATAAGCGCGATTTAAAACAAATTCCAGCTTGTATTGATGAAAGAATTAGTTTAGAATTTAGAAACTATTTCAGACGTGATCGTTAATATTTAAATTAGCATATAATTAATAATAACCGGTCGGCTGTCAGTTGTTGATGAATCAGCATTGAGAAACGTCAAACTGTTAAGAGTTGTACGGGCCCGGACAGGAGCTAGAAGGTTTGCTCTCCATTTTCAGAATATCTAAAACGAATAAAAATTATCATCTAATATGTCTGCTTGCCCCCTCGGCTCGCCGGCCTGCCTCCGAGTCTAAACCAACTTATTTCTCATTTGTGCTGACCTCCGAATGTATAGCTCTTTTATACACATATCAGACACAGCAACCAAAGCTACAGGCTCAAGAGGCTGGCGTTTTGTGAGAGCAAATACGAAATTTCTCACAATTGCGTCTAAATTTTTCGTTTTCCAACTACAATGTCCTAATAAAACTTTGAAAATTTTGTTCTAATTAAATATTTGTCACCGTAATCTGAAGTGATCAGCTGTAGCAACTTCTCAATCAGCTGACAGCCAACCAATAGGATAATTTCCTGCGCTATTAAAGATGTCGCTACGTTCCATCAGGGAAGGTGTCGATTACCGGCATTTTGTAAAATTTTGTTCAAGCAAAGTACTTCTTTTGATTTAGACAAATATGTTTAATATTTTGACGAATATTTTTTTCAATATTATTTTGCAAAAATAATAGGGCTCTGAAAGATTTTAGCTGATCAAAATGTCGGTTTTTCTGGGCGACACCTTTTACTTTGGTTCTTTGTTATGACTATATTAGGTAATTGCGTTTATTTTTTTCTAGCTTTTAACTTCATTTTCGGTAAATACTTATTTTGGAAGTTTTAAAATATTTCTTAAATTTTAGTTTATTAATTTCTAAGCTTTTAGCCTAATGTGGAAGTTTGCTTTTTCACCAGTATGTCTGTTCGTGCTCCGAGACCGATTACCGAATGAGGAGTTAATTTGGATGGAAAAATACTTTTTTTCTTATCAACGAACATAGCAGAAGGAATTTCTTCTGTCACTTGCTAACATCATGAGAGCCACAACTCAGACGAGCAGAGTGGCTGTGACGCTGACTAAATTCGTACTGGAACAAGAGCAGGCAAATAATGTAAAGTTCAAGGACCTCGCGCAACTGATGAACGCCATACAAACGGCTATCAAAGCTGCTTCGAACATCGTTAGGAGAGCTGGTCTAAAGCAGTAGTGAGTGTATGGAGGAAACAAGCAATTTTTAATTCAATGTGGCATAATTGATTTTTAGTCAGCTCTTTAGTATAACTTCTTTTTTTTACTTTCTTTTCTTTTTGATAGCACAGGGCTTGAAAAGCCATGGCATTCTGCCTACTACGAGCAAAATCTCGAGGAGACAGTGAAGACACTAATGATCAACATGCTCAAGTCTTCCTATACCACATCAGTCCTCGTGGTGCCTGGAGAAGATGCCATAATTGTAGAGAAAGAGAAACAGGTAAACTTATCTACTTAAACCCATCTCAATTTTGGAGAAAATTGCCAATTTACTGTAATTATGTACTAATTAGGCCAGCTGTATGAACACAGACTTCAAGATGTTTTTGTAATAGTTTTGCATTTGATTCTAATTCAATTATATCTTTGTTTTTCAGGGTGATTATGTTGTCTGTCTAGATCCATTAGATGGAACATCCAATATTGAAAGCCTTGTTCCAGTAGGAACTATATTTGGAATCTTCAAAAAGGTGATTTGTTGTTTTGTGATTTTAATAGTCTATCAAAATTTTGAATATAAAACAACAAACCTAGACTCAGGGCTATAATGTTTTTAGAAAATGTTTAGAAAGTGCCTAGTATTCCTACTAAAAATGATAGGCATCGTTTGTTTATTTATAGCAATCTCAGGATATCCCTTCATCTGATGATGCCCTACAGAAAGGTAGAAATCTACTGGCAGCAGGGTATGCCCTCTATGGCAGTGCCACTGTTCTAGCTCTTTCTCTAGGTCATGGAGTTCAGGAATTTTTGTTGGATCCTGTAAGATTTGGATTTGAATTGCTATTTTCTACAAACTGACAGAAATTACTGACCAGAATCAGAACATTCTGTCATAGAATCAGAAATATTCTATCATTATTTATTTTTGAGTTTTTTTTTATTATAAAATCTTTTATAATTGCTGCTATTACTGCACTTGTCTGAAATTTTGTTATCATTCAACATTATCATCTTAATCTCCATCCTGCAGAACATCGGGGAATTTGTCCTGACGAGCTCCAATGTCCGAATACCAGAGAAAGGTCACATCTACTCCATCAATGAAGGATATTCAAAGTTCTGGTATGCACCTGTTAAGAAGTACATTGAGTCACTCAAGAATCCTCAGGTGAGCTTTTGACAACATTTGGGAGGTGTTTCTTTGATTATAATATAATAAGTTGGCATGTATAAGTCAGTTGCTTATGTTCATCAGACAAGATGGTGGTAGTTAAGAATGAAAAGAGGTAAATATATGAATTTAATCGGTGATTGGTAGTCATTCATTAGAATGCTCTAACTGATTATTGATGCAAGTCAAAAGTAAGATTTTGTAAGTTTCTGATCCTTGAATCAAGGAGTCATAAATCTTAATTGCCATTAGATTGTATCAGAATTTTGAGGAGGTATGCTAGGCTGGGCTGGAACACCAACTGCCAGATGCAATAATAAATAATTAGGGAGGTGCTAAACTGGATTAGAATGCTGATTAGGAAATATCTGGCCTAAAGACTGGAGTTTGCTGACCCCTGCTTTATCCATTGAGCAATATGTTATCAACACGAGGACTTTAACATGTAAATGATGTCTAACTTTCCACTAAAGGAACTAAAATCACTATAGGCAAAAATGAAATGCACTTTTGCTTGCTTTAACATTCATCAACGTTTCCTTAGGGAAGCGGTGACAGTCCGTACATTGGCAGATACATCGGGACAATGGTCGCAGACGTGCACAGAACCTTGAAGTATGGTGGCATCTTCATGTACCCTTGTACCAAGGACTGCATCAAGGGAAAGGTTTGACCTTTTTTTACAAGTTAGACGATCAGCCATGTTGTTTGCATCGGTTTACGAGTTACCTCAGATAACTGCGTTCCCCTTTTTGCTCTATTTGTTAATAACAATGGCATCACGTTCGAAACCCAGCCACTGTCACAAGCATTCTTGGACAGGAAGGAGTTCTATGTAAATGGTTGCACCTTGGATGCTAAGCTTCACATAAATCGACTGCATTTGTGTTTACATTGGTGGTGATGTTGACAACATAGGCAAGGAAGGCTGGATTGAGAGTCTGAGCGATTAATCCCAAAATGAAACTGGGAGCAGCAGAGTGGTGGGAAAGTTTGTCCTGGGTTTTTTTTTTTTATGGTATTATTCATTTTCACACAGCTGAGGCTGCTGTATGAGTGCATTCCAATGGCATTCTTGGTGGAGCAAGCTGGAGGTAAAGCTATCACCACACTGTGGTCCATGTCCCCAATACTAGATGTACAGCCAGATTCAGTACACCAAAAGGTCCCAATTTTTCTCGGATCAACGAAGAATGTCGACGATGCCTTATCCTGTTTTGATGCTTAAATAGGAGATGATGTATCTTAAGTCCCACTATGGGAATCGTGTGGGTAGGGAAATGTTATCAGGAGCCTGCTAGCTCTCGTAAATGCACTGAATTGACTTTGTTACTTCGACTATGATAATAAAGCAGAAATAAATTTCTATGTTTTAATAAATTAGTGGAAATGAATCATTTTTCATTTTTTGTTATTTGTGAGGCTGGTAAGCTAATTCCACATTCAGAATGGTTTAGAATACAGTTGACTTGATCCAAGCAGAAGCTTTTTTTTAGTAACAATGTCAACAACCTATTTTGCTTTGATTTGCAAGTTAGGATGTTATCTTTCATCAATGAAATTAAAAAATATAAATTGATATCAAATTTGCATTCATTTTGGAAGCCTTTTCCTACCAATGTCATGCTAAACATTTCATTTCAAATAACATTAGTAAACAACATTGGTAGGTTTCATCAATAACATCATTACTCTATCATCAAAATGGTCCTTACAATATCTAATAAAAAAAATATGAAAAGATGGGGAGGTGTTCATGCAGGTTTGATGATTGAGCTATTTCCTTGTTCAGAAGAAGAGTCCAGGTTGGATAAGGTGGATCCTCCATGGATTTTCACCCTTGCATACAATGCCCTGCAGATGCACCTTCGTGATCCCAGAGATCTTGTTAGGTGAAAAAGTTACTTTGTGACTAGAAAATAAAATTTAGACTGAAAAAAAATTAAAATAAATATTAAAATATAAATAAGCTCGCCACTATCAGGGTTAGTACCATCTGCATCCTGCCAGACATGTCACATGCACGAAAGTTGATAATGAAATAATGTTAAAAAGGACTTAAGTGTTAAGTGGAACTATTCAACCATGATAGTTAAGTTTAATAGAATGCGAAATTTAAAAAAAACAAAACAGACGAGCATCGTAGCCAAGTCCATTATAATAAAGTTTAAGTTTTTATTTTTAAATTCTCGAATGCTGATATAATATGTAAAGTACTCCAAGAACTATACTGCTTATCTCATGAAACAAAATCATAAGTGATCCATACCTTCTCTGCCGTTTGGGTATAAACTACAGCTAAATTTTGTAGGGACAGCTAGATTTTGCACGAAAATTATTTCCATAGTGGCAGGTTGTCCATTTTGTCAGGTACTTTAAAGACACTTCATCAGTCTTTAACTTTATTAGATGAGACAGTATATTATAGTTGAGGACGGTAGCTCATCGTTTTCAAACAAAATGTCCCTGTTTAGGTGTGGGGTTTGTGTCCCTGGAGATATGATCAGGGTCACCCCGGGTGTAAGGTCGGGAAACCCTGGTGTAGTATATGTCGCGTTCTCCGGTTAGGTTTTGCTATGTGAATTAACGCATTCATGTTGAGGGCAGAGTGAGGTTCTGTTTCGATTAGAACGATAATTGATGACGTGTTAAACCTTAAACTTTTTTCTTACCGGGTAACAAGATATAACATTCGTTGCAAAATTAAGAAAAATTAAATAAAATGGCTTATTTTGTCATTTTCACCAACTAAATACAGCTCCTACCTATCGCGAATAGCGATTAGTTTCAGATAGCTTCTGATATACACTACGTTCAGCTTTAGTAGAAATTAAATATAGGATTAAACGTTAAAGTTACACGAGAATTTAGATTTTGGAAATCTTATTGTGATTGGAATGGGAAAACTAAAAAAGAAAAACACCATTCCAGATTTCACACTGACTGCTATCGTTTTTAGAACACGTTTAAACTCCAAGAATTTTGCTGCTCTTTGGACTCATCCTAACGAGGAGTTGATTTGGTTGTAAAGATACTTCTTTCTTAATAAACACACATAGCAGAAGGAATTGGATGTTTTACTTTTGTTAGTATTCATCGAGAAGACCAGCATTTTAATACCAAAATGGTCTTTAAAATATCCAAAGCTGAGAAAATATAAAATATATGAAAAGAGGGACGTTATGCAGAGAAGCAAGTATAAGATTGTCAGTTGACATCTTTCCTCGTGGTTTGGCGGCAGAGTCCGGACTGGGTGAGGTGGATCCTCCATGAATTTTCATCCTCATGTACGATGCTCCCACATATGGGACACGACTCCTCGTGACTTCCCACCTCTTATCAAATGAAAAATTACTTTGTAACTAGAAATATAAAATCCAAAGTGAAGAAAATAAAAATGCAAATGGAGACTCTAATTTCATGGCTAACAGTAGCACCCGAAACTTGTGATTGCACCATATATATATATACTATGTTGCTAAATAGTGACTACAATCACTGCAACTATAAAGAATACCAAGCAGCTGCCACCACCACCACTGCAATCACCAACATCATCATCATCAACACAACCACCATCATCATAAGTAAACACTGACCGAGGCACTGATTTGTGGCAAGATGGCCCTCAAAATGGTCTTTATGTATGGCTTGTTTGCACTTTGGACACTTCCTGAAGAGTTCCTTCCATGGGCAGGAGTTGATGCGATGGTTGTTAAGGCTGCTAACCTCCAGCATCTTTCAAAGATGTTTATCAGGTAATTAAATGTTAATTAATTAAATAATGTAAATGTAAATTAATTAAACGAACTGCTTATGGCTATTCTTGCCAATTGTTAAGGATAGAAAGAAATTTGTTGATTAAGTTTGATCACCACTCTGAAGTCTTTTACCAGGGCAAGTAAGCTTAAACTAATCATTAGATAATGTCATGTCATGTCATGTCATGTCATGCTCACCATCTTGCAGCAGTCACAATGGATGAGCATCGGACACTCTGTCAAGTAGTGTTGATCCACTGCATCCTCACTGTAGATGACACCCTCCTTGCCACAGAACACACACGCCCTTCAAGCAAAAACAGACAAGTTGGCCATCATGACATTGTTAACGATCAGTTAACGTGGTTAATTGATAATAGCTTGAAATTTATAATTAGGCTAATGATGTTTTCAGAACCTCTCATCATTTTCACTTCTTTGTTTTCCATTATCATCTCCATGTTGTCCTGCGATTGGAAGATCGGTGACATTTTCCGTCTGCTTCCTGTCGAGAGAAAAACTCCTTCTTTTTGCTTTTTTGTCCTTGGAGTGTTCCAGCTGGTGGTCATTCGAATTAGTTTGTTGTTGTTTTGGTGCTTGTTGCTGTTGTTGTCTTGTGATGTTGCATAGTACTGCTGCTGGTGGCTTTTTGATTGGGACTGGGACTGCTTTTGGCATTTTCACCGTCGGAAGGGATTGCAGGTGAGGTGAGTTTTTCCTCAGAATCGTCTTCTGTGCCGGATTCTGTCGGTCGACGTTCTGTTTTGGGCCCGTCACAGACGAAGATTTCTGAGAGGGCAGATTCTCTTTTGGAATTTTGAAAGGTTTTGCCAGTACCGATCTGTTGGCAATCTTTTTTTCTTTACCAGGGTGAGGCTTGTTGACCTGGTTTTGCACCAGCGGCTTCTGCACTCCTGCCTCGACCAAGGAACTCTTTCTGGCATCGCTTGTCTTTGGCTTCTCCTCTGATCTCGAAGTGACGTTCCCTTTTGACTTTTTATCAACAGAGTCGAACTCCAAAAGAAGATTCTTGATCCGAGCGACCAGGGCAGCAGCGTGGCAACCCGGGGTCCGTTCTTCCTCCGGGAGTGCCGACCCCAGGTCGTCGAGCAGTCGAGAGAGTAAGTCTCTCGTGAATTTGCGGACGTTAGGGCAACTGGTGGACATGATGTCCTTCAGGTGCTTAAGAAGGAAGTCCCACGTGAGGCCGCTTAAAAGTGGATTTAAAAAATTATGTTTTGAAGGTTTATTGACTGACAATTAATCATAAATATCATCATCAGCTATCATCTTGAGGATATATTTACTATTAAATATTCAATTAATTTAAGTGAAACAATCAACTAGAGACAAGAATCTGGTCATCCACCTGTCCTTCATTCCCTTTTCTAGGTAAATGGTAAATATAATCTCCGCCACTCCGAGAACAATCTTTGGGGAGACTCCTTGCTTGTTCATTTTGAAACATTCAGATACCAGAAGGCCTTTATACTTAAAAGGAGAAATAAATGAATTAGAAGTTACTGATGATGATGATGAAGTTAAGTTTAATCTTTATTTAGATAAATAAATTAATAAATAAAAACATAGGAAATAACAGACAAGAGTTGGTTGAAAATCCAAATCAATTAGATACAAACTTTGAAGTCATGTGATCTCAACAGGTCCAGAATGAGTGATGATGTCATTTCCCGTTGCCTTGACGACTAAATTGAATTGATTGTTGACAATAATAAAAAGTAATTATAGTTAACTTATAATTATTAACTTTTCTCCACTTAATTTTCTGATTGCATCACAACCCTAGCTAAATTTTTAGCAATAACCCGAGAGCACATCAAAATCTAATGATCTAATTAATCATTATTGTTAGTATTATTATCATTATTACATTATAATAATTGTTATTATTTTTATTACTGTTATTACTATTATTATAATAATCGTTATTATTTTTATAATGTTATCATCATCATTATCATCATTGCCATCACTTACTGTGTCACTGAGCCTTGACAAGAAAGGAGGGAGTGTGTGTTGAAGGAATGAGTCCAGCCTTGGCATGCTGAAATGTGCCAAGTAATTGATTCAAATATAAATGTAAACTATTTGTAATATATTCGTGCATTAGGTTTTGCTTGAGTTTTAAAGCTAATTAATTATTCATATTTGTACCAATTAATAATAAGTAATAAAATAAGTACAAATATAATAATAATAATAATTTGTTAACAAATTACTCACTCATGGGCTGGCACAAATTCTAGCAAGAAGTTTCTGTAGACACTAAAAGAAGCCTTGATCACCTTAAAAATCAGACAGGATTACAATCACCACCATCACTTTAATGATATAATAGTAATAATAACTTAAATTTATTCCAATAAATAAACAAGCTGCATTGATAAACCCATTGATATTACTTCACAAGGACCACTGTTTAATAATCAGAACTTGATCACAACAGATAATTAGCAATGAATTGAAAGACTGACCGATATGATGTTTATTTTGGAAACCCTTATCATGGTCAACTCCAATGCCTTCGTGAGGTTTATGAGACTCGGCTTTGACATTTTGTCGTGAGACTCAAAGCCTCGATTGTTGTTGTTGTTGCCATTGTTGTTGTTGTTGCTGCTGTTGTTGCCAACATCTTCGTGGATGTCTCGTCCGACATTTTGTCTGCTGTTGTTGCACGTCACGGAGAGAAACCGAGAAATGCTTTTAAGACCGTTTAGTTTGCAGTTCCACTTCTTTGAGAATATTTCACGAGCCTGAAAATTCAGAATCGATAACCGCACGAGTTGGCCGAGAATAAACAATTTTATTGGTTATGAACCATTTATACGCAAACATTGTCCAGATATTTAACCATGAAAGTTTAATTTTGCAGGTCAGCTATTAATATCTTAACTTCTTTTTGTTTTGTACTTCATTCATGCAAAAGCTTCCTGTCACCATGCAATGCAATATCACCCCAAGTAACTGAAGTGTATATGAATGTTACAATCTCCATGGCAACGAGTTACAGACTTACGGTTGGCATCCCGAAGACCTCGATGACGTAAGCAGCTTCCTTTTCATCCTTCTCTGACAAGTCTTCTGCTTCCTCGATGAAACCTTAGAAATTAACAATTATTATATTATTATTATTATTATATTAATTATTATTAATTTATGTTGTATAATATTATTAATATATCCATGAGTAATTTTCCCCTTAGATTCAGATTGAAAGTGAATTATTAGATGAAGATTTGGAAAAGAATAAATAAAGTCAAACTTGGAAGTGAATTTAACCAATTTGTTTCTCCAATTTATGAAACCAAACAAGTCCATAAAAGAAGAATTTAATATTTAAAATGGTTTAACAAGTTAAATAAATAAATAAATAAAATGTAAATCAATGATAATAATGCTTGCAAAATGACAGTCTTAATCTGCAAACAGAATGAAGAAAGAGTGCTTCGAAGGAACTCACTTTCAGAGTCTCTCGTTGGCTCTTCATTGCCCTCTCTGACCTCTTCTGACCTCCCCTCTTGACCTTTCCTCTGGGTGGGTAAGGGTCTCTCCTCGTAATCATAGTAGGCACTCGTCGTCGGGGTTTCTATTGCTCGAGCTGTCGACCAATAGGGCGATTCCGTTTCATTTGCAGGCAGAGATTTTGGAGTGCATGGAGATTTTGGAGAAGATTTTAGTGGAACCACTGGATCAGATTGAGCTGATGGCTGCATGACACCAGATCCAACTAAAAAATAAGCTTCAATTATCATTTATATCATGGAAAATTGAATTAATTAACCAATACGACTGATTGATGCGAACCTATTTTAACTGGTGTTGACTGGAGTCTCTACAACAGAAGTTGATTAGTTGAAAACATTTGCCACATGTGCTTAATTTCAATTAATTGCAAACTTCATTCAATCCAAATACAATAAACCTCATGATAAACAGCTAATGGGAAACACATGGTATGCCAGACACACACACACACACACAAAACACAAACACGGTGCGCTACTAAATAAACATAGAAGCTGCCATCGCCACAACGGCAACCTCCGCTTACCTCTGGCTGCACGCACTCGATGCCGAGCGGTTGAACTTTGTCTCGCACGACTTTCCTCTTAGCTTCGACCTCCTTCTCCAACGAGTTCATCTTCTTTGGGTCCCCGATCTCAGCTGCTCGTCTCCTGGCAGCTTCCAGCAGGAGGAGGTCCTTCCCGATCTGAGAAGCATTTTTAATGCTGGCGAATTTTCAATCGCAATCGTACATCGTCGCAAGAGATAAAATAATCTCTAAATAACTTTCTTTTTTTTTATCAGTAATGTTTGCAATCAACGTTGTTTTATTTTTTTTTTTGCTAAGAAATGAACCCACACTTTCCAGCTCTGAGATTAGCAGGCCCACATTCGTACTGCCCTCTCCTCCAACTGTGCAATGAAAAATAAACAGTAAATAAATAAATAAATAAATAAATAAAAATAAAGTAAATAAATAAATAAATAAAAATTAATAAATAGATGCACTAATTATGAAATGATAAATGTGTTACGGCAAGATCAAATGTGCCAGTAAATATAGTGAAACAGCTCTAATGAAAGTGATGATATATATCATGATAATGCTAGCCTTTTCTCATCCCCTCGAGTTGCTTGATGATGTGGACGACTGACGGATCCTGGTACATGAGGAACGACAGATCGTCCAGTGGAGAGTAGTGATCAACATCCCTTGAATAACAACAATTTATTTTTATATTTTATTTAATTTCTTGAATAATCAAAGTCGTTTGCATATCGTTTACGGCAAGAAAAATATTCAAACTGGAGACTGGATTTTAAATAAGAGCCAGAATAGGTGATAACATCAGTCGGGTGATAAGACACAAACAATGACAAACCAATTTGTTTGCCTGTATGAGTGATAATGAAAGGGAAAAGATTAAAAGAAATCGAGGCATGATTAGCAGTCAGTTGGGCACGTGATTCAATGAGGAGATGATGATGATGATAGTGATGATGACGTCGACGACGATGATGATGCAACCTTTCATTGGGTTCAACCATTCCATTGCCATTTGCACCTGCCTGAAACAAAGATAACGAAGAATTCAGCTGAAAATGACTTTTGAAATTTCATGAATCAAACAATTTAAATGATAAAGACTCAAATCAACCAGCATCCGTGCAATGCAAACCTTATCAATCTGAACATCTCCAAGTATGTTTATGGCCAGAAGAGAAACCTGAGTCAATGCAAAAATGGCAATTATGATATTAATCAAAACATCATTTGTTAACAAATTAGAAATCAAATCATTTGTAAAAACCAGACCTGCCCATGCAAGTTCAGCTCATCTTCATGGGCCTCAGAAAACACCAACTTCACAAATCTTGCAAGGGCTTTGACATGGATTGACTTGAGTTCTCGGACTTTATACTTTTCCTGGCGCTTTGCCAGGTGGACGCGTCTGATGGTAAATGCAAAGTGATTTAAAAATCCTCAGATAAATCTGACTATTTGTTTTGCTCATTAAGTCGAAACATTGGTTTTTTTTATATTTATCAAATTGTGTAACCATTATAGGTCAAAGATTACAGTTCATTGTGTATTACTAATCACAACAAGTACAAAGTAAGGCACTAAAATAACATAAAATAAACAAATCAATGAATTACACAAATTATTTTTAAAAAACTTGTTATAAAAGTTTTGATTAAAGACATTAAAATTCATTTAATAATTTCTCAAACCCCAGATCAGCATAGATGATTTTTTCTGCATTTTGTCCATCACTTGCTGTGTTGCCAACTAAGACATCAATATGCTGTGCTAGATAGAAAATGACAGAATCTCATTAATTATGTGGCATTTCGCTCCTTATTTTGTCAATTTAACAATGTAATAAGAACAAAGAAATATGTCTTAGTAGTTGATAAACTAATTTGGTAAGACTGGATAATAAATGCTCTTTGCAGTACATTTACCTATAAAGCAATGGTGAGAAAGAACTTGAATTTTTTTAATAAGAACTTCTTGGTCTAGTTCTAATGTCACATGTTGTGGGAAGCCTGAATCTCTGATAACAATTTCAAACTTACTACGTAGTTTGAGAAAATAATTTCATTCTTGATTGTGATATGTGAGCACAAATACAACAACTTACAAAGTTAAACAATCTAGCATTCACCGATAACTCGAATAAACGACTCTAATTAACCTGCCGGAACGCCATCCTTTGGCAGTTGGCTCTTGAACATTCAATTCCAACGCTTTAAAATCCTCATCTTCGCTTGATGCTTCAATCACTCTGAATGCTATTTTAACGGGCATTCTTAGCAACGCCAATCAAAAGTTACTCGAAACTCTTTTATTATTTTTGCAATTTTTGATGTCAGTTTAAACCAATTCAAAATTCCAGGCTACAAGTTTCGGGGGCAAGGAAAACTGAGGAACGATCGAAATGGGACACTTGTTTTGAAAACTTCTTAGCAACCCCGCTCAGAAAATGAATCGGATTTACCTTTATTCTTTGTTGTTTTTGGACCGATTATTTAATATTTTTGCATATAAGTATGTTTCATATAATTAATGGCATTTTGTGCTAGATAAGACTCCAAATATAGATAAATTTCATGCCAAAAAATGTTACAGCATTGCATAATTTTGCTGCTACAAACGTATTTCCCCCCATAATAGGATAAATGTTTTGTTAGTTTTCCATCCAGAAGAAGCGGTATTACTGATTTTCGGAAGATGTAAAACAATCATAAATGGATAATATGCGTTGTATACCGCCGGCATAACCCTGGTAGCAAATCCAAGGATTGCGAATCCCTTCAGTCAAAGCTAAGGCACTGAAATCATACGTTGTGATTAACAAGTCCTTTAAAGACTAATAGTTTATGAAACTGAATAATTGTGCCAAAATCGATTAAAGAGAAATTACCACAGAATCTTTGATAAGTCTGCAAAAGGTTATGGGACTATGGACTATGTTGTCCACGCGTTACGAGCAGGGTTTTCAACCAGCACCCATTTGATGAGGGCACCTCTATAACTAGAGGTGGGAACTAATTGTTGTATCTCACGAATGCTAAATCCGTCACCCAAGTAAATATTGAGACTTTATGAGACAAACACATTCCAGATCAACTTTGTTAAACATCAAAGCACGTTTTACATGAAATTCTTTCCGTTAATGGCAAGATATATTAATTATAATAATGATTTCAGATCCGATAACTATATGATGAACTTCGTAATGCATATTAGTCTCAAAAACATTAACTTTTAAAACGACAATGATGATTATTTCAACGGACTTCTTGGATTCACATCAACTTGACGTAAGTGACAGGAAAATATCCAACCTTGAATAATTAAGAGTAACTTTGTTAATCGAATTTTAATTAATTTTTTTTTTTATAAATAATATGCTCGCTTAATCACTTACATATAATATATATAATGATATAATATACATAATATATAAGTATATATTATATATATATATATAAATAATAATAATAATAAGTCATTTATATAGCGCCGAACGCGTGAGCTACAGAGCTAAACAAATACTAAAACGGAGACCAATGAATCGAAAAATAGTTCCCCATCGAAGCTATCCACTCACCTTGCTCCCAATTCTACCCTTCCACCAGCCTATATCTTCCCCAACTTTGTGTATGATTTCAATCTTGTCACCTCTGTTGAACGACAGATGGCTGCTGGAAGGAGAGTGGT
>CM067527.1:11032500-11247500 GCA_034509925.1 Hirudinaria manillensis
ATAGGATGAATATTAATTATTAATTATAATAATAATTATATAATAATAATAATAATAGTAATAAAAATAATAATAATAATAATAATAATCCTACAAAGTCATAATATCTAAATATTAAAAGTTATTTAGAGCAGTTACTACTAGACTTTAATAAACAAATTGCCCAATTGAATTAATAAAAATATGCATCGAAATGTCTATGATGATATGATGATGTATGATGGTAAGATGATGATGATGATGATGATTATAATGACGATGGCAAAATGCGTACCATTGGTGAGTCCAGAATGCTGAAAATGAAAAGAATCATCATCAACATAAAACAAAACCGCAATCCTTATCATCAATATCATTACCATCATTATCAACATCATCAACATCATCATCATCAACATCATCGTCGTCATCGTCGTCGTCATGATCATCATCATCATCACCTGCTCTGTACGAGCTGCATGGCGCTGATAGTATCATTGTCCCTCTTGACCTCGTTGATGAACAGAGATAAATCCTATATCGCACGATCAGGTTTCAGTTTACAGTAAAACATAATAATAATAATAATAATAATAATAATAATAATAATAATAATAATAATAATAATAATAATAATAATAATAATAATAATAATAATAATAATAATAATAATAATAATAATAATAATAATAATAATAATAATAATAATAATAATAATAATAATAATAATAATAATAATAATAATAATAATAATAATAATAATAATAATAATAATAATAATAATAATAATAATAATAATAATAATAATAATAATAATAATAATAATAATAATAATAATAATAATAATAATAATAATAATAATAATAATAATAATAATAATAATAATAATAATAATAATAATAATAATAATAATAATAATAATAATAATAATAATAATAATAATAATAATAATAATAATAATAATAATAATAATAATAATAATAATAATAATAATAATAATAATAATAATAATATAATAATAATAATAATAATAATAATAATAATAATAATAATAATAATATAATAATAATAATAATAATAATAATAATAAAAGTATAATAATAATAATAATAATAATAATAATAATAATAATAATAATAATAATAATAATAATAATAATAATAATAATAATAATAATAATAATAATAATAATAATAATAATAATAATAATAATAATAATAATAATAATAATAATAATAATAATAATAATAATAATAATAATAATAATAATAATAATAATAATAATAATAATAATAATAATAATAATAATAATAATAATAATAATAATAATAATAATATAATAATAATAATAATAATAATAATAACTAACAGTAATAATAATAATAATAATAATAATAATAATAATAATAATAATAATAATAATAATAATAATAATAAATTAAGGGTTAATAATTAATTTAAGATTTATAAATAATTAATTTCTTTTTTACAAATATTTCAACATTAATCAGAAAAATGAAAAATTTACATTAAAATATTAATGGACAAATCGATGATGATGATGATGATGATGATGATGATGATGATGATGATAATGATGGCGATCACCTGGATTTCATCAAGTGCCCTTTCCAGTGTCAACTTCTCGGGTTGATTGTCGTCCGTGTGTTTTATCATCTCCTGTGGCAGTGATAAGGAAATCACCATCATCATTATCATCACCCTCGTCATCATCATCCTCGTCATCATCTTCTTCATCATCTTCCTCATCATCATCATCACCGTCGTCATCATCATCTTAAGCAGTTGGTTACCTTTAGGAAGAGATGGTACTTGAGAATTCTCTGCATCGGTACAGCCAGTAGGTCTCTGAGTTTGAACTTTCCACCGTTGACCGAGTAAATTTCGCATTCCTGTTTAAATGTTTAATTTATTAATAAATAATTGTTCATTGAATTAAAAACTATTTCGCAATCATAGTCAATCAGCCTCATCATCACCACCATCATCATCGTCGTCGTCGTAATCGTAGTCGTCATCATCATCATTATCATTATCATCGTCATCATCATCATCATCATCATCGTCGTCGTCGTCATCATCATTATTACCAGCATCGTCGTCGTCGTCATCATCATCATCATCATCATCTCTACTATGTTCGGCTTTTCTCCGGCTACGCTCCAACCTCATACTCACCCTGACTTTTTCCTTGATTGCAGGATTGGTTTCAATCAATTTGTCGAGCAGTTCTTGACTTGTCGTCAGATTGGAGCAGAATTCACCGTAGAAGAGGAACTTTTCCTTGTTGGCGATGAAACAGTCAGGGATCAGCATCTCTGTGTCTTTGACGGCAGCCCTGAGACTCATTTCGAAGTCCACGTGCGTCTGCCAGAGTTTCTGAAAGACGCGGGAAGGTTTTAAAACGTGTACCTGTTGAGGCTGTAGTTAGTTTAGGGTTTGTACATTACATATTAATTAGTGAGTTAGAGGATTTGGATTGGAAGAGGGTTTGGGGTTTACAGATGAGATGTTATGTTATATAGTGAAAAGTGGTTAGTAGCTACGTTGTTAATTGGCTTTCATTGGTTAGGTTTAGGCAGGAAAATTCAAAATTTTAAAATTATTACTTTTAATAATAATAATAAATGAATAAGTAAATAAATAATAAATAATAAATAAATAAATGAATAAATAAATAAATAAGTAAATAAATGATCCACCTCTATTCCGTGAAAGATGAGTTTATGATCGCCGGACGACATGACGGACTGAAGTGGCTTCATGAAGCACTGTTCATTAATATTCATGAATTCATTAATTCATTAATATTCATTAATTCATGAATTATCAATCAACTGGTTGACAGTGTTTACCAAATGAAGAGGAATTTCAATCAATTACATTTTAAACTACATTAATGACATATTAAACCATATAATTACATATTAATCACATTTTCAAATTGTTCTTTATTAAATTTTTCGTTTTCGATATTAATTATTTTATTTACAGTATATTAATTATAAGAAATGTCGTCGCCATTGTGGTTGTTGTTGTTGTTGTTGTTATTGTGATTGTTGTCGTTGTCATGGCAACTCACGAGTTTAATCATCTTCAGGGCTTCCAGGTACTTTTTTTCGGTTCCCACCAACTCTTGGATGCAGTGGTCCCTCTTCGATTTGGGAGCGGCGTTGTTTTCCTGATAATAACAATAATAACAATAATAATGATAATAATAATAATAATAATAATAATAATAATAATAATAACAATAATAATAATAATAATAATAATAATAATAATAATAATAATAATAATAATAATAATAATAATAATAATAATAATAATAATAATAATAATAATAATAATAATAATAATAATAATCGTCGTCGTCATTATTATATCACTGGTGTTTTTCTTTTGCAAATGTTATTAAAGCCTTTGTTAGTGGCTCTAGTGGCTCTTCGGTTTGGGTTAAAATAAATGAATAAACAAATAAATAAAATAAATAATAATAATAATCATCATCATCATTATAATTACCTTTATTTTAAGTGAAAGCCTGATGGAGCACAGGTCATCGTAGATGGATTTGCTGTCAACATTCTGGTAGGTACTGTCGTCTTCAGCAACACTTTCTGTTATGTAGTTGTCTGTTTCCTGTTCTGTTGTCTCCCTATTTACCAAGGTTATCAATACCGGTCGATGACGTTGTGAATGATTTCTATGACGATGACGACGACGATGATGATGACGACGATGATGATGACTATGACGACGACGACAATGGTTTTTGTCGGTGACGATGAAGAATATGATTTGGAAAATAATAGTTCATTTGCACAAAAAAAGTCATGCAAACGACCAGCTTCTCTCATACGTTTAAGACTGCAATAAGATTTGTTTTTATTTACATACCTTCGGTTCATGCTATATTGATATAAGTGTTTCAATACGAGCGACATCTTTCTGCAGAAAATGTAAGAATTCTCAATTTCAAAGAAGATTTTAATAAATAATTTCAAATCCGAATGCAGTGGAATTAATCATAAATAAATAAATATTTTTTAAATATTTTTGACGGTTGGCCTTCAAATACATCAGCAGAGAAACTTTTGCAGAGCTTCTCTTTGTTTTTATCTTCTGTAAATTCTTAATTGATCTAATTATGTACTTAAATCATCCTAGATCCCACCCTGGGATCTATTAATATCTTTCTGATGTTAATAGTGAAAAAAATTGGTCACAGAGTGAGGTCACAAGTGGCATCATCTTGCGAGAGTCTCTGATAAACCTACATCAACTCACAATTCCTCCACTTTCCTTCCTCGATATCAATGCCAACAACGTTTACAAAAATAGTTGGACATCTTCTGTTTGTAAACACGACGATTTCCAAACTTAGATAAATCCATTCGATCTGCTAGTAACCTTCGTTTAATATTTGAGAAAATTTATTTTTGCTTATGTTAACTTTAGTTCATCGTTGGTTGGTTTGCAGAAATAAAATATCACCAGAGGTCACGATAATCAACACCATCATCGATTTCATATCATCTTCTCCATCATCGATTTCATATCATCTTCTCCATCATACCATCATTATCATTGTTATCTATCATCGTCATCATCATCATAATGAGCTTAAATGATGCTAACTCGTTTTCTCCCCTTAGATCGTAACTCGAGTTTCTGTTCAGCAACATGGGCCTGCACAATAATTTGCACAATAATTTACATAATATTTAAATGATAATTCACATAATAATTTTCGAATATTAAAAATGAAATAATAACAATAATGACGACAAAAACAATAATTATAATTAATAATTGCTAAGAATGAGTCAATATTAACTGGTGACCAATCGTAAGCGAATGAATATTGTTAGTTTGTGCTAGACATCTACGCAAACAGCGTGACAAATCAATCACCAAAATATCAGTGTAATAATAACAGGAGCAATCCTTAAATTTGATTATTAATTTAATATCAGATATAATATAATATAATATAATATAATATAATATAATATAATATAATATAATATAATATAATATAATATAATATAATATAATATAATATAATATAATATAATATAATATAATATAATATAATATAATATAATATAATATAATATAATATAATATAATATAATATAATATAATATAATATAATATAATATAATATAATATAATATAATATAATATAATATAATATAATATAATATAATATAATATAATATAATATAATATAATATAATATAATATAATATAATATAATATAATATAATATAATGTATAAACTTATTACAGTTATTATTATAATGTGGTCATACGATTATTGATACCGGTTTTTCCTACAGATAATTATTAGAAGTGCCGATGGTATTAGGGTTCAGGAAGTTCAAACTAACATAATTGCCGCAATCAAGCATAGCTCCACTTGTTAATAATGACGATATTATTATTATTATTGTTATTTTTGCTATTACTATATTACATTGTTCTTATTATTATGATTATTACAATTTAAAAAAAGATTTATTCAGAAGATAATTTGAAGAACACTTTATGTTATTTTCAACTGCTTTCTCAGATGTTGACAGAGCCGAGAGAGTTCTTAAGACCTGAGGCAAAAAATGTTTAACAATTATGTTGTTATTTTTATCTGTAATTTTTATCATATTAAAAGATAATGTTAACGATGTGTTAACGAAATCTTTCAGTAATCATTTTCATTAAGATAGAATCTACATTAAAAAAATATTATTATTATTTATTTATTTATAATTATTATTATTATTATTATTATTATTATTAATATCGCTAATATTATCACCTTGTCGAAATTAAGTAAGTGGTACAAATCAGATGGATCGTAAAGGTCAGACTCTGAAAGTCCAAATTCTGACTTGCACTTTTGTATGAAGACTTTTGAGTTCCACATGCAGAGGAACTGAAATTGGATTATGTATATATATATACATATATATATATATATTACCATGTGATACATAGTAATAATATATATATAGCATATATATATATATATATATAAGTAATATATATTATAACTTTTTAATATATATATATAAGATTATATATATACATATATGTAAGAATCATCTATACGGAAGTAACCAGTGATAAAATATTATTTATGAATGTGTAGGATAACTATTGAATTTATTACTCATTAATGAAAAAAAGGTTTTTAACTTATGAGTTTCTCTTATGCCCTTTTAAGTATCCAAAAATAGAATCCTCTTGCCTGAGAGAGTTGTGGGTGTTGACTGAAATCCTTGTTTTCAATTATTCCCGGTACAATCTTGTTAAGCAGATGACAAAGGACAACCCCGTCCCTCAGGTACATGGCCAACTCTTTCGGGCCGACGGCGGGTGAGGTTAGAAGCTTGTGATCTGCAGGAATCATTTGGCATTCCTCTAACCATAGGATGCACTTCTGCCAATCATGGCTGTCTTCCATCTTCTGGGAAAGAGTTTGATTTAAGAATTATTTTTGTAAAATATCTAAAATATCTGAATTTAATGATCTTCTATCCTTTAGAATCAATCTTTTCCGATTAAGATTAAATTTAATATTATTTTTTTGGAAAATTAGAATTATTATTATTTTAGAATTGAACTCATTTGTCACAAAACATTGTGACTAAGATTGAACACTGGAAATCCAAAGAAATTTGTTTGTTGCAATTCAAACAAAATTTTTAACGGTGAGGAAAATTTAGTGGATTCAAATTTATTAATTAATCTAGTGACCGTGGAAATGAATATTTTCAATTTTTTTGTTAAAACTAATTTTATTCCCGTGAATGATGCTCTTTTGCTCCAATCAACCGGGGATTTGCTTCAATTTATTGATAGAAGATTTTCACGCTTTTTCCACCTTTTTTTTTTATAAAGTTTAGAAATATCCAGAAAATATTTTTGCTTATATTCTATACGTACAATATATTGTGAAATTTTTGAAGCAAAGGCCTTCCCTTCTCTTACGATCCTCAGAGAGACATAATCGTTGAAAGATTAAAATTAATACAGAGAAACGACAGAAATACAACGGATTCACTTGTACCTGATATTGTTTTATGCAAAACAGATGAAACTGATTAGAAAACATTTATTACGTAATTAATTTACTTAAAAAATTCGCCACACGCTATCATAAATTGCGGCGATTAAAATCTTACTGAAAACAATTGCTACGTACCATCGGTTCGATTTATTTCTTTGAACGACTTTCAATCAGATCAACCTGTAAACCTGTCTGAGCAGCTTCGTGAGATCTCAAAAATGGCTTCGTTATGTTTATGTCTGCATCGTAATTAGACGTATAATTTCGTGGCAAAAGCTAATTGCACGAGGCCTTTCAATTGGTTTGGTTCCCTTCAGGATGTAATCGAAGGGAAAAGGGTCGTTTTTAAAGCCAATAACTTGTCGCTAGCGGACCCGAAATGATGAAATGTCCAAAAGGTTTTTTCCAATTTACAGTTTTATTAATAACAATTAGGCTGCAAATAAATTAAACGGATACTAAGAAACTTGCGTTGTTTAACTTTTCAATTTCAAAATTTATCCACAGTTTTGAGGAAAATAGATTTCAGTAAAATTAAAAGTTCTCACACAAAAAAAAAATTAGTTATTTCTAAATACAGCCCTGGTTGGTAAATATGATTTGATTATTGTTGTAACCTAATTGAACTTAAGTTATAATTAACATTAACATTAATTACGAACATAAATGAATTAATAGTTGTCAGTATGAATCTAATCAGTAAACGCTTAACATCTCACCCATTTCTCAGAATACTATTATTCTATTTTATATTTTATGTTATATTATTCTACAAATAGAATATCCATTTGTTGCAATAACAACAACCGGCATAAGTGGATAAGGCTCCATTAGGGCCAAAATTATAGGTTTACTAGATTTTATTACAGAAGTAAAACCGCCTAAGATGTGTAATTAATACACCCGTGATGTATGGAAGGGTGTAGACAATCAGACAAATAATTGACGTCCAAGAATAATTAGGTATGAATTAATTAAAATGTTTTGTCCTGAATTGAAATATGGGACATTAATAGTTCATCCGCTCGTGTCTAATTTTCTAGAATTTGTAGTGAAAACTAAGCAAAGTATTTTCTTCTGAAATAGGTCAATTTAAGCCAATTTAACTGCCAATGACTTCGAAAAGGGAAACTGTTAAAACTGGTTTTCGCTACAATCACACGTCGTTCTCATAATTATAATATTATAATTATATTTATAATTATATGATAATCATTTGATTGCAGCATTACTTTGTGTTGGTGCGCAATCCACAGAGGTTCTTCAACCACTTAACAAAATAATTAAATCGTTGCATTACGAAATGAAAATCATTTTTATGTTCGTGAACAACCGAATATCATCGGATGACAGAAAAAAACCCCGAAATTGTTTAACCAAAGTTATCTTTTAATGCAAATTCGCGCTTTGAAATAGTCTAAAATTTAAAGTGAAATAGAGAAACATGGATCTATCGGCTCTTGGATAAAACTAATAATGATATTTGTGTGGTACCGACCCGTTACCAGTGATGGGGAAAATCACTAGCATAGTGGGCCGTCACTATTAAACAATCTAAATGTTTCTTTGATTTCTTTGCCTTATTTTCTAAAGCTTACACAGTTTTCACTTTCTGTTTATATTGTCAACAGTCATATTAACCTATTTACAAATCTGCTAGCGTAATATATGCAATCATTGATGGTAATTAATGTATTTTCCCTGTTGTGGTTCGATGACTTAAAAGTATCACAAGCAGATATCAAAGTACATGTTCAAAGGTAACATTAAAAAATTTAATTTCAAACTAAAATATTCATAAAACGATTAATAAAGTGTTCTTTTTTTAATAAAAAATGTTTTAATGAACCGTAATTAACTTCAAACGGCCTACCTTTACTCTTTAGTATTATCTACAATGTTCAACAATAGTCCAATGTAGTTGCAGAGAAAGGCAACAGTACTGTTGTGATGGAATTATCTAAAATGCGGATGTCACAAGAACTATGTCCGGGTCTATCATTTCATTTAAAGCTAACGGCGGACAAATTCAACTGAAAGCTAACCAAAGTCTCTCAACAAATACTAAAAAGAGTCCATACCAGTGGTGGAGAGCCGATACAGAATTATTCAGAGTTATTCGATAGGTATAAGCTATTTAACCAGTCAACCAGTCAGGTTGTGTAAGTAATGCAAACAATTCCAAATTAACTGCAAATTTTTCAAGATTAGAGAGATTGACTCACATTGACTATAAAATACTATAAAATCATTGTTCATATCATACTGCAATTATGTCAGGCATTAGTTAGACCCCCACCTGGAATATTGGATACAGTTATGAAATGCCTTCTCCATGTTAGTAAGCTTCTTAAATGGCTGGGGTTTTTTGACATGAAAAGCCAAAGACAGGTTACTAACCATAAGGGTAAAATTTGCCCCTTTTCCCTAGCCTAAATCACATTTAATTGAAGTAATTATGATCGGAACGTGCGGACTGGAATCGTTCCTCAGGTATTAGACGTAATGACAATTTGATTGACGAAAATTTGTCAGAAATTGGCTAAAGAAATTATTATATTATTTGAAGCAGCCTAAAGAAACTGTACTTTTTAAGAGAGGCAGTGAAGACGATTCTTACTAGCAGATGCGGAAACATTATTGCCTTGACATCCTAGGACTTGGATAAAAAAGGCACTTAAAATATTTGCGGAATTGAATTGAATTATTCAATCAATTTATCCTATTAGATGATAATAGGATGTTCGGTAAATTTGCCCGATTTGAAATTTTTTGTTTCTCATGTCAGACGTCAGATATCCATTGGATATACTGACAGAGGTAGTATCTGTCCACCCGTTTATGAAACATTAACGCATCATGCATACGATGCTCATCTGAAAAACTGGCACCTACGCAAAGTAATGAAACCTAGCTGACAGTCTAATAAAATGCTCGTCCAAATCTAATTACGAGATTTTATTGGCAACATGTGTTTTTCAACTTGCTATTTTTGTCTGCTCAAACATTTTCTCCAAATGTAAAAGCGAAAATTAAGGTTCAAATAATCAAACTCGACTGTTTTCAGAATTTTGTAACTAAACATGTTGACTTTTTGTAACATTTACGTTTTAAATATTTTAAAAATTTGTGTCATTTAACATTAAATTTTGTTCATAGAAATATTTTGTTACAAAACATTTGAATTCAAAAGTGTTTACATTATCGGCTGACCAATAATTTTTTTTTAGAGGGAAGTGACTAATATGTCGACCTGAGGATTATTTTGAATTTTGTCGACTCGCCTTTTATCGTGGTACGTGGAGTTCACGCTTGTCAAAATGATACCACATTAAATTCTTAAATATTATCGAAACACGATAGGTTTTAAAACCGATTTTTCACTAGAAGCACATATGCGCCATGTCTGACTGTTCACTCAAATTATTGCGCCAAAAATACCTGCTTACGTTCTTGCTTTGGAGCCAAACTGTCTTCTGGCAAGAGCCAGGGTGCTTTGTAGATAGCAATCTGCTGCAAGTGCAACCGATGTTCACCGTCAGTAGTGAATTAGATCTTCACGTTGCACGGATATTACTTGCTAGTTTAGAATTTCAATAACATTGCTCTGTATTTTTAGCTTAATATTTGCCGGAATGTGATCAAAATTAATCAAAACGAAGGAGCCCTTTTGCATTTGTTTTTTTTCTTTCATGCAAGACTTTCTGAAAGTCACCAAACTAGTTCTGATGTAGGAATTGTTTTAGGATCCGTGAAAAATACAATTTCCAGTGCAAAAAAAAGACAAGCAAACCGCAGCAAGGAAAGAGTTCATGAGATTGTGCTAAATTGTTGCGCACAATCCGGAAAAGAAATTGCACCATGGCTGAGGCGTTGGATTATTTCGTACCTGGCGTTCTCACCCAAGACACCAGGAGGAGAATGGAAACAGGGGAGGAGTTGAATGCCTTCCTCCGGGATCACAGTACGTCCATGTATTGCGAAGACATGGACAAACTGGTGGATGGGTTGGCAGTTTGGGTCAACAGCAGCAGTTTTAAGGTTTGCATCTTCTTTCTTGATTATTTGTACTGTTGATTATGCCTGTTTAATTATTGCTGTTTGATTGTTAATAATTATTATTTATTGGCAAATCTTGCGATGCATCCATTATTGTTGCTATTGTTGATCAAGTTCAGAACCAGCATTTGTATCTTTATCTCGAAGGCCATCAAATGTAATGATAAAAATCAGTGTCCATGATTTCCAGTGTCAGATGACTTTTCAATTGGTCTTAGTACACATTGATGACTTAATTTGCCATTTGCAATGACCAATTACATAATTTCTGTTTGATTTGCATGCAACATCAATATATTTTTTCAATGCATGCAAATAATTATGAACTGCAGTATTACAACCTAGAATAAATTTGAAAAACTGTAGAGCATTCTTCTCTCATCTTGAGATAAATTAGTCTGGTTGATGATTGGTGCTGATTGAATTCATCCCCATTCTTTCCACGGTCCTCAGGTTTCTCTGATGGGCCTTGAGTTGATAATGTTGCTGATTGACAGAATGAAGAACAATTTCAAGCCATATGTCACTTCAGGTTAGAATTGTGATGGTCAAACTTTTTGCATATATTGATGATTTAATGATTTATTATTTCCTAATATCTCTAAAGTTCTTGTAATAGTTTCACTTTAGTACATCAATGTTATCGTTATTGTTATTATTATTATTATTATTATCATTTTTATTATTATTATTATTATCATTATTATTATTATAGTATTGTTTAACACTCATTATTCATCACAAGTCTAAACCATGTTATTGAATATTATGCTAAAAAATGATGAAATTGTGACCATAGTTTCTACCACATTTCAAATTAGAAATTTCACAATGCATCCTAAGTGGACTTTGTCTGAAGTTCAACCATTGCTTAAAAGTTAGAAGATTTAAATGTCACGTCATGTTGGACATATTTCTAACGGAGAGAAATATTCATAGAGAATTTGGTTGAGTTATCAAGGATCTTAATTTAGTGATAAATGCCTTATTTGAATGTCTGAGTGCAATTAGTCATTGGTTTGGACTTTAGATTGGTTAATTGATTTATCAAAATGTATTTGCATCATGTGAAAAACAAACAAAATAGTTTGGAAGTGATGCATTAATGGAAGCTAGAAATGCTATGTTATTGGAACAATGCATTGCAAGGATATAATTTTCAACCTCTTGTCTAAAAGTGTTGACGGTTTTGCTTATCACGCATAATATTATGATCTATTACATCCCTACATCCGTCATGCGGGTATAATTGGGTTATAATTGGAAACTGATTGATACTGATAATGAAAATATCAGAAATAATTTCCAAAGCATTGACCTATAATTGACCAAGGAAACAGCTTCTTCAGAAGAACATGTTTACTTTGTGTCTATTGGCCAACAGATGCTACTACTCATCTTAAAAGTTTCACTTTCAAAATTGGATGCAGTTTTGGCATTTTTGCCAACGTCTTATTGTCACGGAAGCTGTCCCTGAGGCATGCCGGAGCTGGTGATGTCGTGATGATGATTTTGTTTTTTGCGGATAATGACATACATGATCAGCAGCAATGCCAGATATCCAGAGCATCAACACTACTATTAGCATCATCATCATTATCATCTTTGCCACTCACAACACGTTTTGTCAAGGCTCCTTATGGTAAAATCCTTTCAGAAAAAGTGGGAAATGAATCCATCTTGTGCCATTCCCAGCTGAATGAAGCAATAGACTCATCTGCGTGATAACAGTTGAAATGCTTCACAATTTCATTTTTACCATTTTTGTCTTGATATTACTACAACACATAATCCTGGGATGCATCCTTGAGTGCATGAGAATTAGCTCCAAGAAAATATCATATTCACTGAAACAGAGCTACAGACACAATATATTGCTAAGTATTGCATATCTTCCACTGGATATCAGCAGAACTTGACCCCGTGACCTTGAGAAGTTGTGCATGGATGGGTTCCACGCTCCTGCACGTGTTTGCTCAGACTGCTCCATTCGGAATGGATCCACTCCAGCTGCGCATAACTTGAATGCTTTCTCCTCTTCTTCTTTTTACGATCTTTAAAAAAAAAATCAGTGTAAGCTGTTTGAGTAGCTGTTGGTGGGGGAATGGGTAGATGTGGGTTTGTCGGGGCAGGTCATCTTTTTTAAACTTTGAGGAGGAGCGACTGAATGAATGGAACTGGATGACTAAAAATCATGAATGAGAGAATGAATAATCAAAATTGAAGGAAAATCGAAATGAATAGATTTTGACAAAAGACTTGGCATCAAAAAGTGTTAAATGTCACCATCTTTGTAATTGGTTTGCTTCTTAAGAGTTCTTAATGGAGTTTGTTGATGGAGTCCTGCTTTCAACAATATTTTTGTCAAGTGACAATGTTTTTTAGATTTTCAAATTCACTTTTTTTTTAAGATTACGTTATTGTTATGCTCAGTCTCTCTCAGTCTCCCACTCTCTCTCTCCCTCTCTCTCAGATTAATTAAAAACTGCAAGTTGTTTTAAAAAAAATTGCCAAAAAGATGAACGAAGATAGAAATGGGCATTGCATTACATCTGAGTAACACAATGTACAATGTCTAGATGAAAATGTTGTTTCTTCATGTTGTGGTGTTGTCAGGCCCTGACAAAGGTCTTGTTTTGAGACCTAGTTCAGAGACCTCTTGAGGTCAATTTCAATACTTGATGTGAATAGCAAGGAAATGACAATGAGTTCTTGGAATTGAAACATAAGTTGCATGTTAATCATCAACGTAGTTATTATTATTGGTACTGTTTGATAATCATCATCATCATCACAGTTATCACTTGGTTCATCGTTTTAATCATGCAATCAAGTCAACATATTTCTTCATCTTCTAAGACCAATTGTAGGCATATTGTCTACCTTAATCCTGGTTCATGAGACAATTAATTAAGACCGTCATCACTATCACTTTTGTCACCAACGATCGTATTTGCATCGTATTCGTATCGTATTTGCATCGTATTCGTCAATGTTGTTCACTTCATTCATTCACTGGTTCTTACAATCGTTCGTTCAATTGCAGTTTTATCAGCAGTCATTGATCGTCTGGGAGACAACAAAGATCAGGTGAGTCGTCTGCCTACTCGACTGTGCAGTTGTTTCGTTCTTTCTGTGCTCGGATATTTATTTCCGTGCTCGTGCGTGTTTGTCTTTGCTTGTTTATGCGACCGTTCTTTGTATTTATGCATCTATTTTGTGTTTCTATTTAGTCTGTTTTTTTATAAATTTTGTTCTACCATCCATCCATCCATCCATCCATCCATCCATCCATCCATCCATCCATCCATCCATCCATCTCCATTCCAATTGGAATGCAGACAAGGTAGTCAGGAGTTATTTTGTTAATTTACAGATTTGTTTTGTAAAAGTATTTTCCTCTTTTTCTGCTCTAATTTCCTCATAAATAAAATCTTTTTGTGTCGTGTTGTTCCGATGTTTCTGTGGCAATTTTTTTTTCTCGATCCTTTCTTTCTTTAGAAATTTAGACGTTTTGATTAATATTTTAATTTATGTGTTAATTATTTTAATTGTATTCTTAATGTGTCTGTATTCTATATTGGTGCATTCAATCATTGATGGTTTTGCCCAAGATTTCCTCCACTTTCTTATGCATTTGTTATTATCAGCTGGTTCAGTGTGCCAAATGTTTTCAATATTCAGTTGTTTATTTTGATTCATTGATTAGTTTTGATTTGCATTTGAGATTATTTTAATCATAACAAAGTTATTTTGTTTTTTATTCTAGAAAATTTTTTAAAGCATACTTTGACCATTTTCTAGGTCAGGCAAAATGCCAGGGATGTTTTACTTAACCTCATGAATCCCGGGTCAACACCTCAGGTGAGATAAAAGATGCATGCTCCTGATGATGATGATGATGATGATAATGGTGATTTGCAATGATAGATAAGCAAGATGTAGATTATCTGAAATTGAAAATGATTATGTAAATTGAAAATGTGCAGATAAGTTTCCTATTATTTGCATGTGAGGCCATCAAAATATTTTTTAGTTAAAGCTTGTAGGAGGATGATGATGATGATGATGATGGTTATGAAGCTTGTCTTATGCTGTTATTGTTATTAGTTTTAATATTATTGAATCTTTAATTCCTATGAATTCTTTATTGACTTTTCTTGGCCAATTAGTTTCTGACTATCAATTTAGTGATAGACCAGAAAGTCCATTGCCAGGACAATCCACCATTTGTGCAGCTTCTCTGCTTTGTCCTGGTGGTTCTAGCTGGGTTGTAAACATGAAACCTTGTGACCATTGCCACTGTCAATGCTCACAGGAATGCAACCCATTGAGCAAAGCCTGCAATTCTATCAGCACCCTATTCATGCAGTTTTATTTTTATGTACTTTCACTTACTGGTGATTGAAATGTTTCACTGAAGCATGCAAATCTGTGATGCCTCACTATTCGCCTTACAATCCCAACAAGAGTCAAATCATGAATGAATGAATGAATGAATGAATGAACGAATGGATAAATGAGTTAATACTCGTGTAGGTGGGAATCCCGATAATGATGAAATGAAAGTGTGCATGAGTGAATGTGGGTTCTTTATAGACTGTCCCAGGAAAAGAATCCATTGAAAGATGATGATGATGATGATTGTTCAGATTTTTCACTTGATTTTTTTTTTAAATTTTTATCTGTAAACTGCCATTTAAAAATAATAAATAATTGGTTGTTGTGAGATTATTTCGATAATAAACAATTTGAATAATTTTGACTGAAATTAAGCACGCAATTGACAATAACTTAAATCATTATTGATTTAATTGAAATTATAATAATTTAATTGGAATTATAATAATTTAATTGGAATTATAATAATTTAATTTCAATTCCACACTTGGAAATAGTTCGTGGCAGAACGACTCGGACCTGCCTTCACTCACAAACTGTGGAAGGTCAAGGAAGAAGTCCTGACGTGTCTCCAGTGTGCCCTCAATGAGTAAGTTCTAGTATATAGGGATTGTGATGATGATGATGGTGATAATGATGATGTTGGTGATGACAAAGCTTTATTTCAGATATCAATCACATTAAATTATATAATAATAATATTAATAATAAACTAATAATAATAACAATAATAATTATAATTAATAATAATAATTATAATTAATAATAATAATAATAATAATACTTATTGCAGATGGGGATCGAAGAATTTCGTCCTTTCGAAGCTCGTTCCCCAGATTGTCAAACTCCTGGATGACCCGAGTGGTCAGGTCTGTTTGCTCGTCTTTGCCTGTCTGTCCTTTCCGACGATTTATTTCTTGTTTACATTTTTGCTTCGCCTTTCGGTTCCGTTGCCATGGTTACCTCGGTTGCCACGGTTGATTGGAATTGGAAGTCGACGGGAGTTTTCTTTGCGTGCGTGTGATGGCGGTGATGGTGATGGTGAGACGTGTGGTTGTGTCGTGATGATGACGACGACGACGATGACTTTATCGTTGCAATGGGTTTGTTTTTTATTTATGTGGGTGACTTTATCCTTCAACAAAATGTCCGAACAAGCTGTCGGAAGCAAATAACAGAAACGAATTTCAATGCGCTTCACTGGTTCTCAGTAATAATATTACCAGTAGTAATAATAATAATAACAGTTATAATAATAGTAATTGTAATTGACCGTGACCCCATTCATCCATGCCTGACCTAGTTAGCTAGGCTGTTAATATTCAAATAGGTAAGATGGAGGCCTAGGATATCTGATGTTGGTCAACCAATTGGAGAATCCTGCATGAATATGGACGTTATGTTAATTAGATTTATTTCACACTCAGCCATGCATGTATATATAAACATGAAAATGATGATTATGGTGAGGGTTGCTTGTGAAATCTCGGAATCCAATCAAATCTTCTTAAAATATTCTGATGTCATGATATTATAATGTGACCTAGTTTTCTGACCAATCAAAAACAGGTGAGGGATCAGGCGGTGATGACTCTCGTCGAGTTCTATCGACACGTTGGCGAGAAGATAAGAAACGACCTCAGCAGGAGGGAGATCAACCAACCCAAGTAACTGATTTTCATACTTTCACTCACTCACTCACTCACTCACTCACTCACTCACTCACTCACTCACTCACTCACTCACTCATATTCACTTGCTTGTTCATTCCCAAAAATGTGGCACATTTATGGTGTGAATGCTGTTGCTTGCATTTTAATGTTTTTACTTTGTCTGGAGATTAAAGCCTTAAGATCATTGCAGGGGAAAAAAACATAAAAATGGACTTGAATGACTTTGTTTTTAATTACTCTTAAATTATTTTATATTATTTAATTCTTATTAAATTAATTTATATTATTTAATTCCTAAAATAAATTATTTTCTCACATCCCCGATATAATTCTTAAAGATCTTCATTCGGTCTCTGTTGCTTGCTTTATATCCAAGTTTTATGGTTGTTTTGGTCGGTCTTTATTATATTTTGTTTTGTCTTGAAGCAGTGCTATGCGATGATGACTCACTTGGCACTTTAAAACCCGTGGGTTTTCCAAAAAACAATTTCACTTCCCTGCGCTCCTGCATTCCTTGGAGTCTTGGTCTCGTCTGCCTCGTTTACATTATTTATTGTTATAAAATTGCTTTTTGAATCATTTTAATACCTTGAATGCTTTAAGCTGTATTATCATCGTCGTCGTCATCATCACTACCATCATCATCATCATCGTAGTCGTCATCATCACCACTAGCATCATCATCATCATCATCATCATCAATTTATGGCTTCACAAAGGAGCTTTATATTATAACTATGATTTCTTTTTTGCAGGCTTAGCATGATTTTTGCTAAGATGGATGATGCCAAGAATAAAGGACTCATGGTGACCAATGAAGGTTGAGACCAATTCTTTTTAGAATTGAAATTTAAACTAATTCTCTCTCAAATTGCAGTCAATTATAGTCTTATTGTTGGTGTTGGTGTGTCATTATTTTATGAAGTTTATTATTAAACGAGTCATTAATTAATTTATTATATCTGGTTATACTCGTATTATTTTATGAAGTTTAATATTAAACTATATTTATTTATTTATTAGTTAATTTATTAAGTAACTAGTTATTTATTATACATCATATTATTTTATGAAGCTTATTATTAAACAAGTAGTTAATTGATTTATTATATCTGGTTATACTCTTGAGTGACCCACTGTCGTTATGTCCACAATTGAACAGATGAGTTGGATGCTTCCAATGCTCAGTCAACCATGTCCAAGAAGTCCAAGTCTGTCGTTTCAGGCAGAAGTCAGTCTGTTGTGCCCAGGCTTCCTCAGGGAGGGAACCAGGACAAAGGTAGCTTATAATCAGCATTTATTATAATTAATAAGTTTGTATGTTGATGATGATGATGTGGTGATGATGATAATGATGGTGATGAAGGAGTTTCAGCTTTTGCATTTGTTTTGATGCACGGAGCTTTGGATTTCAGAGGATAGTGGATTTCTGAGATAAGGAGATGCATATGATGATGATGCATTGGAATGTGGCTTATAAGACAATAATAATTAAATTGTTGTTATTATGTTATTTAATAAATTATACTTTGAAATCATATTATGAATCATGTTGTTAAAAGAAATAATAATAATAATACTGTAAATTAAACTTAATTTTAATTTTAACAATAAAGTACTTAAATCCATTTCCCGATTAACAGGCATAGCAGTCGGAGCATTGGATGAAGATGGCTTTTCCAAATTGTTCTATGACGTTCCTAAGATTCTGGTGGGTGATGTCATAATTAATTAAATAATTAATAATAAATAAATTAATTATAAATTAATTATTATTAAGTAATCATTTACAAATGTTCATTAATATGAGTAACTGTTAATAATACGATGATGTTATTTGATTTAATAAGTTCTTGAAATTGAAGCCTAACCAGCATCATATTCATTATCATCATCATAATTAACATAATCATCACCACCACCATCATCATCATCATCATAATCATTACTTTTGTGCCTTCAGATCTGTTCGGGCAGGGATTTGTCAGACAAGATGACCAGAATAAAGGATACACTTTCAGATAGCAACAAAGACTGGGAGAAGAGGCAGGATGCTGTGAGTTGAAGCATGATGTTTATAACTCGTTATGTAACGGGTGTAATATTCGTTAAGTGATGACAGGCTATAAACTGTCATCAACTGGTTATCCATACTGATACCCTTCTCTGTAAATGCTCCATCAAAAACAGTCTCACATCTCATCATCATTGCCACCATCATCATCATCATCATTTGATATTTTACAGTTGAAAGAGCTGAGGTCCCTCGTAATCCAGGGAGCTACCAATTACCCGGAGTTCCAAACCTGCCTCAGGTCGTGCACTGCCGGTCTCGGTGACAGCATCAATGACCTGAGGTCGCAGGTTGCCAGAGAGGTCTGCATCACCATTGCGTGAGTTCAACTCCTGGACTTGGATTGTAAATTATTTAGTCTCCCTTGTGAATATCATGGACATGTGATGCTGTGCTACATTTCTGCTTATGTCTCTTTGTGTGTGTGTGTCCCTACTAAGGACGCAAGACCACACAAAGTGCCTCTAATAACATTTAATAACATTAAAACTTAATCTAAGACTTAACCTAAAGCAATCTTCTTAATAATGTTTGTCTTAATTCTTCTGCAATCAGCTTCTTGTCCCAAGAGATGGGCAGGGACTTTGAGCATGTGGCGTTGGCCCTCATACCTGCCCTCGTTCTGATCCTCCAGAATTCTGCAAGGATCGTGTCCTCCTCCGGGTTCATTGCCCTGAAGTTCATAGTTCAGGTAATCATTATCATTACTTCTGTCGACGCGTTAGGCAGCACTCGGTCGTTAACAACTAATCAACATTAGAAATTAATTTCATTCCTTCATTCAATCTTCTTTCAATCATTTTTTCTCTTAGAACACGCACTCTCAAAAGTTGGTGACTCCCTTGACGTCTAACATCTTCACTTCAAAGTCGACCATTATCAGGAGGTAAGAATGATCATGATGATGATGATGGTGGTGGTGATGGTCATGATTATAATTGCAGAACCATTTTCAGGAATATAATGTACTAATAGAATGTTTTTATAGTTTTTGTTCAATGTTATTTTTTTTCAAAACTCAGTACATGAAAACTCTTCCATTCATTGCCTCAATTATTTAATCCATTCATTCATTCATTCATTCATTCATTCATTCATTCATTCATTCATTCATTCATTCATTCATTCATTCATTCATTCATTCATTCATTCATTCATTCATTCATTCATTCATTCATTCATTCATTCATTCATTCATTCATTCATTCATTCATTCATTCATTCATTCATTCATTCATTCATTCATTCATTCATTCATTCATTCATTCATTCATTCATTCATTCATTCATTCATTCATTCATTCATTCATTCATTCATTCATTCATTCATTCATTCATTCACCTGTTGGTACTGTTTTTCAATTCCATATTCTAGGCAGTGCTGTGAATTGATGGAGCAGATGCTGAGAGTGTTTCCAACGTCCGTCCTGGAGAAACAACTGACGACCATCCAAGACGCCATCAAGAAGGGACTCGCAGACGCAGACCCCGAGGCCAGGGTCCATTCGAGGAGGTGGAGGAAGCATTAATTATGTTAATGAGTTCAGACCAAATGTTTGATGCACGCTTAAAGAGGCCTTCACTGTGAATGATTGAAATGACTGTGTTTGTAAATGAATGTCAGAATTGGGAGTGGTACATGTTTATTATAATTTCATGTTTTGCATTATTCATGGAAATAACTAATAAGCAATAATATCTAACCATTGTCACCTTAGTCATGAATCAAAGGCAACATCAACTATTAGAATACAATGGACTCATTCTTTAATATTTATATTATTAATATTTATTAATACTTTGTTAAAATAATATTAAAATATAATGGGCAACTTACTGGAATTCAGGGCTTACTGGAATTTCGAGGAGCACTTCAAAGCCCAGGCAGCCTCCATATTTTCGAGTCTTGACTCGGCCCAACAGAAACATCTGACTGCAGCCCAGGTCGGCCTCAACGTGAGTGACCCGACATGATTCCGTTTTCACTTTCTCTGATGATGATAATGATGCTGTTGGTGGTGGTGATGATGGTAGTGGTGGTGATGATGGTGGTAGTGGTGATGGTGGTGGTGGTGATGGTGGTGATGGTAGTGGTGGTGATGGTGATGAATTTTGTTTGGGAGATACGGTAAAGCTTTTGGATCGGGATGCTTGGATTGAGAATAGGGTGAAACCTGTCATCAGGAACGTTTCACATTAGTTTAACTTGGACATATGGTAAAAGGGAATAATTCACCCATAGGGATAGCTTTTGTTTGCAAAGTCTTGCTAGCCCTACCGGCAGGGTTCATTGTGCATTGATATCCAGTTTATTAGTTACAGTTTGTAGTTAATGTGTAATAGAGCGATGATTGGCTGATGGTATCAAATGGATGATTGGCATCCGACTCACTGCGTTCCACGTCACAGGGTTGTTCTGGAAGCAGTTCTTCCAGCAGCACGAGTTCCATCAACACCTACTCCAGCTCTGCCGTCGTGGCTAGGACTCTTCCAAACAAGACGAAAATGAGGTCGCCAAGCGGGGATCGGGTCAGGCAACAAACCGGGTCAGTTCGACGATTCGTTTGTTAATATTATTAATATTTATTAAGAATATTTAAATTGTGATTGCTGGTGCCTATGATTTTGTTACTTCTGGATTTATATTATTTGGTTATTTCACTATAATTAGCTATTAATTTTAATTCAGTGTTTCGAGACTTCCTCAGTCCACCATGAGACAAAGTCAGCTTCCGCCAAAAACACATTCTGGTTGGTGATGATGTTGATGATGATGATGACAATGGTGATGATGTTGGTGATGATGATGATGACATTGGTGATGGTGATGATGTTGGTAATGGTTATGATGATGAGGATAAAAATAAGATTTATGGATGTCATGGCTGACTTGAGGGAACAAATGCTTTGATCTATCATTAAGGGATTTCCCAGATTTCAACGTACTGTGGATTGCATAAATTACAGTGTTTAAGAATATAAACGTAAAGATACTATGTAGAGATACTAATATGATATACAATAATTAGTATTCACTGTGATGTTCCACTGATTGCAAAAGTTTATAAATGCCAAGTAAATGTTCCTCATCTGTAATCTAAGCACACGAGTGTTGGTAGTGGTAGTGGTATGCTATTAAAGTAAGCAGTCGGATGATTATGATGATGATGATGATGGGATGATGATGATGACGACGTTGGATGAAGCCATTGTAACTCGTGACCTAGGTTCAGAGGACATGCAGAGGTCGAACAGCACGGCAAATCTGACGTCCTCGTCTTCTCGGATCGCTCGTCCGACGAGCGGAAGCAACAACAACAACAACGAGAACAACTTCCACTCGCTTCGTAAGTAGTCGTTAGCATGCAACGTTGTCGTTCGGTCTATGACGAGTACATGCGTTGTTGTAACAGTTGTTTTAGTCAGTACAGTCAGTACTTGTTACAGCTAATGTGATTATACAGGAGAGTGTTTATGTGTTAACCAAATGTTAGCTAATATTGATTAACTCATTACTTAACTACTTGATTGATGTTTTTGTTTTAAGTATCGATACATATAAAAAGATGTCTCAATTATTAACAGTCAGCCTGTTACCATTAACACTTGCGGTTAACAACTGCAGTAATAACAATATTAATCAAATTTTTTTGTTGTAAATGCAACGAGATTGTATACAAACGAGATTCTTAAGAGGTTTGTAATTGCACCGATCTACCCGTGACCTCTCCGAAGGAGCCTGCCATTGGCTGCCTAGTTTTGCTAGCCGCATTTGTTTATGCTTCCACTCGACCAATCAGCTACAACTCCAACGAATAGCCTGACCAATCACAATTTAGGACACAGCCACAGTTCTTCCGACCTTTCGACGCCCGTGAAGAAGCCGCCGGTCTCGAAACCGCTGAGGCGTAACGCGTCCATGCGCCTCCCTCGCTCCAGCACGACCAAAGTATCGAATGCAGAAGGTGGACGATTATGATTATGATGATGATGATGTCTTGAGGGGATTAAGTTTTTAATTCTGTTTTATTTTTTAAACTTTGTTCTTATCTTCTGTTATTTGTGTTTATGTTGGTTTGGTATCACGTTGTTATTTTTCTTTTTTATTGAGAGGTTTATATTGGTTGTTTTGTTTTTAACTTGTTTGTGAATTTAATACAATTAACTCATGTGTGATTGACTAACTGATAACCGTGTAACTTTAAAATTATCATCACTTGTTGCGATCTTGCATCTCGTGCGTGATTATCTGTCGGATTCTAGTCTATAGGGTGGCATATATATAATGGTTCTGAAAATGGTTAATGATAATAATATTATTAAATACAATTACTACTATTAAATACCAAATGTCTTGTCATGTCACTAACAGCCAGGTATAGGAAGTCCCCGAACCCGTCGTCAGGAGCAGACGGCACCCTCCCCAGACCTCAGAAGCTCGGTTCATCGTCGCAACGTCAGTCTTGGAAGTCGCTTTGAGACTTCATTCATTTACTTTGCATTATAATATAATATAATAATGAGATATTATAATGTATTAATTAGTAACAATTATGCAAACATTAGCTCATTAGTTAATGAATTCAGTAATTAAAGTTAACTTATTATTAATGAATAATTTGCCTTTGCCAGCTTCGAGCAGGTCCGTTTCACCTTCATCGAGGTACAGTTACATATCACAACAACACACCAACACCCTTTCCTTCCCCAACGATCTGCCCCTCGCGACGGGGACGTCGCAGAGGCTCGGGAAGTTGAGGGACCCCAGTCCCTCGAGATCCGAGGCATCAGGTCGGCAATCGAACTTTGTATGCTTGTATGTCTGTCTCTCTGTATGTCCATAGGCCTTTGTCTGGTTCAGTGGGTTTTTATGGTTGCTATAGGATGGTTGTTAAACATAGTTTGCATGTTTTGACTGAACATTGTCTGATCGTGATGATGATTATGATGTCTGATGTTTTCCTAGCAGATGTCAAAAGAAGGAAGTCTGCTGCCCCGATGAGGGTCCCACTCAACAGTTCCACAGCAGCCAGTTGGAGTGTTGCCAGTGAATTGGATGGTTCGACCAAAAACCTGGTGGTGAGTTTCGCTTTATTTCGTTCATTCGTGGGTTGATTGCCATTTCTATTGAGTGGATGAATGAAATGGTGATGTGATGTGGTGGTGATGTGGTGATATGATGATGATGTGGTGATGTGATGTGTTGACTTATTCATTGATGGTTTTTTTTTTTAATCAAGATGACCTAATTGCCATTTATTGTGCATGAATTTACAAAAATCTATCATTTTCGAGATTAAAATCATCAGTTAATTCAATCGAGACTTTAAGTTTAAGTTAAATCTTTAATGCAGAATTATTGGGTCTCATGAATAGATACATGTGTACTTGTTAAATAATTGTTATCTTGTACCCATACATACTAATTGATATTATATCATCACAATCCAGCTTATCTATACCATTAGCAATAAATAATGAATTTGATTGAACATCAGTAAATAACGATAATCAATGCGAATGAGCTCTCAGCGTGCCAGCTAATGGTTCTTATTTTCGGCCATCACGAAAATTAAACACGTTATAACAAATTATTAATATATTAATTTTAATAAAGCATAATAATAATAATAATTTAATTTCCTAACCATCATTCCTTCCGTCCATCCATCCTTCGAAAATGCAGAGAAGATCCATGAACATCTCGAAACCTCGGAGACTTGAAAGCAACAACTCGGAGGTCGGTGAGGAAGTTGCAAGTGAAACTTCGAGTCTCTGCTCGGACAATTCTGGAAAGTCCTTCAATGGAGAGGTTGGAGGATGGTTTTACCATTAAAAAATTATTAATTACTATAATATTATACAGAATATTATATAACATGTTATTTTTATTAGTAATAGTTGTATTTATAATGATAATAATAATACTAGTTAACTCAGTGTGCTGTATTGCCTGAATTACATGGTGACATTATTATTACTATAATATTATACAGAATATTATATGATGGTAAATATAATATATTATTAGTAGTATATTGTAGTACATACTATGATATTATTATGATATTAAATGATAGTATATATCATTATTATTATTATTGTTATTAGTTGTATTTTCTCACAAACTTGGACAGCTGTTGTTGTTGTTGCATTATTATTTAACTTTGGACCCCAGTTGATAGACTTCATGCAGAATTCTAGTAATTGCTCACTGGTGATGATAATGATAACCACCACGACAACGATGATGATGATAATGATGTTTTCCGTTTCCATTGTCAGGATGTGTCACCGATGATAAACAGCTTGCTCAGCGGATCGTGGACCGAAAGGAGGGATTCCCTCCTCTGCCTGCAGAACTTCTTCCAAAACCACAGACTGCTCAGGTATTTGTTTACTAGAAAAAAATATATTTAAAAAAAAATAAAAATAATAATTGTGAATCAAGACATTAAGTATATGTTGAGTGTATTAGGTATACATTGAAATTACCACGAATCATCATGGGTGCTGTGGCAGTTCCATTGATTTGTCAATCTCATCCGTTGCATTTGTACAACAGGAGCAGTGCTCCTGTTGTTGTTGTGTCGTGGTGGTATGGCAGACGAGTCGTTGCCAACACACACGACTACTTCTCATCATTCGGTCTGCTGACCGCTCAGCAGTTTTGTACGACTCGCGACGTCTTCATCGTCTCTTTTTGTTCGACGGCAGCTCTCAGGAGGTGAGGAGGGTGACGGACCTGTTCGACAGACTCTTCTTCGACCAGAACCCGAAGGTCTTCTCCGTCTTCCTGGACACGCTCGTCCACTTCATATCTACGCACAAGAATGAACTCGGTGAGTCCGATAGATCGGGTGTGACGTCGTCTTGAATTGTCGATGATGATGATGATGGTGGTGGTGATAATGATGATGGTGGTTGTGATAATGATGATGATAGTGGTGGTGATAATGATGATGGTGGTGGTTTTTAAGAATAACTACTCTGTGTACCACCAATATATTATCCAGATAATTATCTGTACCATTTAATTTTTCAGGTTATCCTGATGTTTTCATATTTTATTTGTTAAAAACCTCTGCATGGAATTGGAGCATAGCAATATTGCTTGCCAAAGTGAATGCTGACATTAGACCTACAGTGCGGCAAAATTCTGACATTCTTTCCCCTAAATTTGCTCAACAGGTCATTGGGTGGGTAACTGCCTACCCATGCTCCTCAACAAGTTGGGTTCTGAAACGACGCCTCTCATCCAGTCGAAAATACAGAAAGTTCTTGACAACATCAGGTAATGGTGAATGAGATATTATATGACATTATATTACATAATATGTATGTTTTTTATTTTTATTAAATCTACTTAATAATACTTAATGTTGCATAATTTATAAGGCCTGGGAGAATTACTTATTTCACAATTGGCATTCAGTATTAATATTTTCTCGTGGTTAATTCAAAATGTCTTCTCACGAAAATCCCGAATATAATGTAATTTCTTACACACACATATATATTTATAATATCTTTAATTTCCTCTAAAATTATTAACATTAAAAATTATTTTTAATTTCCTCTAAAATTATTAACATTAGAAATTATTTTTAATTTCCTCTAAAATTATTAACATTAAAATTAAAAAAATAAACCTTCCCTCAGGGTATTCTTCTCACCAAAGATGCAATTCCAAGTACTGACCAAATTCATGGTGGACCAGATGAAGAATGCCACGGTGGGCGTCAAGCTTTCCGTGCTCGGATACCTGCACGAACTCACCTTGACGATGGACGTCGAGGATCTGATGGACAGCAGCGACGTCAAGTTGGCCATAACCAGGATCATAACCTGCTCGACGGAGCCAAAGAGTCCGGAAGTCAGGAAGGTTGGGTCGTATTTATTTTTTTATTTTTTATATTTTTTTTTGCTTTGTTGTTGCTTTTTCTCTCAATTGTTTTATAAATTATAATTAATGACTTCCTGTGTGTGTGTAAGAATTTTCTTCGTACTTTGCATCTGCATTGTTTAAGGCTAATGATTTATTCTTCTATTTATTTATTTATTTATTTGCAAGGATGTAATTTCTGTTTTGTTGATAATCGCAGGCTTCCACCATCGTGTTCATCCGACTTTACAGACTCAATCAGGACGTCTTCCGATCCATGATGGAAGCCCTGCCCAAGTCTTTCCAGGTACTTCGGTCTATAATTCAAAATCATTATTTACTATTATATATTGAAATAATTCAATAATTAAAATCATTATTGTAATAATTCTTGTTAAAATCACAAACTTATGTTTTCTTAAATCACTTAATCGGTCGAATGACTCTTTCCCTCTCTCCAGGACAGCGGCAATCGCATCCTCCAGGAGAACAGCTGCTCGCTCGACCGTGACGACGAGTTTGCATCAACGACTCCGAGCCTCGTTCCATCCCCGTCGCCAGACGTCTTCGAAGGGCGTCAGAAGTCGCCGTCATCAAGGTCGGTGTACTGTGTCGATGTGTCCATTTCAACGGTGCAAGTGAACAATGATGATGTAATAATAATGATAATACTTTACTTTTACCCAGAATGTTGGGACTCATGGTTCCTTATCATTGACTAATTATGATTATGACTGCTCAAGTCTGACAATCATTAAACCATCTTATCATTATCATAATCACTCACCTAACTATTATTAACTAACGAATTATAGTTTATTAACTATGAACTTCCAGACTGCCATTGAGGCTGAACACCTCGGACTCCGAGAACATTAACCCGATGTTCTCGGACGACCGAGTGATGTCATCCGCGACGCCGAAACGAGGTCACGGTCCGTCGAACCCGATGGTCCAATCGGGTAACAGGCCCCTCCTCGATGCCTTCAACAGCAGGGTTTCGAACTCCCCGAAGAGGGGTGTCATGGCGGAAGATGACGAGGTTGGTGATGATGATGATGATGTGAATTGTGTGTTTTGTTGATTAGTAAAGTAGGCTTGTGAAGTTTTTTTGCAGGTTTGCTTGTGTCTGTTTGTTTGCGAGCACGTTTTGTGCTGGCTTTAGTTTTCCCATAGATTTGTTGTGCATTAAAATGTATTTTAATGGTAATTATAATAATAATAATAATAATAAAACATTATAAGAATAACATCCTCCCATATTAACAAAGCCCTAATCACAGTCAAAACATTTACTAATATAATAATATAAACGTTTACCATATAATAATGATGATAATAATATTAATAAATCATTTGAAATACATACTGCTGATAATAATAATAATAATAACAGTGTGATATTTTATTATAGATGATGATCAATGGTGTACACGATTGTACAATCAGTAAAAGTTTACTAACTATTGACAAGGACATATTCAGTGAAGGTTGGTGGATACTTCCTGTTGATATTGTTGCTGATAATGATGATAATGCTTATTATGTTATGTAATATAATTGGTGACATTTCTATAATTTATTCCAACAGCCTTTAGCTTCCACAATGCAGACATGACTGCCATGGAACGAGTCGAAGATGAGGAGGAGGAGGACGATGAATACCTGGAATGTCCCAAGCCGGACGAGATAGACACGATCATACAGGAACTGGCCTACAAGAACGAGAGGTGAGATGATGATGGTGATGATGATAATGATGGTGATGCTAGATGATCTATTGCACTTGTTGCAATGATCGTGCCAAAGTTACATGGAATAGGTTTGGATCCTGACCTTAATGTACCTATGATGATGATGATGATGATTATGATGATGTTGGTTAATCCTAAGTAATTAGTTAAGGTAATAGTTAAAATGCCTGCTGGTTTCACTAAGAGCTTGTTGATTCCAGGGTTGAGGAGAGGAAGTACAAGTTGGTGCACCTGATCATCATCGCCAGGAACAAGGACAGCACCCCGGTCTGGGACCACCACTCCAAGACCATCCTCATGCTCCTCCTTGACATCCTCAAGAATGACCTCGTGAGTTGACCTTTGACCAGTCAGACTATTACCATGATAAAGAATTCAACAGATGATAAAGAATTCAATGATGGTGGTTATGATGATGATGTTACCTTAGGAAGCCATCAGGGAAATGGCACTGAAGGTCATAGTCGAGTTGATCTACAACCACATGTCGCGCTTCGCCGGTCACGAGGAACTCATCCTGTCGAGCGTCATCGAAGCCAGGAAGGATCCGTCGCAATCGGTAATTGGACTCGACACGTCAATTGATTAAGTTAATAGACAGGACGCTATTGTTATTACTATACTATTATTACTTGTATGCCATACACTACTTCTACTATTATTAGTATTGTATAGTATAATAATTATTGTTATTATTTATTAATTAATTCATGTATTATTATTATTACATCTAGCAAAATAAATTTTATTGCTCTTAAAGATAAACTAATCTTCATCTTCATAGGTGGCAGCAACGGCTCAGGACAGCGCCCTGGTCATAGCCTCCCTGTTCCCCGTGAACGTGTCCGTACCCATCGTGCTGCCCTTCATCTCCGGCAACGATCCTCTGACGAGACTCTTGGCCTTCAGGATCCAACTGAGCATCGTCGAGACCGTCACGGACGCGCAGCAGATGACGGACCTTCTGCCCGTCATCATTCCTGGCATCCTCAAGGTAACTGAAGAATGGCTACTTTTTATCATTCTTTTCTTTTATTTGTTGTTTTTAAATTTTTAATTCAATTCTAATTTAAGTTCTTAAATTTAAATTTTTTGGCTAATGTGTTATTGTCTTAAATATTATTATTTGTATATATTTATGAATATTAAATGGTAATGTTTTTAACTTAAACGTTATTGTTGTTCTGGTTGCTTTTGTCGTTACTAGTTTTCGTATCGTTGTTGTTCTGGTTGCTATTGTTGCATTGACCTCATGAGCATCATCATCATAATCGTAATCATCATCAGGGATACGAGGACAGCATGAGTGCAATAAGGAAAGACAGTGTTTTCACCCTGGTGAGGATATATCTCATTGTAGGGGATGAGTTGAAACCATACCTTAAAGACATGTCCAACAGCAAGGTGAGTGTCGTTGTTGTTGTTGGTGTTGGTGTTGTTGATGTTATTGGTGTTGTTGATACTGCAGTTGTTGTAGTTGTTGTTGTTGTTGGTGTTGTTGATACTGCAGTTGTTGTAGTTGTTCTCATGCATCTGTATGGTGAATGCCATAAAATTATGCAACCGTTTGTGTCCGTGTATGGTTGTAATTTACTTATTATCATCAGCTTTTGGATAATCAGCAATGTTTTTGATTGAAGACTGTACTTGTGTAAATGATGTTATTGTTGTACCATTATTATTATTACTATTATTATTATTACTTATTATTATTACTTGTTATTATTACTTGTTATTATTATTGTTATTATTATCTTAACTTAATAATTATGTTTGTAATTAATTATTATGGCATCTTTATTTGTTAATATTCTTTCATTTCATTACATAATCATATTTCATACACCATGTTCTCCAGTTGAAGCTTCTGAATCTGTACATAAAGAGGGCACTTGTGCACAAAGACAACATGGCAGGGAGTACATCCTGATGATGACCTTTGAACCCAGGAACTACTTAGACTGTTGTTGTTGTTGTCGTCATCATTGTTGTGTTGTTGCTGTTGCACTCTGTGAAATACTGATTGTGGTGCTGATTGCAATGTTATGATGCCATTGTAGAGAAAATAAAATACTTCTGATGACAATGTTGATGATGATTATGATGATGATGATGATGATGCTGCTGCTGATGATGATGATGATGATGAGGAGGAGGTCAAGGCAAGTGCAAGGTGGTGGCGGCCATGACCGGAATCAATTTCATTGCATTTTCAGACCTGCTTAGACTGCACGTAGAGCAAGACGATTGGCCAAAACTGTCACGGTTGTATCCATCGGAGAATTATCGACACACGAGCCGTGAATCCATGCTGAGGCATTATTTGCGTCTGTATTTTACTAAAGGTTAGGAGGCGTTTTGCATATTTAGCCTTCTCTTGCGAGCGTGCGTGCGTTTGTTTGTTTCCGAGATGCGATGGGTTCGTATTTTTGTATCGTTTGTGCCGTCGAGTATCAAAAAATTGTATTTTGCAGACGAACGTTGGCATTCTCTGAATTTGACTCGTTATTTTGAAATCTAACCTGGGATTGTGTTCAACATGTGGGAAATTTTTATAGCTGTCTTGCAAGGCTAGGACAAATTGTCTCAGCATTCATTCATCCATCCATTCATTAATTCATTCACACATCCATTCATGCATTCAATCTCTGCTTCGATATTTCTCAAGTAGTACAATCTTTATTCCCATGTATAGGCATATTTTGGTGGATTGCAATTAGGTCCATGTTTGAAACACATTTCAATCTTTGAGGTTATTGTGGTTGTTGCCTTCTATATTGATCTTCTTTTCTTTGCTTATATTTTTTTTTTGTTTTTTTTGGGAACCTACATGAACCTAGAGAGTTCTGTCCTAAGTATTCATTCAAAACTACAGACAGGCACAAATGAATTTGATTTGTGCAAAAAAGATTTCAAATCACAATATATTTGAGTCAGCATTTGATCAAAATTTTCACCAGCACTTTTTTTTTTGTCAGAGGAGGCTTCTGTGCATTTTTAATTTTTAGGCCCTTGATATTTCTCCAAGTTTCATCACTCGCAGCATCGTCGTCATCATCATCATCACTGCTACGTTTGTAGTAGTTGTCGTCTTCGCTGCGACTTTGATGTACCGGACGTGATTGGCTGGTGAATTTGAGTTTGGTTGCCGTGGCAACGACACGTATTCAACGATTTGACTTTCAATTCTCGACAACGGTTTGATGTTTTCCAGTTTCATCCATTTCTGTGTTCATCTGAAATTTGTCAAAAAAAAATTAGTAACTTGGGATTGGTTTGGTGGCATCATCGTCGTCCTCGTCATCGTCATCGTTGTTGCTAACGACTCGTGTTTACTTGTGGCTCGTGATTTGTCCAGTGAATGCTATTGAATGAGATTTCAAATCGTAAGTTAATTAAGCAGAGTAGCCGATAATCGTTTTGTACAGACGACTTTACAAACCGTCAGACGTCGATGCATGACTGAACGAACGAAGGAGATGATGATAATGATGTTCATACTCACATTACTACAGAGACTTGGCTTCAGCTTCATCCGTGTCGTGGCACTTTGTACCTAGATTATGATTGTGATGATGATGATGATGGTGGATATGATTGGCGGGACGTATCGCCATCGTATATTGTCCTCGTCTCATCATGTGTTTCGTTTCCATGTCTAAAGCGGCCACTGCGTCCTTCGTTGCCGTGGAAACCGATTTTAATCGAAATATTAAATTTCTGCGACGTGCTTCCTTCTGGGATTTCTTCCAGCATTTCTCGTGATGGGTTGTCGCCTCTCGTCGGAGGTCACGACCTTTTGACGCGCGACAAGACTTAACCCTCGGTGGTCGTGTTCCTACGGCTCTCTTCGTTTCGTTCGCAAGCGATCTTACGATGAAGATGAGGATGAGGATTGTAAAATGTTCGGGGATTTTCAAGAAATATTAAACTACCAAAAAATGATGGATGCTGTTGGTTGTGTTTGTTTTGATGTTTACTGGATGACAGCAATGGTGGAGTGTGGTGAGTCATGACTGGATTTGTTTGCAATTGCTGTGGATAATATAAAATGAATGGTTGTTGCAGTTGTTTATTGTGGTGAGGTGCTCTGGTGATGATTTTCATGCACTTTGGTGGATTTGGGGGTCACAAAATCGAATTTGAGATGAAGCCTGAAAATTCAGTTCCAACTTTCTGACTTGAACTGTTTGCTTGAGAGAATGCCTTTTCATTTTTGGGAGATGGACAGGCTGTATGGGTATTCCTGTCTTTGTTGTTTCCATAGAACACAAATACCTACCAGGTTGCTGATATCGATCCAATATGTGGTTTTCTCGAAGCCATACACTATAAAGTGGTAAGCAGGTGTTGCAAAATACCAGTCTCGTTATTTTGTTATTGTGATAGAGTAGCAGCGGTTTTCAAAAAAATTGTTACTGGGCCATTAGTACTTTAGCTTTTCTGCCTGTCGTGGGTTTTGAAATGCTGTCTCTCTAAAAGTGGGGTGTTAGTGCCGATTTACCTGATTGCAAAGGTCAATCTGTTTTTACCACGATTTTTCCATAGTATGATAATCGAGATGTAACTAATTTGACGTGTTAACATTGCCGCGCGTTTCAATACGTTAAAATGAATTAACAAGGATACTGAAGCTAATGTTAGGTGGAAATGCCGATAGATTGTACAACAGAAATTTATCATATAAAATTACTCTTCTAATAATTTGGCAATTAGACAATTAATTATAACTTTGAACTCAATGAAGTGGTTTTTCAATCCAGTTCGATAGCACTGACCTCAATTAAGACCCTTTACAAAGGAAGTTTGCACGATATGTTTCAAGACGATGCTTGAAGCATAAGTAACACTTCTGATTGAATAAAAATTTAAACACACGTTTGGCGAAAATGTAAATACTTTGACAGGTGCATGAGTAGCGTGCAAACTAGAACTGCTATTAAATAGCTCGAGACGTTTAGATCGATGACGAATTGCCGGACTGAACTGAGCAGTCGGGTTTTGTCAATTTTCAATTTATTTAAATGCTCATCGATACAGGATAGGAGTGATTAAAATGTCATAAAACTTCGTATTGCTTGAAATTTTGAAAATTTTATTCTAAGTCGTTGAAGTCTTGGCCAGGCATGTGCCAAAAACCGTTTGAGAAGAATTTTACGAAAACCACTGGAGTTTTTGTCAACCTGCTCTACATAGTTAGTAATTAAAGTAATTAAAGTTAATTTGGTGAAGCTATAGCTGTTATACATAATGCTTATCATGAAGTTACTTATAATTATGCCGAGATATTTTTTATAGACAGCATGGATACTGGATATTTTTAGATTATTTGTAATTCGAAGTCACTCTTAGTCTTTAAGAGCAGACGATTTCCAGACTTTCTTCGAGATGATAAAGAGTTAAAATTGTGCTATAACGTATCGTAACATTTAATTTTTCTTCTATTAAGACTATGTTACTTTAATTTGAATTTAAAGATATCAGGTGTCGTAATGATGGGCTTCGGGATTTCAATCAAGGCAACTCCTGAGTTTTTTCTGTCCATGTATGGGTACCACGGTTTGGATGTAATAATTGTCTGCGACAAAATTTTGGAGGCCTCCGCGGTTTTTATGATAGTCGTCTCTGTAATAGCCATCCTTTCTGGTGTTTACGGGATCTATTGCTTTCTAACTGAAACCGATCTTGTGGTAGTTAGTATCTTGATGTCTCTAATAATGATTTAGTAACGATGGGCGCCTCTGTAAGTTAAGGCCACAAGCCTTGCCTGATTGCAATTCAATATCAAGTTTGTTAAAACTCTTCATAGCTTCTTAATGAATTTTATTCAGATATACATATATCTTACATGAATATTTGTGAATGTATGGTAAAGAAAAGCCACTAGTGAAGTAACTGAATTAAATTCACTATTGTCAGTACTGTATTTGACAATTCTACATGGTTACAAAGTCAATGACTTTCTAGTAATAATACAACATAACATACTTTCAGTATGCAGTTATGCAGTTGTTCCTGGTTGTCTTAAACACTGCTCTCATCATTTTTGCAGCCACTTATCCGTCAAAGGTGATGTAGCGTTGGATTTAATTTCTCCTAACTAGTTATCTTTTGAGCATGATCAACATCATAATCTGGCATTCAAAGTGATCTGCATATGGTGATTGATCTACATACATTGCACAGAGTCTCATGAAGGAGAAGATGAATAAAAAGATGATCGATTCATTTCCCGAACGGGGTATATTATTAAAATTTGTCCATATATCATAAATAACTGGAATCAGTAATAGCTATTACAGCAGAAATAATTTCTAATATCAATAACCATGATAACGTCATTTTCACAACACATTTTCACCAATTTCTTACCAGTCTTCTTTCTAGTCTTAATCCATAAACTATTCATATTCACCTGTGAATATCTTTGATAAAAATAGCAGGGAGCCCTTGGATTTTTTGGTCATTCAAAGGCAGACATCTGTTGAAGAATGCAACAGCAATAGCCTCAAAGAGGCAAAATAATAACTATAAAAGCTTTGCTTTGATTGTCTAATCTGCTTTATGATACACTGATGAGTTCAACATACCTCAGCTAATGGCCTAATGGCATTCATGGCCTAATGAGGATGATGTTTCTAAGTGAATTACATGTAATATGTTACAATTTCAATGTAGTTATTACAATGCTTCTTGTGCACATGTATATTAGTAATTGTGCATTTGTATTTATTAAGCTAATTTGAAAACATTGATTTGTAACACTTAGTAATAATAATGGTAACAACAACGTTAATGATGACAATTGTTGTTAAAGTAGAAGTAATAATAATAATAATAAGCACATATTAGCATTGACAAAGGATATATTATAATGGGTTGATTGTCTGCTTTTTTCGATCACTTTTCAACTTCAATTTTACAGATATCATTGTGGACAATTCATCTGCAGTTACTTACTTACCGGTTGATCTTTACGACAATGCTTGGGCAACCACCCAACTTGAAGTGAGTGGCTTCCTTATCTTCAGCATCACCTTGTTGCTGATATTCATTTCGTCATGATGTCTATATTATTATTATTATTGTTATTATTATCATCATCATCATTATTTTAAAAATATTATAGTGTTTAATGTTTTTATCGGTCATTATCGATCACTTGCATCGCGCATAATAAGAGTATAAATTACTTTCAATACGAAATAAATCATTGCCCGCCGCTCGACATTTCGATCAAAATTTAGATGAATAATTGCAGGTTAATCAGAAAATAATAGCAAAAACAATAAAAAAAAAAGATGATCAATATTCGACATTGTTTCAAAACAAGTACTCACCTTCTCAGACGACCTGCTGTGGTGTGGACGGCCCTAAAGACTACCTCAGAATCCCTGAGGAGAGCAGAGAGGAGGATCTCCCCATTTATGGGAAGAGGGTTCTCTCAGTGCCTCTGTCCTGCTGTGCCTTAAAACCAGACAAGAGACCTATGGAGCTGTTGGACTTTGAGAAGTGCATCAATAACGATACTCGGGTTATCAACCAGAAGGTTGGTCTTTGGAATGGTTGAAGCTGTTGTAGTTTTTAATTGTCATGTTCATTCTTCATTGTAGCTGTTGTTGGTATAACTTATGGGCTATGGCTAATAGTTATTGATTATTAATTATAATATGTATATATACATAACATATTATTACATGTTGTGATTAAACCACTTTATAATATGCAACAGGGTTGCTTTGAATCAGTGATGGTTTACTATGCCTACTCTGCAGTATCTGTGTACAGAATAGCACCAATACTGATCATATTTGAAGTGAGTAGCCTCTTAAATGTCCAGAATGATAAAATATATGATGGTATAAAAGGCACAATGTAAGATGATATAAAAGGCACAATGCAGTCTCATACATATCATTTGTTTAAGGGATTTTGCAGTGTTAACTTAAAGTTAATTTAAAATTATTTCTTTTAAATTCTGCTATCAATGCCAATGGTTTTAAATTACAGATCGGACTTACATTCCTTGCTCTGAAGTTCAATTATGACCTCAAAAGCTATGAATGCATTCAGTAGTTTGATTGAAGTTCTCCAGGAGTTTAAGTGAGGTCTTATATCAACTGGTGATTGAAAATCTGATTATATTTATGGCAAATATGGTTTATTTATTATGGTATTTATTATTTATTGTGGTTTATTTCTTATGGAAAGCAGGGGATGCAAAGACTTATTTCATCAGATTGTCAAATATTGTAATCTATTAGTGTCTATATATCGCAATAAATTATGAAAGTTCAAATTTTAGAAAAATAAACTGCTGATTTGTTTTAGAGGTCTTTAAGAAAATTCTTTGCCTAACATGTGAACAGATAAACTCATAGCACGTTAGAGTGAGATAATTAAGGTGTATATATACAAATACATATTCAAAACCATATGCAAATCCATACACGAAACCATATACAAACACCACAAGCGAGTCATTTGTAACTTAGGGGTCATGGTCAATCACTCCTTAAGAGTTATTGACTCAATTATTACTTCCAATGATCTCTTCAAATCACTTCTGGAAGCATATTAATTTGCTTGCTTGATTGGATTAGTAACTTTTTTTTTATAAATGCAGCCTAATATTGTTATTATTATTATTCTGTCAAATTACATCTCTAATTCATGGGCTGAGTTCCACCTAGGTTGGTTGTTTGTCCCAGAACCCAGAAAATAATAATAATATTATTATTATTAATAAATAGGAATTATAATAATAACACTTACTTTAATCATTTGCTTTGTTTATTTGTGGTTTATTTTTTTAATATAATTATAATTGTTAGATTTTATGAAAGATATAGCTTTAACACTGAGTACACCTTTATGTACAATGAATGTATCACAGAGGATACACTGAGTACACTTTTATGTACAATGAATGTATCACAAAGGATACACTGAGTACACCTTTATATACAATGAACATATCACAAAGGATACACTGAGGACTCTGCGATGATGCGACGATGGTGCCGATGATATCAACTCGTGAAATTGTGCGCAAACTGACGAAGTGTTTTTCATATTTTAATAAAAACTTTTAATCAAATTGAAATTTCACCCAAGAAGTGATTCATGTTGCAAGCAGATCAGTTGCAATGATACTGCATGATGATGATGATGTTAAAGAGTTGATGATAATAATGGTGATGTTAAAGAGACGATGGCACATGGCAGCTGTCATATTTATGGCATTTTAAAAATTAATAATAATTATAATATTAATAGTAATAATATCATTAATAATAATATTGGAAACAACTCCTGGAAGAAGTGAAAATGTTGCAAAAAAGAGATGCAATCCTGACACATACTCTTCTAAAGAGAATTTAGTGACAGTTTACAAATAAAAACTCGAATACATTAAACATAAATTAAAAAAAATTATCAATAAACACATTTTTCCACACAAAAAACATGCTAGAAAGTCCACGCACAGGAAGCACAGAAGGAGTTTAAAACACCTCTGTGTAGGTTTGTCTCATCTCTTCCTCATCATCATAACTTAATCACTTAACCTTTACTCAGATTGAATTTCTCCTAAAAAAACAGGTTCGAATACTTGGCCGACCAACGAACATCGAAATATCTTCGAAGCAACAAACCTTACGGAAAAACAAACTTTAAAAATATTCTAGAAAAAAGGTTTTCAAACCTTGTACAGTTTCGGAAGTCGGTTAGAAATTTACTTCAAGTCATGATGATGATGATGATGAACAGTTGATTGTAGCAAAACAAAATAGCAATCGATAACAGAAACGACTACGGCTTCTAGAATATCAGTTTGCTAGGATTGTCGTGAGACGGAGGACGACTACGACGTCGATGATGATGAGAGTGACGTAGCAAAACCAAGATGATGACGTCGTAATGGAATGTAATGCCTCGGACACGGTGGGCATCTTATGGACAGTTTGGTAATGTCGCCCGAGGTGACTGACAGGCGACCGCGAACGAAGGAGCAGTCAGTAAATGACTTCAACTAATCAACGCACACACCAGGAAAGAAGGAACGAACTAATTCCTTGATACGAATACATCTTAATTCTCAACTTTGACCAAAAAAAAAAAGATAAAAAAATAAAAGAAACATTTCAAGTATATTTGCCTAAGAATTGCCCCCCTTATTGTCCACTACATGATTCCAATGGAATAAAAGCTCCCCTCCAAGAACTGTCCTTCAACAGGACGGTGCCATCTAGGGACGAGCGTAAGAAACTACGGTCGGATCGACTGCGATGCAAATAAACAAAGCAACGAGAAATGTGAAAGAGATTTGAACACGATAATCTTGTTGCGATCGGTCATTTATGTACAACGTGTACTGAGTGGCACGGAAGAAGATGAAGAGGAGGAATTCTATCTCAAGACGTCTCCGTTGGTCGTCGGGCCCCGAGAGCTGCCCTCGGTGCCGGAAGAAGGTGACTCGGGCTGACCGCGACCCCCCGTGGAGGGAGGTGGCGAAGTCTTTAAGAGCTGCATGATGCAACCCATGGCTCCAAAGTAACCCTGGTTGAAGAAAGAAGAAAAAAAAGAAGATAAAACCATTTGTAAATAATATTTAATATCATTTATAATATTAAGAATATTAATTAATACTTGTAATTGACAAGAGTTAATATAAAATGGATTCACATAAGCTATTCACATTAAGTTTTAACTAGTCACAACATTATCATCAAAGTATTAGACACATTATTAACATTTAACCTTCTAATAATCTATTGATAATATTGATTACCACTGATAATGATTGTATCACAAAGGTAGATCCAAAATAGAGCCACAGATATAGAATATTTTAGATAAGCGCAAATACAACATTGAACCAGACTTGGGCAGCAAAACTTTACCCAACTTTCTACAGAGTTGGCTCCCCAATCAGATTCAATCAGGCCTCTTATTCTTCTAATTTTATTTTCAATTTTATTTAATTTTATCTAATTTATATTAAAAAAAAGTCATTAGGGTGATTAGCTATATTCCCTCTCTGACTCTCCCCCCTCTACAAATCCAAAGTCACCAGATACGATAACTTTATGACAAGATACGATTGTCCTCTGCAGTATCAACTGCATTCAGCATTCGACTTACCTCATGCTTCAAGAACAGGGCCTTCATCGTTCCTTTGGACCAGTACTCCATGGCATAGGAGAGCAGTTTCATGGAGATGGTGTTCACTCTGAGGAAGTTGCCAACAAATACCACCCTCTCTATTTTCTGTCGATTGCAATCGTAACATCCATCATCATCATCATCATCACCACCACCATCATCATCATCACCAACATTATCATCACGTCGTGGTTTTTTTTTTATAATAAATGATGTTCATATTTATAATCGTTTATCATTCTAGAGTCCAAAGATGTAGTTATCTCGTGCTGCCATTATTTACTATTAGGACTAAAATCCCTCTTTCAAACATTAATCGATAGAGCGATTGTCATCCATCATCATCATCATCATCATTGTCATCATTGCATCATCATCATCATCACCTCGTTTATGGCGCACATCCTGGCGATGGAACCGATGTTGTTGGTGATGGTGACCAACGTGGCTCGTGCCAGGTCCTCCTTGGAAACGTTTTCCCTCTTTTCCGAGAACATCATGTTGCCGAAGCTGGAAAATGGAAGTCGATGATGATGATGATGATGGTGGTGGTGGTGATGATGATGCAGTCGAAGACAATTTGAATGTCATCATCACCATTGCTTCATAAATCCTAGTTCATAATTATCATCATCATCATCAGCATATCCTGTTATGCCCATTACCGTAAATATATAATAATAATTATTATTATTTTTGTTAATTGCTTACAAGATGGACATTGTTAAAGTCAATTCTTAAAAACAAAAATAATTAACATTAAATGTCATATAAGTGTGGATAGCAATCATATCAAAATTCTGATTAAAGAGAGGATATAGAAGAAATAATAATACTAATAATAATAATAATAATAATAATAATATAATTTTTGGGATCACTTTTGATGTTTTTATGACAACAAATTTAAGATGATTAACGAAGATTAGAACATAAATTTAAACTAAAACATGTAGTCACACGTGTTGAACTTTGAACTCTGAACTCAACCCACGCAAGAGTCAATGGTGCAAATGAATGACTTTTAAGCCAAAAAAAAACCACCTCTGACTGCTTGAAACCATTATCATTATCATCGTTGTGATCGTGCGTGCGATAGAACCACAATCGAATCATTATCGACATGTCATCAATCACTACAGCTATCATAACCATCTCCATATCACCGAATGATATCATCCTATTTATAGAGAGAGAGAGAATGTATAGAGAAATATATATGGCACCATACCCATCATCATAATTGTCATCGTCATCACCACCACCATCATCACCAACATCATCACTTCATCACCTTTCCTTTCCATCACCACTTCACTGCCTTTCCTTTCCATCATTCACTCCGTCCATCCTTCCTCCTCCTCCTCCACCACCACCATTCCTCCCACTCACCTGCTGGCCACGACGTTCCCCGGCAGTCCGAACCTGTCGTAATCTCCCCCGTAAATGTCCCTGACGAACTTGTCGACCCCGACGTTGTCTCCGTTCGACGCCAGTTCGATGGCCTCCTCGAACGTCTGGCAACCCGTCAACAGGCAACAGAGGCCGAGGAACGTGCCCCCTCCCAGGCTACAAAAGGTCAAGGGTCAGTGGCTGCACGCATCATCACGTAATCACCGTCGTCGTCGACGACGCCGTCGTCTCACCTCGTCCCGCAGACCCTCTTGTACTCCGTGGGAGACCTCACGGTCAGCATGCTGACCCCCGAGCCCACGTTGACGATCAGATAGGGGTAGGGGTCGCTGAAGTCGAAGTGCCTGATCTCGCAGTTCTCTGGTGGACCGAGAGGATTGGCGAAGTAGTAGCATTCCATCTGCGGGTTGTGCCGGTATATGAAGTGGACGCCCTGGATCAGGCAGTCCAGTTCGTCGAACTTGTGCAGGGTCAGGTTCACCTCCTGGAAAGACCATGAGAAAGTGGATGGACGGACGGATGGATCTGAGCAGATGGATGGACGGATGGAAAAGGTGATCAGATGAAATTATGGAAATGAACATGTGTGCTTCATTTGGTGCCAGATGTAGATCAAATGAATGCCAGTGCCATGAATTGTGCAGTTTTAATGATAGTGCTGATAGATGGCGCTGATAGAGTGCATCCCATATGATGAGGATAACATTCCAAATGTTAGAAAAATAATGACATGAATTGATGAAATTAATAACCAATAATATATAATTTTATGATAACAAAATATGATAATGATGATAATTTTTATCATTTATAACACAATTCTTCAGAAGTGTTGATCTAAATAACTGACCATTGAATCAAAAAGCAACAATTGTTTGTTTGTTTGTTTGTTATAGTTTCAAACATGAGTGGCTTTAGTAAAGATAATTTCTGTTGTAATGATCTTCATAATAATAATAATAATAACTATAATAATAATAATAATAATAATAACAATAATAATAAATAATAATAATAAATAACAATAATAATAATAAATAACAACAATAATAATAATAAATAATAATAATAATAATAATATCCTCAACGATGATTTCACAATGATTGTCAGTAAATAATTATATTTATATGATTACCCAACCACAAAGTGTCACAACAGCTTTCTCTCTGCCCCAAGAAATTAGAATTAATTAATGCAACCATTATTAGTTATCAGGTAACTATTAAGGCCTCCAATCATCCAATTAAAAAACACAGAAAATAAAGTACGACCTTTTTGAAGTCCGCTTCGAACTTGTAAGCTCCGCCTCCCGTGGCACAGATGCTGGTCGCCAGGCTGCGGAGGTTTTTGTCCCTGACCAATTGGACGAAAGCGTGCATCTCGTTGGTAGGAAAACGAATGAAGTGGAAACAGCCGGCCCGACCCCCGAACTTCGGAACCGCCAGCTCAAGGTGTTTGTCCCTGATGCCGTGGGAACCGTAGGCCACGTTGCCCGTGAGGTATCGATGGATCCTCCTCAGGACTTCCACGTCCTCGCTGCTGATCGGCTGATCCCGGAAACCCCTGGCGTCTCCGTCCAACGTTTCTTCCGCGTCTGAGGGCTCGAAGTAGATGAGTTTGGTCAGCGTTCCCCCGATGTCCATTCCAAACCATGGCATTGCTAAACGAGTTATTGACGACGATGACATTTTCTCGTTAGACTTGAAATTTCAACGAACGAATTCGATCGGATAAAAGGTTTTAGATATTTTTTTCATGTCAGAAGATAAAAATTAAAATTAAATACTTAAGATTCACTGATATAAAAATTAATATAAAATAATTTTTTAAAATCCTTGATTCTACTGATTGATATCATTCAGCAAGACCTTAAGTAATATAAATAGCTTGGTTCAAATCATAAAAAATATTCTTTCAAATAAAAAATAAACAAGAATTTCAACTTGATTTGTTGTAAAATTCCAGACGACAATCTCCATTTTCCAAAATGGAATCATATTCCAAGCAAAACACATCACCCATCAGAAGCTCAGGTCAGTCGTTCAAAACAAACATCAAAAAGCACGAGATTGATGTAATCCCGTACCAAGCTCCTTCTTAAAAGCCTCAACGAGCCAATTTCAATTTTCAAATTGAACTTTGACACCCTTGTAAACAACAGCCAAAGAACTTTGTTGTTTAAGTGGGTCACAACAGCACGATGAATCTCGAAGAAACTAACGTGGTACTCCCTTGTCCCCGCTGATGATCATCGACGTTGGACTCATGTCTCGGCCTCCTTCAGCTCCTCTTATTTCCGAACTTTCTCCTGACGTGTCAACTCGAAGTTTGCTCCTCTGACTTTCCATAAATCGACTTCTGGAACGAGAAATCCATTTTGAAATCGTCCTAAAGTGCCAGCGCGTAATTCCAAGAAATGCATACTTAAACTAAAAATATTATGATTCAGTGAGATGGTAACAGTTTTTAACCTCACTTAATAGCGAGAGAAATAAATCATTTTTTTATTTTCAAGATTTTTGTTCGGAATTCTTGGAAATCCTCACTAAATCACAACTGTCAAAGACATAAAGGAATAGAAAGAATCGCTCAAAGAATAATACTCAAAGACCAATACTCACACGGGCTTACAACTTGTTTCTACTACAGATGTATATGGAACCACAATATCGCCTGTTCTAATTAGTTAGTAAGATCGTTTTTGAATGAGGTAATTAATTGACTTATCAGGTGAGCAATTAGAAATGATTAACTACCTGTTGGATTTTTAAAACAATTACGCAGAAATTTAAATAATCCTTTCGTGAGTTTAATGAATTCTGTCAAGAATGTATAAATTTATATTTTTTTTTTTTTTTTTTTTTTTTTTTTATATTGAGTTTATTCCTTCATTAACACAAAAAACTGAAAAGAGCAGCAGAAAACATAAAACTCAAAGGGCCAGCCTTAAGGAAGCACACGCTTCCGCTAGTAGACTGACCCATGAAACACAATAAGCACAAAAAAATTAGGAATGATGGTATATAGTTGATCCGACAGATTATAGTTAGTTTAATTCAATAGAGTCAATGATGAAATGTTTTAATGCTTTCTTATAACCATAAAGATTAGAAATGTTGGTAATATTAATAGGAACAGCAGAGTAAATTTTTGGTCCCATACAGACAATAGAACGAGAGCCAGTGACAGATTTAGCAAAAGTCGGTCTATAATTATTAGACGTTCGAACAGAGTATTTGTGCAAGGAGGATATTTTTGAAAACAAACTATCGAAAAGACGAGGCAGCATGTGATGATCTACTTTATACATGAGAATGGCCAAATGGAAATTATTAATTTGATGAATTTTAAGTATGTTTAAATTTGTAAATGCATAATCGGTATGAGAATTATATGGCAAACAAAGGGCAACACGTAAGAATTTTTCTGAAGATTAAGTAAAGGTTTTAAGCAAGTTGAGTAGTTACACAGCCCAAATTAAATTACAATAGTTTTAAATATGGATAGATAAATGAATAATACAATTAATTACTGTTTTTGTATTTTATATAACGACGTATGCGATAAATTAAGCCCATATTTTTGGAGATCTTTGCTGCTATGTACTGAATATGTTGTTTGAATGACAGATGCTGGTCTATAATGACGCCAAGGAATCTACAAGATTCAACCCTAGATATAGAAGAATTACTAATATAAATGGTATGATCGTCCAAGACGAATTTTTTCCTTGCTTTATGAAAAAACATGTATACTGTTTTTTAGTGTTGAGAGACAGCAGGTTTGCCCTAAACCATTCTGCCAACTTCTCAAGTTCAGTATTCATGGTAGAGTAGAGTTCAGTAATATTATTTCCAGACAGAAAAACAGTTGTGTCGTCTGCGAACAGTAAGCACTCAAGACGATCCGAGGAGTTACACAAGTCATTGATGTAAATCAGAAACAATAGTGGCCCCAAGACTGAACCCTGTGGAACACCCAGGTTAACAGCACCCAACGACGATGTTTGATTTGCAAATGAGACCATCTGACTCCGGTTTTTTAAATAACTTTCAAACCAAGAAAAACATCTGCCTCGGATATCATAATGATGAAGTTTTTCCAGGAGAATGTCATGATTGACTGTATCAAAGGCCTTGGCAAGATCCAGAAACACTCCAATGGTAGATTGACCTTGGTCCAATCTGTGAGAGATTTTCGTTTGGAGAAGTGCGATTGGCATGTATGTTGAATGGTTTTTGTCGAAATCCGAATTGATTATTTTTATAATGGAATGTTTTTCAAGGAAAGAATTGTTCTATTATATATTGCTTTCTCAAAATATTTGGAGAAGTACGGAAGAATAGATATGGGCCGATAATTAGCGATGTTTTCCTTGGAGTCTGATTTATACAGTGGGATAACTTTGGCAATTTTTAAGTCATCGGGGAAGATACCGGAGCGGAACGAGCAGTTGATAAGTGCCGCGATGATCTGGGCAATCCCAGGTATTGACAGTCTCGCAAGGCTGGATCAATCTGATCATATCCGAGCTGTGGGATTGCTTAAGAGTTCTTGATATTTGAATAATTTCTTCAGGAGTAACGTCGTTTTAGGTACATAGATTGAGAAACAGGATTTCCGAGATACTGCTTGTAAAAAGTACTGCCTGGTGTTATTTTTTGGGCAAGTTTTTGTACCAATTGAAGCAAAAGTATTCATTGAACGACTTAGCAATTTTCGCTTGGTGTGGTTAGTGGCTGACCGTCACAATCGTAAAAGCACATGGAGGGGGTTGATACCTTTCTCGACCTAATAGCAGCTTTAACAAGTCCCACGTTTTTCTGATGTTGTTTGAGTATTCAGTGAATTTTTCTGAGTAGTAACGTTTTGATGGTTTCATCTTTGACGCTTTTGAATCTATTCCTGTATCCAATGAATTTTGATTTATTTTCAGTTGAGGGATCTTTAAAAAACTTTTTATAGAGATTGTTTTTTTTTTTTCATGATTTTAGGAGTACCGTAGTCATCCAGGGTTTTTTTAAAAGATAAAATTTTGTTCGATGAGTAACAATATGAAACATTTGTTGTATACTTCATAGTACACATTAATAAAGGATTGGTATGCTTAGAAATCTCCAGAGTCTTGCAATAACGAAAAATTTCAGACCAATACATTCCCTAAATTTATTCAGTAAATCTAAAAATGCTTTCCAACGTATGCACTCTAATATGTGAAGAAATTGGTCTGTGGTAATTGAGAACACTAGCACTGAAGGAGAATAGATTGGAAGATGATCCGAAATGTCGTCTACTATAATTTTTGAAAAACTGTTTCTGTCGAATACATTCGTGAAGATGTTATCGATAACGGTCGCGCTCTTTGATGTTATTCTTGTTGGTTGATCAATTTTGGGTGTAGGCAATGACTTGATAATGTCGTTAAAAACTCCTGTACAGGGGTGGAATCACTTGTTACGTCCAAATTGAAATCACCCAACAACACACAATCTCCATTTTTTTTAATCTGGTCAAGCATGACTTTGAGCTCCTCACTAAAAGTTGTAAGTTGCTTTTTAGGAGGTCGGTATATGACACCAAGTGTAACCGTGGTGTTGAGTAACTTTAAATTCACGAACATGCTTTCAAAGGTCGCAGCAGCAGAATGACGTTTTATTAAGGAAAACACAATATCCTGATGAATAAAAAGTCCAACTCCTCCACCCCTCTTTTCAGATCGACTTGTTGCAATAAACGAGTAGCCAGGAATACCAAATGGAATCACAATTACTATCATTCAACCAGGTTTTCAGTCACTGCAATTATTTTGGCTTTTATCCCATTATTCAGTATATTGATGTCGTTTATTTTGTTTGGTAAACTTCTACAATTTATATGGAGAAAAGAGATATCATTTGGAATTTTTGGCAGCCCAGCAAAATCTTCAGGTGTTATATATGAATGTTTGAATTCCTTATTTATAAAATTATAATCTGGGTCAATATCCTCTAATTGAAAAGCTGAGTCTTCTTTATTATAATCAAAATCAAAATCCGAAACAGAAGCCATCTTCATGGGGGAAAACATAAAATTTCTTGTCTTAGACCAGCTTCTCCAGCCCGTCCAAGTCCTGTACTCGAACGGGCCTCGAAGTTTCAGCCTTCCTGAGGTATACTGAACCATTCCATGTCCAGACTGCTGCAATTTTTTTCTCCCTAAGCAGTTTCCTTCCTTTTGCAAATATCTCTGAGTTTCTCTTTGTGAGATGTTCATTGACGAAGACTTGAGAGTTGCCGCGTGTTCCACGAAGTGCTTTTTTTGCTGCATACACCTTATCACGGACTCCTTTACCTGAGAATGTCACAACGATAGGACGTTGCCTAAATTTGTTAATATCGATAGAATCATACTTTAAAATATGGCAAACTAAAAATTACGAGATTTGGCAAATACATGATAAGTTTATGTAAACACTTGAACTACGGGAAAATATAATTAAAATAACCTAACAATAAACGTAATTTAAAAATAAATACTTAGTATATAAATAAAGTGACGGGATATATTTTGTGGTCGAAACTCATAAATACCCACAGAGGCTAAATTTTGAAATAGTAATAAGAAACCCCGACGACCCTAGCGAATGTCATTAAATAAATCTGATAACTTTGTAATTATGTTTGGTTTTAGTTTTCTGTGCTGGTAATAATAATAGTTATAATAACCTTTTTTTTAATCTTTACAATTGCCGTCTTTTTGTGGTATTTAAATAAACGCATACCATTTTACTATATTAACGCATTTACCTCCAGGTATAAGATTTTTGTAACAAGGATGAGTTGAACGTTTGGAAAACTTTGATCGATTGCGAAATCAATTGCCATCAAACATCAACCAAATCAGAAACCGCCCTTCTTAGTATGAAATAGGAAAGTTATTTGCTTTGCCCAAAATCAATAAGAGAATAAAATGAAGGATTTATGAGTTAAGTAGTTTTTATCTGTTGCATCAACTGCCATACCAATGTTTATTGGAAAACACTGAAGAACAAAAATACACATTTATGCATATTCTAATTTTATTAATAAATATTAATTAATTAATTTTATTAATAAATGCTTTTTAATATCAACACATGACTTTGATTGACGAGTGGTCATTGCTGATGGCTGCTATATACAATACATTAACATACAATATTGATGATAACATGCTAGTAATAAAAACTAATAATTACTCAAAACGAAATCTAGCAATAAAGTTAAATAATAAAAATATTATTAACGGTTTATAATAAAATTATAATTAAAATACCATGATGATTGCAACCACTCTTTGAGTATTATCACCAATAATAATGATAATGACAACAATAACGTAACGAGTGACTCACAAAATAACGAAATTAAAATAATAATAAATATTAATTAAGTATTAATATTAATTAATTAATTCTATAATTGCGAGTAAACGTGAGAAATGATTGAAGTTTTTAATCAGAAAAAGTTCGTCTTCATGTGAATCCCAACTCCTCCAGGAGACTTGGGGGATCTTCGTGCTCCTGGAAAAGAAAATAATGAAACGAATTTAAGGTAATTTATAAAAAAAAAACATGAAAAAAACAAACAAATTACATAAATAAATAAATCGTTGACTGGCTTCAAATACAAAGACAAGAATAATGAATTAGAAACTAAAAAGGTAACGATGCTGCAGATGATGGTGATGATGATGATGATGATGTTGATGATGATGATAATGATGATGATGACGACGACGACGACGATGATGACCCCGACCTCTTGCAAGATGTCCATCTGGTTGATGGCGCTGAGTACGGTCTTCTGACTCGAGTCCTGAACTTCTCCACCCAGGATGAACTCGTCCAGGATGTAGTGAGCCTTTTCGAAGTTGAACACGATGTCCAACTCGCACACCTGGAGTGACGACGACGACAACGATGATGGTCATGATGATGAGGAGGAGGAAGAAGATGACGACGACGACGATGATGATGATAAAAATCAATAACAACATTCCCTTTCGTGCATTCTCCAATGTTTGTTTGTGGGAGGATGGTTTTAAACCCCGTTTGCCTTGCGAGTTGATTTGAGTTCGTCGATGACGTCGAAGCACTACCATCGTCGTCATCATCATCATCATCCATGACGAGCAGTACAATTATCATCATCGTCATCATCGTCATCATCATCATCAGAGACAATGAGAGGAATCCGTTGTGCATGACCGGATGCAAATTGTGATGAAAGGAAAACACGATTTTCCCATTTACGCTCACCCAGCCTCCCATCCGTCCGTCCGTCCATCCATACATCCATCCTAGCGACTACCCATCAATCTACACACCCATCTACTTATCTGTTCTATCAACTATACACCCACCCATCCATCCACCCATCCATCCATGACTCACGTTTCCAAAGTACTTATCCAGTAGTTCCACGTATCTGTGAATGATTTCCAGTACCAGCAACTCGTTGTCTCCTTTCTCAACGCAGCAACAAAAGTAGAGGCTGGCGTACCTGAAACAGGTGAGCCAATACAGGTAGGAGATCGAATGAGAAACGGCCTTCGTGGAATTATTGCCGTTTCAATTAGACGTTGAAAATCTACGAAAGTGCCCGACGGACACCTGTTCTCTGCAACGATGCTGTTGCTGTTGTTGTTGATGATGAATGGTGATAAAGCTTAGTTATAATATCGCTTGGTGTTATCGCCATAGCAACGGAAAGTTTTGATTACGTATCGAATAAGATCTCTTTCCTCATCATCCGTTATCATCAATGACATCGCCACCGTCGTCACCATCATCATCACCATAGTTATTCCATAGCTCGCATTTGTGGCATTCTCAAATTATTAACTACTTTTTTAAAAATATATTTTAAAGATATAGTCGCATTCCTAGCGGAAGTCAAACTCTAACTTGACCTATTTTCTGCTTCAAAACTTTAGAACCCAACCTAAATAATCACTTACCACCACCACCAACGACAACGACAACATCACAACAACCAGCAACAACAACATCACAACAACCAACAACAACATCAAAACAACCAACAATAACATCACAACAACTCGACCTACTTCTTATAAATGATCTTGTACTCTTTCCACTCGATGAAGTTACTCATTTTGTTCTTCCTCGGCAGGACGATCGTCATCATCTCCCTCGTCATCTTCTTCTTCACCTTATCAGGAAGTGCCACATACCACTTCTGCAGCCTCATCTTCCCCTGGCTGCTGAACAGGGATATGCATTGCATCTGAAAATTCATTTTATCACGATTAATCGATTGACTATTTATTTATTCAATTATTTATATATTTATTTATTTATTTATTTATTTTACTCCACAAACAATTCGAATGGTTATCGATGATGTTATACCCATCTTGTTTATGCATCATCATCATCGTCATCATCATCATCGTCATCATCGTCGTCATCATCACCTTCATAATCATAATCATCAACGTCGTTGTTGACGTTACCATGGTAATTCAATTTGATTGAAAACCTTTAGCATCGTGAAATGCAACCTTCGAAGAAAACACAAAGAAAATCTTGTGGAATCCTCAACTCTTGGTCTGGGTATTTATCCGAATAATAATAATAATAATAATAATAATAATAATAATAATAATAATAATAATAATAATAATAATAATAATAATAATAATAATAACAATAATAATAATAGATACATACGTAATAATTTCATTTAATTATAATTATTACAGTAATAAAACATTATTATCGCATTATTATCACAAATGTGTATTTATTTTTCATATTCTTTAATTATTTGTGAAACGTTTGAATCACCAATGAAAGTGAAAATGAAAATAATCATCACCATCATCATCATCACCATCACCATCACTGCGATCATCATCATCATCATCATCACAAGGCGGATAATTAAACGTGGCTACCCTCCGGCCTTTGAAAGATTAATGGCCTTAAAATATTATTATTATTATTATTATTATTATTATTATTATTATTATTTTATTATTATTATTATTATTATTATTATAATTTTATTAACACTATCATGATAAGAAGCAGGAACAAATACGCTACAAGGTTATCACGTGATGTTCAAATCGAATGAGTACTTCTTCACTGCAGCACACAGCGATGATGATGATGACGACGATGATGATGACGATGATGGTGACGATGACGACGACGATGATGATGATGATGGCCACGATGATGATGATGATGTAGCTGAAGAGGACGACGACGATTACGTTGGTGATTAAAAAGAATTGGATGTGATTCGTGGCTTGCACCATTTGAGTAATGGTTTTAATATTTTTTCGCCTTCAAAGGAAGGGATCATTTTTGTGTTTTTTCTTTCTTACTTTACACTCCACCAATTACCTTGGACGACGTCAAGCTTCGTTATCATGATGGAGAGCATCATCATCATCATCATCATCATCATCAACATCATCATCTTCATCATCATCTTCATAGTCGTCATCATCACCGTCAATATTAGTCAGTGACCGTCAGTTGCGTTTGCATTTGTTGCAGAAAGTAGAAAATGAATGCTTGTGCTTCGGAGATAAAAAGAGCACTTGTCGCTGAAACTAATGTCCCGTCACTGCCATCGCCATCACCCTGGTCACAGTCATCATCATCATCATCATCATAGTCATCATCTTCTTCCTCCTCGTCATCGTCATCATTCAATCACGTCATCATCATGCATTATGCTTAACTTAATGGATTGATGATTAAATATTTAGTGTTAAAGGCAGTAATTTTAAAGATAATCATCGTCATCATCAACATCATCACCACCACCACTACCATCACCATCATCATCATTATCATGACCATCAATACCATCACCGACACCACCATCATCAACTTTTTTTCGCCAACAGCGCAAAGAAATTGGACCCTTCTTCAATTCCTCGTGCTTGGAATTATTTATGACGACAACTCTTATCGCCTTCCGAGGTCTCATCATCATCGTCATCGTCATCATCATCATCACCATCTTGACCATCATTACCATCACCGACACCACCACCATCATCATCATCGTGATCACCACCACCACCGACATCATCGTCATCACCACCGACACCATCGTCGTCGTCGTCATCATCGTCATCAGAGGCAAGGCTTAATAAGCAGCATGTTTGAAATGTTAATCGTTTGTAAGAAAGTTAAAAGTCTTCAGAAGAAATTATCATGAAATTATTATTTTTGTTGATTTGTTGTTGATGTTATTATTATTATTAATTTTATTATTATTATTATTTTATTTTTTTATTATTATCGTTATTATTTTTATTATTATTATTATTATTATTATTTTTCCTACTTATAATAATCTATTCCTCTCTATTTACAGTCACCGATTTACAATTACAACTGAAACAATAACATCGATCACATTCATTCATTGAAACGTTAACATAATTAAAAATATAAACAACAACAACAACAACCAATGAATATTTTACAAGATTTTCAAACTTAGAGTGCAACACACACAAGCACATACAAGCACAGAAAGGAAGCATAGATTTGTTGGAAACAAAAATTCAACTACCAACCATGTTGACGATCAAATTTCAAAGTCCTAGTTAGTTTCAACTCGTGGTATCCTTCCGGAGCTTTGTATCTTCGTATCCTTCAAGATATTGTATCTTCGTATCCTTCAAGATATTGTATCTTTGTATCCTTGAAGAAGTTGTATGTTTGTATTCTTCAAATTGTATCAACAAACGTCAAATATTCTAGACCGATGCCTCTAAACAGCCAACTTAAGAACCACGACTGTGTTCCGCAACGTGTTCCGACCGACTGCACAGGTAGAAATCACTCGAACAATGCAGGTGACCACGTGATAGTACAGCTATCACAATGGGCCGTTGATAAATAATAATAGAGATAAACTAAGGATTTTGTTTTTAAACTGCCGTGGGCGTGGCTAACGTGTCGTTTAATGGGGTCACGTGATCACGTTCAAGAGTCATTGTTTGAGACTTTATTCTCAAATTCTACGTTATTAGATTTAATAATTTTAATAAAAAATAAAATAAAATAAATACGACCGACGGCTTCAAAAATTCCAACAACAACAACAGGCACAACGTCCTCAAAGTTCGGAGATATAGTAACAGACGTTAAACAGCTGAGTTTATACGAACATCCCACACGTGCACTAAACACACAGACAGACAAACAGAAACACACACATGCAAACACACGCGAACATTCGCGCACCGATCTCTCTCTCGCTAGCTCATTTATTCACTCACTCGATTAGCTAATCAGTTATTCAATTATGCTTTAATTAATATTAATTAACTGATTAATTATTTATTTATTCACTCACTCTTCTAATTATGTATTCACGTTGGAATCGTTTTATCAGTTTTAGTCAGACGTGCTGTTTGAATATTCAGTTGCTATCATCGTTTCGGTGCAAAGATATCGGAATTTGTTATTTTTTTTTCTCTTTTAAATTCTCAAAAAAAGACTCTTTTTTGCTAGGAAATTTTTTTAAATTATATTTTTTATAAAATAAATCAAAATCAAAATCAAATCAATATATAATTTAAATAAATTTTAATATTAATGAACCTTTATGAATAAAAATTACTTTTTTCAACTTTATATTCCTTTAATTCATTTACAATTAAATTAAAAAAGATTAATAATTCCTGATAATCCAAATAATTTGCTCTAAGAAATGTATCATATAATAACAATAAATCAATGGAACAAATTGTATGCAAATCACAACAATGCCTGACACGTGATTAGTTTCGGCCACATTTAAATGCTAATTAATATATTATGCTAATTAGGGCGGGCGGGAATAATTAGTAACGAGGTACTTGTTAATTTCGACCTGCTTGCACTCATAAATGCACTTGCTAATTTTGAATAAATTAATATGACCTCATTAATATTAATGTCAAGCCATAGGACAATGAAAAATTATTATTAAAAATGATACCATAAAGCCAGGCTCGTGGCCAGTTTCAAGTACACTGTTTCAAGTACCAGTACAAATACTACAAGTCTTGATGAAATTATGCCTTAATGGAGAAAACCATTATTATTATTATTTTGAAAATCATTTTGAAAAGCATCTCAATTTAATTAATTAATTAATTAACCTTTCTTTAAAGAGGATTTTTTCCATCTTTTAGAAAAGGAAATGAAATCCAATAAATGGACAAATGTGGTTGAGGTACTTGTAATCAATATGTTGGCTTTGCCGGCCAATATTGTGGGTTTGTTTGCCATCGTCATCGTCGTCATCGTCATCTTTACCATCATCATCGTCGTCGTCGTCACCATAATCTATGTCTCCATCACTATCGTCGTCATCATCATCGCTAGACATAGAATTTCCTAGTCCAAAAAGTGAATATTGATCAGGCTCATCAATATTCAGCAGGTTCGCCTCATTAGCATCTTACGATTTGATTGAATGAATGATTATACCATTGGCAGTTGGCAGTTCCATTTTTTATTCTCATCATTATCATTATCGTCATCGTCGTTGTCGTCATTCTCATCGCTATCACCGCTTGTAAACAATAACAAAGTTATGGGATTATCGGAAATTTATCTACCAACATAATAATTTTCAAATAATTAGCATTTATTTAATTAAGTTTGAGGTTCTTTTTTTTCCCAACCGATTTGTAACCGTTTGTCACTTTTATAACTTTCTTTTTTGGCACAATTTGTACCAGTTTTGCGAAATTATTAAACACAACAACAACAACAAAGTGGTCACCACTCGACCTTATAAAAGATGCAACATGAGACTTTATTTGATTATCGAACAAAATTGACGACCAAAAAGGTGAATGTTAAAGTCATTTCCTGTATAAAATAGTAAATTTTACAGAAATTTAACAGAATTCTCACGGAAACAAGGTTAATTAAGTTTAAAAATCAACAAATAATACAATTTAATGGTAAAATCATACATTGAATCAAAAAAATAAATAATAAATTCAAAGCTTGAAGCTCAGAGCCTGCTTCCAAGTCAATCTTTGGACTTTCAATATCTGCGCGTTGGTTTTCCAGGTGGAAAACGTGTTGCCCCAAGAGCTCCATGGAATATCGCTGGATCAAAACCTCCTCCAAGACGTCTTGGCGTGGTCCTTCGTGCTTCGACCATGCTTTCTGGAATGAATTATTTTATTTATTTTTAAATTTAAATTTAAATTCTGCTATATAGGATCGGTTAATATATTCGGTTATTATTATTTCCCGCCGGCATTCGAATCGAGTTAAGACTTTTCATAATTAACTAATGATTTTACAAATAATTCTTGGTAATAATTGATTTTTAATTCGTTAATTAATTTGTAATTCAATATAAATTGACGATATTTTAAAATTTACCAACCTTGCCCGAGCCCAAATATGAGCAGGACAGACAGCAAGCAGACAGCAAAGAGTTGGAACTTCATTCTTGAAATTCAATCAATTATTTACTGAATAATTTAACTTTTAAACATTTTCTTATTTAATTGTATTTAATTTAATAAAAATATTATTTAATAAAGAATTTTCTCAATGGAAACGAAAGTACAACCTCACAAAATATTGTTGAAAAAGTTGTCAAAAATGGACTCAGTCGACTGGATTTAAAGACTTTTTTCAAGTGCTTAGCCTGAAATTATTTTTTGTCTGAAAAAATATCTTGATGCGAGGCCTTAAAATTCTAAAAAACAAACAAACAAACTAAAACGATGCTTCAAACGATGCAATTCAAAACTTATGATTTACTGGAAAGTAAATAAAATGCACTTCACGATCATCCAGACAGGATGTTGTCGTTCAAAATCGAAATTGAAAGTCACCGACAAAGATTTATCAACACGAAGTCATCAAAAACGTTCTTGAATCAAAATGGAGCGTCACTCGACGATCCACAAACACGATCACAGAAACAACTCTCCATCCAGGTGAGGACAGACACCACCCACAGGTGAGTTGGGTTAAGGAAACTTGGACTTCGTTACGATATTCCTTGCTGCTACTTATTTTAGCTGGAGGAAGGAATGGATAAAGCCAGACATTCAAAGGGCTCTGATGGAGAGCCAGACATCGCCACAGAGAACAGGCAAACACACACTCGCCGACAAGAGACTATTAAGTGGTGTGCCCGGAAATCGAGATGATTCATTGGGAGATCATGTCATCATCGTCATCATCATCGTCATCATCATCGTCGTCATCATCGTCATCATCATCGTCGTCTCTACCACTAGGCCAAACTGGACGCTGTGAAATGTCACCAACGTCACTCCCCCACCATGCAAGTAAAAGTAAACATCAAAGGTCATGTTTTGGGTCGCAGACTTTTCTAATAACAATGCCACTTTGAGACTTTAACTGGGCACTTTCTTCAGAATAAAATCCAGTAATGTTGCTCATGAGGACGACGACTACGACGATGATGATGACGACGACGACGACGTTGACAGAGAATTACTCCAGAAGTTTTAGTTTATTATTATCAACAACATTTGAAATGGGTACTAAAAATTCTCGAAATTATTCACAAAGTATTAATAATTAAGTTAAAAATATTATTATTAAATAATAATAATTTATAATCAAAGTATTATTATGATATTTTGCTAGCGATGCATCATTAATAAACAGAATTTTGTGAATTTTAAAAACAAATTCTTAAAATGTTTCATTGCAGAGTATTTTTTTTGAAATTATCAATAACTTTTCAATAACACCACAGAGTATTATTGTTTGTTTCAAATGCAATCAAACACCTGTTTTGTTCAGGGCTTCGATCTGTCTCACCTGTCTCAGCGACTACGCGAGACTATGTAATGACCACTAACCATAAGCACTAACCATCATCACATCATCACATAATCATAAAATCACAATCACAACCCCAGTAACTACAGTTACACATTCATCATCATGATACCCTTAAGATCATCGTCATCATTATCAATATCTTCTTCGTCATCATCATCATTATCATAACCGCTACCATCTTCATAGTCATCCTCATAATCATCATCATCATCATCACCAGATTTGATTCTCCACCAGAACAATTCTGAAAAAGCGGCGCACTTTCCAAAATTCTTTCCTCGAATTGTTTCAATTTCTTCTTCAGATTTTAATTTCGACAGATTCACTCGGATTTCACGATGCTAATAAACAACAATAATAATAAATTGTCATCATGAAATTAGAGCCAATAATAACAATAATTATTATTATTATTATTTATTTATGTATATACAATTTTTTTTTTATTTTAATGATGCCATTTTTGCTTTGATGACGCCAATTCTACAAATTACAAGATGATTCCCTTTCTCCATTGATGTCAAAATTTCATATTAAATATTTTACATTAAATATTTTATATTAAATATTTTACATTAAATATTTTATATTAATTATTTTACATTAAATATTTTATATTATATATTTTATATTATATATTTTATATTAAATATTTTACATTAAATATTTTATATTAAATATTTTACATTAAATATTTTATATTAATTATTTTTACTTTATCATCTCATTCTGTCCATCATGTTCGATGAACTCAGAAATTCATTTCCAATTCCAGGAAATTAAATACCTTGAGAGCATTTCAATGGTTTCAGAAGATGGATTGGAAGAGGTTCCCAGCATTAATCATGTTGTTATTTTCATTTTTAAATAATTTTATTTTAAGGCAACGTTATTCTTACTTAATGATGCTTTATCTTTTTTATTATTATTATTGTTATTATTATTATTATTATTATTATTATTATTATTATTATTATTATTATTATTCTTATTATTATTATTATTATTATTATTATTATTATTTTAATTTTTAACTTTTTTATTAAAAATATTTACCATCCTTCTTAATTTTCCCACGAGACTCACAGTTGCCTCTTTCTTTGTGTCGAACCAAAAGATTTGGGGAAATCCTTGGAAACAATGGAGGAAAACTAAATGAAAATGCTACGTTAAAATGTAACATGAAGATGCCAGGAATATTTAAATTGTCATTAATTAATTTAATTAAATTAATTTGAGCTCAAATATTTAATTAATCAATCCATCGGATGTCTTCACTAACACATCCCTTGCACGTGGCGTCACAACACAAGCTCATGATTTAATTATTCGTATGGAGTTTCCTTATTAATTACAGAGGTATTATTCCACCTGGAATATTCACTTCAATCCTTTCTTAAATCCCCTCTTCCAGTAACAATCAGAATATTCGGTGGTTCAGCCCAAGTAATTTTTTAACCTGATCACGTTGCGCTATAAAAATTGATAGGGCCTTATTTAGTATCCCAGGTTAGCAACCGTCCATTAGTGTCCACTAAATCAACCAATCAACCAATCAACCAATCAATCAATCAATCAATCAATCAAGTGATTAATCTGTTTACATTCTTCGTAAAACACACCGAGGTAGCGATTCTACAAGTCCTCATGCAGACGCCCAGTCTAAACCTCATCACGTACGTTCACATTCAGCACGTACATCCCAACATCACACGTACGCCCGAATGCACGTACACACGCCTCCATAATATAGCTTCCGAGCCTTGCTTCCGCGCTTGCCGTTCCTTCCAGAGCGTCGTTGGAATCGAGTAAGGTTGGCTTCTGTTTACACTTTAATTACTAATTATAATAATGATAATTATATTATTATTATTATGAAGCCAGATATCAATATTAATATTTTTATTAAAATTACCATGGTTATGGTCACTTAACAAGCGAGTTAGGTTTGTAGCCAGCTTCCCGTTGGTATTTTAACAGACTTAGGTGTTCGTACGTGCATAAATTTGCATGCTAATGAGACTCTGACGTGGCTCTCGTCTCTACTAAAAACGTCGTCATTATACGATTATACGACTGTTGAATATTAATTAGTTTATCGGACGATCAGCGAGACTTAATTAATTAATTTATTACAAAAACGTAGCGCCAATCGGGAGAAACTGCTAACAGCTGTTGGGAGCGACGTATTGAAAGTTGAAGGTCACTGCTTGGCGGAGTCTATTAAGGACATAGTAACATATGTTATATGCTAGGATCGTTATCAGGGCAGACCATTAGGCCACTAGTTGTAATAAATTATGATAAAGAAGGGATTAAGGGCCAGCTGTATTGGCTATTTTTAACGATGAGTTTAGTGATCCCTGTTAATAATTAAACGCTTTTAAGAAAAATAATTATAAATAATAATATTAATATTAATTAGGATGAAGATCTGTGATGATAGTCGTTACTACTGGTACTTTTACTTTGGTAGTATTAGTAAGTTGTACTTAATACTAATTAAGGTTGTACGGATGTTATCTTTCAAAATATTTGTGTTTATACATTCTTTTATCTCCTCTTCGTTCTTTTGCTCAATTATTCTTTCACAATTATTTTAATATCAGCCCATGTTTAATCTTTTTAACCAAATTATCTATAAAACTAAATATTATGCAATGCTCATACAACTTACATAACTTGTGTAACATACACGCGTGACTTAAGTAAATTAACAGATATAATTTAAGAGATAAATCTTAATTTAAAAAATAAATTTGAATTTAACAGATAAATCTTAATTTAAAAAATAAATTTAAGTTTAATAAGATAAATCTTAATTTAATAAATTTAATTTAACATGATCGATCCTTTTAGAACTTCGTATTCTTCTTTCGTCAGCTTTGAGGAGTTGAACGATTGAAATGTCTTCAAATTTCAATCGTCAATCAATTCAATTCCATGACAATCTGAAGGTTGAAATCGCTAATTATTGGTCGGATTAAAATAAATTAATATTTATAATACACGATTATACATTATAATACATGCTTCATTAATAATTGGTGGATTGGTGTTCATTAAATCCATATTTAATAAACTGATTATTAAGTCGGCTTGTTGTGAACTCTGTTCCTCTGTTCCCAAGAAATACTGGTAAATTATCTCACTTAAACTTTCACAAACAATTCGACTGACTGATTGCCCAACAAATTCACTAATTACTAGAAGTATTTACAAGTAATTATAAGCATTTAAGCATATTTATAAGTAATTATAAATTATATTTATTAAATCAATTAAATACAACATTTTGCTTTTGGAAAATTAAGGGTAATCCTATTAAACGATTAAATAATAGATATTGGCAAATTTCTGTAATTGTTACTATTATAATTATTAAATATTAAAATATTATTAATAAAAATTATTAAAAATTATGAATACGACTTTGATGCTAAAGTATCTAATAGAATAACCTTGTTAGAAACGTTGGAAAGCATCTAATTATTTTTGCTAAACAATTAAGTCTGCCTCTAAACCTCAAACTGTCTGCAAAAAAATCTGAGACAAGTAATTAAGTCATAAATGCTTCCTTTATAAATGCAGACGAGAGATTATCTCCATGGACGTCAAAATTACAGTTCAACGTCTTTAACACTTTACTATAAATTAACTACTTAACTTAAAATTAATATTATAATTGATATTCAATCAATTAGATTAGAAACACAGAAATAGAATATTCACCTTGTTATCTGTTACTTGACTTTACATAAAAATTAAATTAAAACTAAAATTTTACCTAAAATTAATTTATATTCAATCGATTAAATTCTATAAAAGTAGAAATATAGAATATTCTTCCTTGACATTGAGTCTGCCTTTCAGAGCTCTCAAATCCCAACAATGGCAGACGAGTCCGGTAGTACTGAAGACGACAGAAAGACGACGACAGCGACTGCGGCTGCTCCTACCACCTCCAGCGACAACGCCAGCAATTTGAAGAACATGAAGTCGATCACGCTGACTGGCTTCGGTGGCATCAGGATGGTCAAAGTTCAACAGAGGCCTGAACCCAAGCCCTCGAAAGGGGATGTGCTGATTAGGGTCAAGGCATGGTTAGGCGGTTGATGAAGATTAATTACATTCAAAGACCTGCCAATTTAAATAAAAGATTAGCTTAAAGTAATTGAAATAATAATAATAATAATAATAATAATAATAATAATATATCTTTAATTACCTTTAATTTTTTCAATAAAATCAATATGTTGGTTTTAATTGATTTAATAAATTTATTAATTATAATTATTTATACATAATAATAAGTCGATATGCGTAAAGGGTTCGCCCAGTGCATGCCACAAGGCGATACTTTTTCCATCTTCTCCACTTTTTACGTAGCGGTCTCAACTTCCAAGACCTGATGGTGAGACAGGGAGTCATCGATAACCTGCCAAAGACACCCTTCATCATGGGCTTCGAATGTTCTGGAGAAGTGGAGGCTTTGGGTGATGACGTCACTGGATTTTCGGTAAAGTATCCATCGCAATCAGTTTGGGCAGATTTATCTGGGATACAAATTTACATATTATGGGCAAAATATAATTTAATTAATTCAGATATACCAATGCCAATGTATTTATTAAATATTATTTAAAACATTTGCAATAATACATAAATACAAAGCAATAATTGGTAATCTTACCTTAACTACAGTTAACCTTTTCAATCAATCAATTGATCGATGAATCAATCAATCAATCGATCAATCAATCAATCGATCGATCGATCACCACTTTCCAGATTGGAGACAGAGTGGTTGCAGTGACCGACTATAAAGCCTGGGCAGAATTGGTCTGCGTCCCAGAGACCTTCGTCTATAAGATGCCAACCGGAATGACCTTCGAAGATGGGGCAGCCATTTTCTTCAACTACGTCACTGCTTACATCCTACTCTTTGACATCGGAAACCTCAGGCCCAACCAATCGGTGCTCGTGCACTCGGCAGGAGGGGGCGTGGTCAGTTTCCGATGAATGACAATGAGTTAATGATGATTGATGATTGCTTATATTAATTAGTTTAAAGAATTATTATGAATTTCATTGTAAGTTGATCAAAACTCCAAATGGAGTCGCAGCTATTATCATTATTATCATTATTATCATCATTATCGTCGTCATCTTCATCTTCATCATCATCAAGGGCGTGGCAGTGTCACAGCTGAGCAAGACGATCGAGGGCATTACCCTATTCGGGACTGCCTCTCAGTGCAAACACGAGGCCATCAAGGATATGTTCAACCATCTGTACGACCATTCTGCTGATTATGTCCAGGAGATAAAGAAGTGAGTACCTGTTACCATCATTACCGTCAACATCATCATCATCATCATTCTATCACCATGATTACCACAACCATTCCTGAATAAATAATAAGGACCTATAACAGTAATAATAATAATAATGATAATGATAATAATAATAATAATAATAATAATAATAATAATAATAATAATAATAATAATAATAATAATAATAATAATAATAATAATAATAATAATAATAATAATATTAATAATAAGACATTTGTTTGAGGACAGACCTGTGATCAAGTCTAATAACTGGGTGGGAGCATTAACTTCATTCTTGTGGAGACATGAATTTAAAAATCATCATCATCATCATCATCGCCGTCGTCATCGTCGTCGTCATCATCATCGTGTAATTTTCATCTACGAATGTACTTACAATGAAGGGTGAGTCCAGAGGGAGTGAACGTGGCATTGGACAGTTTGTGTGGCGAAGATACGAACAAAGGGATTTCAATTCTCAAACCTCTCGGGAAATACGTGCTCTACGGTTGGTACTTTTGTACTTTTTTGAAAAATATAGTTTTACCGTGAATTGCTTTGTATTTTCTGATTGCTTTTACCATAATTACTTTTTTGCATTTGTCATTTTAATTATGAAATTCAATTATAATCTTAATTAAAAGTGACCTAGAAGACATGTTTTATTGTAGGCTATTTAAACTACCAACAAACGGCAACATTATTAATGATTTAATAAATAGTACAAAGTAATAATAATAATAATAATAATAATAATAATAATAATAATAATAATAATAATAAAAGCGTTCCTGATGATGACGATGACAACGATGATGATGATGATGGCAGGGGGTCATTAAAATTGCAAATTCCTAGCTTTTGTTTCCTGCAAATTGTAAAGTAATTGCAATGGCATTGTTGTTTTGATGGAGCAACTTGAAACTGCAATGGGCAGCGCAGGACTTAAGATAAATCCAAATAAGTGCGCTACACTCAGAACGGAAACCCATTGCAAGGAAAAACGCTGGATAATCAATCCTACGCCCTACATTAAATTTCAATCGCAGGATATCAAAGCAATAGACGTCTCACAGACTTACAAATACCTGGGGATGCAGATTGGAGTTCGAAAGCAGCCAGTGTCGATAGGTTATGAAATTCAAAAGTCTCTCAACTCCATTTCAAAGGCACCAATTAAGCCTTGCCAACGCCTATATATTTTAAAAGTCCATCTGATACCAAGCCTCGTTCACAAACTTACCTTTGGCGAGGTCAACCTCGGTTCTCTGAGTTCCTCAGATACCGCGATTAGGAAAGCAACAAGACATTGGCTTCATCTTCCAAAGGATGTCCCAAAGCCATTTTACCATGCTCCCGTCAAATCCGGTGGTCTGGGAATACTTCCACTTAAACAATGGGTTCCCCGGCTCAGAATAAATAGATTGACAGATATCTTCTCTGAGACAGGTGGTCGTAAAGATGAATTCCTGTTGGATGTTCTTAGGAACAACACCCTGATCATGAGAGAATTCCGGAAATTTGGAACGTCGGAGGCAAAACAAGCAAAACTGGATTGGAAAGTTGCGGCCTCAGAGAGCCTATACAAAACTGTAGACGGTTATGGATTAAGATCATTCACCAGAGGAATTGGAATGAGTGATTGGATTTCAGCAGCGGTTCCAAGAGTTCCATCTGGCCAATACATCAAATGCATAAAAGTCCGAGCGGCCGCCCTTCACTGCAGACTCCGAGCATCGAGATGGAATCCTCTGGCTTCAAGGAGATGCGGGGAGGGCTGCAATTCTTTCGAATCGCTGGGCCACATGATCCAGAGATGCCCGAGAACGGATGGCCCAAGGCATGAAAGGCATAACGCTGTCGTCAGGGAATTAGAACTGGAATTACGAAAAAGGGGTTATACTACGGTAATAGAGCCCCGTATTCCTACAGAAAAGGGACTCAAAATTCCTGATTTGTGTGCCTGGACACGTGACCTCTACATAGTGACTGATGTTGCCGTGACATCCGATGATTATGATTTAGACAAGTGTCATAAGAGCAAGGTTTCAAAGTATGACATTAAAGATGTTCATGATTGGATGTTGAGGAATGCCCCAGCCGGTGTCCAAAGAATGCTTCCGAGGGTTGGCGCCTGCGTTTGCAACTGGAGAGGAGTCATGAGTGCAGAATCATACAGATTCTGGAGAGAGTGCGGCGCTTCGAAGACGAGTTTAATGTACGTTGTGCTCTCGGTCCTCAGTCACAGTTACAAAATCTGGAGGGCTCACAGGTGCCCACTTCCGAGGGCAATCGCACTTTCTCGGACTGCGAAATTCTCAATGACATTGGCAGTTGACGTTACTCGGCGCGTTCGATCGTGATTTCACCTTCTGACCGAATGTCCAGGGTGATCTCGGGCCCTAGTGCGGACACTAAACTTTGGAGAGGCCGTCGGAATATTGTTGTTTGTGTTTTGGGTGTGAGGCCGAGAAAATAAAATATAAAAAAAAAAAATAATAATAAAAGCGTTCCTGATGATGACGATGACAACGATGATGATGATGATGGCAGGGGGTCATTAAAATTGCAAATTCCTAGCTTTTGTTTCCTGCAAATTGTAAAGTAATTGCAATGGCATTGTTGTTTTCACTCTTTTTATAAATTTATTACATCCGCCTTCATCGTCGTCATCGTCGTCGTCGTCATCATCGTCAAATGTTAAATGTGAAGATTATTGTCAAGATAGTTTTAAGTAATAATTGTTGATTGGTTACAATTTAAAATAATGGATCTATCGAATAAAAATATATAAAATGCAAAGAACAAACGTAAAAATAATATATTACCATTATCACATAATATCCTTATTATGCTAACCATTATTATGATTTTATTATTATTATTATTATTATTGTTATTATTATTATTAGTATCATTAGTGTTATTATTATTTTTATTATTATTAAATAATGATATTGTTTATTATTATTTAATTCATTCAAACCAGGGTCGTCCAACGTGGTGACAGGAGAAACTAAAAGCTTTTTCAGTTTTGCCAAATCGGTCAGTCGACGTTATAAAATAAATTTAAGTTTTAAATAATTTTTATTATAATTAATAAATATTTTGCAACGACTTGTTACCTCCATCGATACATTTCCAATCTCAAAATAATAAATGTTTTCCCTCGAAGCGTCAACAAGTTATTACGTCACAAGTTGACCCATTAATCTTAGCCTTGACCCTCTTAATCTTAGCCTTGACCCAATTATTTCCAATCCCAGTGGTGGCAGATGGACAAGATCAGTCCAATCAGATTGCACGACGAAAACAAGGCCATCTGTGGCTTCAGTCTGAGACAGTTGATGTTCAAGCAAGCTGGCGTCGATCGGGTCAGAGAGGTCTTGGACAAAATCTTTGCCCTCTACAACAAGGGCAAGGTCAAACCAATTGTGGATTCCGTCTGGGCTTTTGAGGACGTGAGTACATTACTTGATAATGATTATGATGACGACGAGGCCGATGTTAGTGATGATAATGATCGTCATTTGTCCATTTGGCATGATCATAATAGTATTAGCCAGCGTCATTCTCCTTCTTTTCGTATCATCGCAATCATCATTATCACCACCATGGGAGACAACTGCCAATTATTATTATAAACAGTTATATTAAGCCTAATAACATGCCCCTCAATTATAATATTATAATTAAATCTTCACAAAATATCCATAATTAAGTTATTAATTAAAACTTAATCCACGCCCACCATCCAATCAACTTGCAGATAACTGACGCCATGCAGAAGATGCACGACAGGAAGAACGTTGGGAAGCTTGTCCTCGATCCGAGTCTCGAGAGCAAGACCAAGACCGAGGTGAGTCAAAGATGCTTCAGCTGAGGATGACGACGATGACGGCTGAAATAATAATAATAATAATAATAATGATAATAAAAATAATAATAATAATAATAATAATCATCATCATCATCGTCATCAACATTATTACCAGTCAGTATCATCACCAAAACAAAGATTCACCTTTTCTTAAACTGCTCTTCGGTATAATTTGCCTACGTTTATACATGTCGATACATAAATCATATATAAATCATACATTTGTCGCTTGGAATCAACTCGTAACGCGATTGGCGGAATGATGGTGACGTCATCATTTTGTCAGTCACCATCGAAGCTCCTGTCGTTTACCTTGATCACCGTACAACAACAGAAACAACCTGACAGTCCTAAGGATAAGGAGGCGGCAAAGTGAAAGGACCCAGGCCTCGGCCCAGCGGGGTAAGGGCTGCGGACGGATGTGGACCAACCAACTCCCTACCCCTAAAGATCTTCCTGTTCGTCTGAGCGAACGGATGCCTCTTCCCGCCTAAAGTCAAGATTATTCGATTGCTTGTTAGATTGAAACATCAAAATATTATATAAAAAAAATATTATGAGAACTTACGCGATGCTGTATGAATATTGATGAATTAAATAAGTTTATTTATTTATTAATTGCAATATTCAAAAATAAAATTAGAGAAATTATCGTAATTAAAAAATCAGATTAAGAAAATAGCTTTGCATAATTATTCTGATCGTCCAATCATTTTTCTTCTAATTCCGATTTTGGCGCACACAATCTGATTTGTCATTCATCGCCTGTCCAATGATCAATGACGGCCTATCTCATGAATACTAAATAGTTTCGATTCTGAATGAATTATGTTAATTATGTTCTAATCATGTTATTCATGTCATTCTTTGGACGTAGCAAAGGCGAGAGTTTAGTTGCTGTTGTATTTTCAATGTCTGTGATGTTGTCAGTGATACCTTTTGTATTCCTACGCTGTTGCGGTGGTAATCTATTTTGGAATCATTATGTTAATGAATTGTGTAAACAAAAATTATAATACATTTTAATATATTATGTTAATTAGTAATGCTATTATGTGAATATTAGAATTTCAACGAAAATTCCATTCCAATACCAGTTGAGGCTCATAAGAATGTTTTAATTTGCCATTCCTGGTTGTTTTTAGCGGCTCTTGAAAGTTTTTGTTTTCAAAATTTGAGCTCGACTTATGTTACGTTCGTTTGTACTAATTTTTAATAAGTTAAAGTTAATAAATAAATAAATAACTTAATAAGTTAAAGAGTTAAATATTATTTTTTATAGTTTAAGGTTTTATTCAATCTTGTTTTCAACGATTTCACGACTTACAAATCCAAATTGGAGAGACATTAATTAAATTTAAAATGTTTAATACTTAAATCCTGACTTTTAAAGTAGAATTACGTAGTATTATTTTATAATTAATTGCTTTTAATGTATTACTGTAAAACTGTAAAAATGCTGAAATTCTACATTGCATTTGTGTTAATTTCACGATGTAATTTCTTAAAATTTGAAAAAAATATAAACATAAATATTTTTAAATAGTCGGTCCCGATTTTGTTATTTGACGAGTTTGTTCGAAGTCTTCCTTGACTTTCATTTGAATTAAATGAATTATTTTAAGAGAATTAGTTCATTTTAATTTGGAAATGTTCACAAATCAACGATGATTTCATCCTGCATAACACTGTATTTTCTTTCCTATTGGTGATGATTGTTAGGTGTTCCATCATGGCTTCTCGTTCGTTATAACGCTTTCTCAAAATGTCCATACAAGAATATTTTGGAGTCCATATTTATTTTTCTTAATTCTAAAAAAAAAGTGCAAAACATTTCAAAATCAACGATATATGACATAGCATTACTTAGTAATCCTACGCATCTGTAGTTTTGATTATCTCAGCTGGAAGATTTTATTCTTTGTGGCGATAGATGGCTCTCCGTACCTGGCCTTGCTTTGAAATCATTAATAATGTTTCATTTACCATGAAATAATCAAATAATTATGTTTATATTAACAGTGCTTTTGTCGTCTGATAGGCAGACTAAATTATGTGAGATTGTCAGCTTGGAATCTCCCGATAACTAATGATAAGATCCGATATCATTTGTATACTAAATGATATCATTGTAAAAGACCTGATGCAAAATATTCTTCAGCAATGGTATTTAAAATAACTGATTGAGGATTAGGGTTAAGGTTAGGGTTAAGGTTAGGGTTACCCTTAACTGATTAAATATTCATAAAATGCTTTACACTGGCCTTTAACTTTGAGTTGAAGTGTATGACTGAATCATGAATTTCTGATTCATTTTCGACAAAAACATCTGTCACGTTTGATATTATCATTAAGAGAGTGTTTTAAGTGTTTCAATGTCTATCCTGTCTGAGCTTCAAAAGCATTACAACTTCAAACTCCTTCGATAAAGTCAAGATAAGTTATAATTATGCCGGTCGGTAATAAATAATAATAATAATAATAATAATAATAATATGTCATTTGTATAGCGCCGTGCGCATGAGCTACAGGGGCGCTGAAATGTAAAAAAAAATGTAAGGTAAAAAATGTATTACTAGTAATCAAAATAGAAAAAAAAACGTTCCAAGGTTAAATTTTTGTGGAACATTTCTTGTAATGAATACTTCTAATCCATGTGCAATGGTAGAAGAAACTTTATGATAATACCACTTTTATGTAAAAGATAAGGTCGCCATCTGCAATTGTGTCTTCTTGATCATAACATTCTTTCATCATTTTCAGTCAAATTACAATTTAAAATGTATTTTTATTTTTTGTAAGTAAACGTGAAGTTCTGAGCTTTCAATTGTCCAAGTTCTGCCATTTCTATTCCCAATGACTTCAAAATGATTTTATTAAATTCGTTAGAAATTTTAAATTTCCAATTAATTACAATTAATTAAGAATTGATTTTAAACAAAAGTTCAGGTTAGATTTAATAAAGAAACAAATGTACCAGAACTCACAAAAAGACCGAGAGATTCAAAAACCAAACCGGTGCCATTTCTCCGGATAATTTTTTTTTGTATTTTACACTTTACAATTAATTTACAATTAATTTAATTGTATTCTTTACTGTATAAGCATATTTATTTTTTATTGTAAACGTATTCTTTTTCAGCTTCTTATTAGCTTACTTCGATAGCTTAAACTTTGAGCTATAGCACCTGCTTAGGCTCTGCATTTTACGTCAGGTTGCTAATCTCCAAGTGACCAGAACTTGAAAGTTGTCTGAAACGGAAGAAAGACTTTTCTGAAATTTTACTAGAAATGTGAACTGTTTAAATAAATAAATAAATTAATTAATTAAATGTTAATTTAACGAAACTGCCAGTCAATCATAAACTTCACTTGAAGTCTTCGCTATAAAAACAAACTCTGCAAAAGGAGTTGTCCACAGCGAGACATGGAATCGAAAGCAAAACACGATTATTTTTGCTGCTGCTGTTTGAAGGGACAAAGCTATCAAATTGGAAGTAAGTTTGTTGATTAGAAAACAAAAAGATTACAATATAACATTTCAATAAATTAATGATTACCTGATTAATTACTGATTAATGACCAAGATTATCTGAGTAATTACTCCAGTCATTGTTGTTATATTTGGTTTCAAATCAACATCAAGACATTTTGAGCCTCATTATCCAAGCAACAAAATGAAATACGACTAATTTCTCAACGTATTTGTTTAAAGCCGAGCTAGAATTTATATGCTAGGAAAATTAATAAGTGATTCCTTTGAAACATCAAAAGCTACTTAAGATATAATTTTCTACTACAGCCACCTAGGCCACAAAGTGCTTATAATGTGCTATATTTTTATTATTAGGATCAGGTGTCAGGGCAGGTGGTCCTACCAAAGAAGTAGAAGTTAATCCAAATATCCTAAGCCATCAAGTTGCTGTAAATGTTCCAGTTGCTCAGGAGAAACAAGATGTCAACGATGTTCCACTTGCCACCAGCAAACCTTCCGTGGAAAATGTTCAAGCAGAGATACCAGCTGTTCAAACGGATGGAGTGTTGCAGGAGTCTTTAGCTTCTCACATTTCTGAGAAGACAATCGTAGATGAAGGAGTTTTAGATGCCGAAATGAACGAACTGATTGAATACTTAGCACATGTCAACGAGCAGCCAATGATCGAAGACCAAAGGATTTTGGAAGTTGAAAAGATTCCAAATGAAGACGCTAGAAATGCTAATTAGTTAAATACTGCCGCATGATGGCCATCACTGAAAATTATTTTGTCATGAATTAATTATAATAACCCTTACTGTGATAGAAACCTAAACCTAATTTGTGTCTGGCTATTCATTTATCTTAGAATAACCTTGTTAATTGGCCATAATTGATAGATCCGTTTGCAGTTTGAAAATCTGTGACTCATAAAGTAAAGTCACTGGCTTATAATGGCTGCAACTTCTAAAAAAAAAATATACGATGAATTTTTATGTTAGCTTATTCTTAATCGATTCCAACCGGTTAAGAAGCCATAGAAAAACCCTAACCCCAACCCTGACCTCTTAATAACTGATTGATAACTTATGCCGTCAAGACCTAAAGGATAAAAAAATTACCGAAATTGAATTTGGACTACGAGTGTTTATTAGATTTATTATGTTTATTTTAAGAAAATGTTTACGGGAAAGTTGTAAGAATCGTGATGTGCTCATTATCCACACAATGTAAATAATATTTATAAAAATATATATAAAATATATCTTTGCAGTAATCAGGATTATCCTCAAATAATTCGTGATGGTAGCTAAACAAAAAGATTTAACTTTAAAATATATTATATAAATATTACTTTAATGTGTATTTCCTTCTTTACTTCATTAAAAATCCTATCCTTTTGGTCGATCACTTCTAATATCATAATAAAATGATATATATTTAATAATAATAATGAATACATTAATTAATAACCGTAAAATAATAATATTATAAGTTCCATTGATTGCCCATCCGTCAAAGGAAGCAAATATCATTTTCGCTAAAGTCTTCGATGAAATGCAATTTTAAATTTGTAAATAATAATCCATTTCTTCTTTGGAGACGTAACGTAATAACGTCATACGTTGTTATTAATGATGAATTATTGCAAAAAAATAGTTTAAATCTAGTTTAATGATAATAATAATAAGAATAATGACAAATTTTAGTAATGTTATCGTTTCAAAACCACATTTTTCCTAGCTACGATAAATATCAAAAAATATTGAATTTTATTTATACATACATCAATGTAATGGGCGAAAAATGTGCATAAATGGTTGTGCTCAGCTCTACAATTGAATGTAAACATTTTACTATTTAGTACTTTAAATATAATATCTCTATTTATAATATTTTTTATAATATCTGTATTTAATGCGTGCAGGGAGCAAGTAGGGAGTAAGAATACTCCGCTTGTTATAGTAGGAGAGGCCCAAGAATAAGCCATAATGTGCAACGTCAGCGCAGAGACCTTGATGGCAACTACTGTCCACTGCGATGCATGGAAAGAGGAAGAGGAAAGGATTAATGTTGATCCTGTTGAGACAGTGAACGAGTTCCAGGATGAACCAGGGAAGACAGACGATGCTGATTCAGGCATAGCTGAAGATAGGCCAGCATTTCGTGATTCTCGAGACTTCCCTAGCAAAGAAATCCGGAACCCATTGCCTCAGGAGGAAGAGGAAGCAGAGTGTTGCTGCAGTAATCACACTGGCCAAGAACGTGGCAACGTAGATGGCAGTGTTGCATTAATAGACAGTAAGCGGATGAGTTGAGTTCCAAGGAGATCTTATTCAGTCCATGAACAAGGCTTTTTCAATCAGTAAAAATTGGGGCAAACGAAGAAGGTTCCATTCCTGTACTCCATCTCACTCTCTCAGTGATGATAGAGGATCAAGGTCAAAGAGTTAATACAGACGAGGTCGGGAAGCCATGACAGATGCAGATCCGACAAATATGATGATAGGAGAAGAAGCAGTAGAAGTCCCACGTCAAGAAGGAAGAGGCATGCTGGTGATAAGGAAGGACAAATTGAGAAGTCAGCAAGACAGAGGGAATGGTGTTGGCCATTCGACAGAGGCAAGTCGATGGAAGAGGGACACTCCCAAGAAGACGCAATGCCAAAACCAGCAATAAGATCCACACGCCATCGCAGTCCACCTAAGTGTCTCGTGATCGACGCAAGCAAGAAGATCTATAATTATATATGAGGGGGAGGTGTTGTAGATAATGTAATAATATTGTAAGAACATATTATTACTTAAAGTTTATTACGATATTATTCAGATTCTTTGGGAGGCTAGTATGATAACATGATTTCATTAATAAAACAGCTTGGTATCTCCAATTCCATAAGTAATCCTTAATTATATAGCAAGTAATTTAAGATATAACAAATACCAAATATGTTTGAAAATGAAACTTTCGAAAATGCAGCAAACATTAGTGACATCGAGTCTTGATCGTTCGAGATGAAACTGTAATTGTTAATAGTCATTCAGTTTTTGAAGAGTTAGAATTATTGTTTGATCTCTTGAAGAAATTTATCACAACCTTTGGAATCATAAATCTTACTGCATATTTATGATCTATTGGTTTTAATAAATTATTTATTTAAAATTTAATGCTCATTGTCATGAAAATTAAAGTAATTCTAAATTAATTCTGTTTTAATTATTTGTACAGTGATGAATTAGAAAAATCGTATAACGTTCATTGGCCATTTGCAAAATTTCAAAAAAATAATTTCAACTTTCAGGACTGAAAACAATATTATGAAAGCACACTACCACAGTATAATACGTTAGCATTCCGTCAGGCCTAATCCTGACATAGCACCTACTGTACTTGTTAGTATAGTATTTACATTTTTTTTTATCTGTTGGATAATTATTTTGTGATAAGCTAATATAATTTTTTATTCAAAATTCCTCAAGGAAATCATGAGATTACCACCAGACGAGCCTGAATATTACAATTCATCCGTTTACCAATTTGTTAATAATATTAATAAATCAACTTAAATCATTTATTTATAACGTTGTTGTGTTACTTTCCACTTTAAATCTTGATCTTTGACACACTTTAACTCGAGAGAGAGAGAAATAAGTTCTCGAAAGGAATTTTTGTTGTTGGTAGCTTTCACGTTTTGAAGTGTGACTGATCGTATCGGCCTGTCTACATTATCCAACTACATGTAACTACTTGATAAAAAGCTTATAGCAATTTGCAGAGACTTTGAATGATCATTTATTTTGATATTTTTTCGAGGATTTGAAAAGGTCTCGTTCAAAAATATTCATAATTTCAGTTTTTAATGGCATCGAAGGGGTTTTGCTCTGTTCGATTTTTTTTTACATAATTTTTTTAATAATTATCTATTGAAAATGCACTGGCAAATCTTAACATCATTTCAAGAATTAGACGATATTTCTACAGTTTGTTTTTTAATTTTCGAAGGAACATGAAGATGCTGAAACTGAACATCGTATGTTTGCTCTCAATTTGGCTATTGATAGGATTGTCAACAGGTACGCTAACATTTACCAACTTAAATCAATTCTTAAATCTGCTATAGCAACGTGATTGCGATTAGAAACTTAAAATAATTATTTAATTATTCATAAAATATAATCGAATTTAGGAGAAATGAAACTAGTTGAACGAGACGAAGATTTTGAGGTCGAGGAGTTTGGAGAGGTCGAAGCAGAAGAGGAAGATGAGGAAGTCGCAGGAAAACCAATGGATACAGAAGATCAAGACGTACCTGAAGCTGAAGAAGTTGAAGATGAAGAAGTTGTTGGTGACAAAGAAGAAGAAGTAGAAGAAGACGTTGCTGAGGAAGAAGGAAACGAGGAAGAAGAAGAAGAAGAACCAGTGGAAGAACCAGTGGATGCAGAAGATCAAGAGGAGCCTGAATACGAGGAAGAGGGTGATGAACAGGAAGCCTAAAAGCATGTCACAAAGGTCGTCACAAGTAGCCTTAAAGAATTTTGGACAAGGAGTCAAACAGAAAATTAAACTAAAAATATTACTAATAATTTAATAAACTTGAATAATTCTGAAATATCATTAAAATTGTTCGCCATTAAGTTAATTATTTGAATAATTAAACTTGCCTCAGGAAAATAGATTCCTTTTGGTTAATGCTAGCACTTTTAATTCTTCATCTGTCGGGTTTTAAATTGAAGCACTGTGCATTAACAGGGTATTAAAGGAACATTAAAATAAAATACTTTTATTTTACTTTTATGAAATAAAATGAATTTGTACTTTGTATGAAATAATACTTTTATGAAATAAAATGAATAAAATAAAAATTGTATTTTCAATTGGCCTTTTTTTGAGGGGCGTTAAATCCACGTCAAATTAATCAATCACACCGATATCGCCATCTTGTATGTTGATAAAATTGAGCATTGAATGATTAAATTGATATTTTGTTTGCAAACACAGATTATTTAAATAGAATTGTTTTGTTCAAAAGGTATATAATATAATTCCGCTTAAGTATAACCCTACATAGAACCTTTTACTTTTAAAATCCGTGTTAAAATTTCGATTAGTTTAAGTAACGGAATATTTTATGGTAAAAAAAACAAAGTTTAAAATGATAACGCATAGAATATATATGTTTTTTTTGGGCGTGGTTAAATGTGCTTGAGTTGAAAATGGAGACGTGAGGTGCATAATATTTGCATGGAGAGGATTTATAAATAATTGTGGTAAAGACTCCGACACACTAAGGATGCTCCTAAACCAACTCAGATTCCATAACCATCAATTACGATGGTAGTTTGCAATAAATATTTAAGGCTTTAGTTTCTTCTATGTCTTTTGATAAGCAAACGAAATGCTTTGTTTTTATTTATTTTATTTACTTTAATTTATTTGTATTTATTTTTGTTTAAATATAACCTTATTTATTAAATATAATTTTATTCATTACCGTTAGTCTTTGTTTTTGCGACTGGTAATGACTGATCCAACGAGCCGATACTTTAAAATAAGAGCTCAGACTTTGGCTCAACAACGAAGTGTCTACAATTGAGAATGACGTTGTACACAATGAATGTACAAGCCTTTATGTTTTTCGTGTGGAGACAATGTTGAAACAAATTTATTATAACATTTCATGAACTAATCATCAAATCAATTTATATTTGGCCAAGATTAGAAATTACAATTAAATTAATTATAATAAATTAAATAAAATAAAATATAATAAATCATGAAGCGCATCAATTATAGCAACCGAATCGATTGTTAGCATCCGATTTTCTTACTGCATAATCTTCCTCCTGTAGAAAAATCCGAAAAGAATATTCATTAGATATTATAAATACATTCATTGCCAGCACTTGAATTTGTATTTGCTTTTCTCTTGGGAAGCCTTATAGCTGTTTTTAAGTCCTGGGTCAAAATGCGTGGAAAAAATTTAGTATGATTAACTTCTCGAAAGCTCTTGAGAGTGAATGCATAAAACAACGAAAATACGAAACCATTCATAGTTTGCTGATAAACAACAATTTTGGATGCTCACTGAAAAGCCGAGGAAAAGGTTTTTTTTTATTATCTTGTTTCGCTTCAAATAATGAAATTGTTTCGTTCTGAATACCACGTCTGATAGTAACATTCTTAGTTGATGAAATCAGTTTCAATTTCAAGTCTCGAAAAACTCCTAATCAAGGATCTTCAGACGTTTCTGGCCTTTGAAACTCCTTACTCTCTCAGGGAATGGTCTACGTCTGGTGATCAAGCTCTTGGTTTTCCGTTCTGGATTCACCTTTCGTATTCCTTTTGGCTATGAGAAGCTTTTGTTGGCTCTCATGCCATTCTGGAGTAATTCTTGAAATCCCTTATTTTCTTCTTTGTGTCGCCTTACATCCATCTGTCTGAAGTGTTCCCAATTCGCATTTGTTTGGCTCAAGACTACCTTATTCTGTTATCCTGTCACCCACATTTATCCTCTTGGACTTTATATTTTCCTCAAAGCGAAGGTAACAATCTCTGACGCCGGTTCCGCGCATCTCGGTCGATGAATTGGCTCCTTTCTAATGGATTGACGAGACCCAGATCGACTTTCTCCGGTCCTTATGCCATGTCCCTCGAGATCTTCTTCTGGCCTCTTGTTTGTCAAATCCAGAACAGGGCTGCGGCAGCATCCTCAGATATCCTTGCCATAATTATGTCGTAATATATGTTTCTTGGACACGAAATGCTCATGAAAAGTTTGTTGGGAATTCTTATAAGTAAATAAGCGTGTGTTGATAACAATCAATAATTTAAGTATTTAAGCGTTTTTCTAATGTAACTTTTTTAATGTGATCCATTGTGAAGGAAAATGAAAGTATCTCTGTCTATCGTTTGCTTCGGTTGTTTGCTTTCGCTGGTGATGTCAATAGAAGAGGTAAAAGGTACGTGAATAATAACTAACCCTAACATAATGCATTAATGTATTTAATTAGTTTAATGCGACGATTTGGTAGAGTAAAAGCGGCCAGCTTTGATTATTATCAGTTGTGATTGCCCTACTTTGTAGAACCTTTGAAAGAAAACTATCTGGTTTACTATGACACAATTAAGAAAGAAGTTATCCAAATGTCTTTGGATTTTACAAAGAAAATAGTTATTTTTAAACCGGAGATTGAGAATGCCGTGGATGTCATAAAAGTTAAACAAACCAAGGAACACATTCTTTTGTACTGGTTAGAGAGTGAAAGTACTGTAATAAAAAAGACTCGAATACCAATTACGGGTGGGGATTCAGTCACAGAAGAGGCTTGTTAGTTTGTCCTTATTTTTTATACATTGCTTTGTAATCGATAGCGGAAGTAATTTGGAAATTGGCTTAAACAAATCTGTGTCCTCGGATTTAAGACTACTTTTTACAAACCTACGTGCATCTATTCCTAACACCAGTCAAAGATACATCTCCTATCAAGTTATTTGATGTTCATCCAACATTTGAACATTTCTTCTTGGCCCATGAGATTGGTCTCAGAATTAAGAAAGACTCTAAAGGGCTCACAATAATTTCAAATGACAAGATCCTTTGGATGAAATTCAATCCCATTAACAAGTATTTGCATGCGATTCTAAGATTATAATAAATTAGAAATGTCTTCATAATTCTTGTAATATGAATTACAACAGGACATAGTAAACCGAATTGAAAGGGATTTTGAAACTATAAAACTTAATTAAATTATTAAATAAATATAATAAATATGAGTGAGTTCGATTTGTATGCAGCCATCTTTACGCCACTTTTGTTGAGGGGAACGTTGTGATTCTTGAGGATTATGATATTTACGGAGTTGCGAAAACTAAAGGATTTTCTTTTGCTTCCTCGCAAGAGGTCGTGTGCGACACTGATGGTGAGGCCAATATTAATCTTTGTGAATTTATTACATTTGAGTTTAACAGTTATAACTTGTGATATCATTAGATATCATTGATATAATATCATTTTGCGATTGGGGAATTAAGTAAAGAATTAGAAAATTATTTACTGGCTTTCAATTTATGAGTGAGATAATAACTAACCCTAACCTTGAGATCAGTTGTAGTAACAAATTTGCATAATTTTATAATGTAACAAATGTTATAAATATTTCAAAATTACTTTTATTAATGTATTGATTGTGATTGTAAGTAATATTAACTAAACATAATTATTAGTATTATTATTTGTATAATAATGCTATAAATGTTATAATTATTTTCTAATAATTCTATTTATTACCTAAATTTTGTTTAAAACAATATTATTACAGTTCTTATTATTGTATTTTCCCGTTCGTTATAATAATTTCTGAATAATTATGCAGGTACTTTCCTGTACTTTAGTTACAACGAGAAACTATACAAGGTAGAGCTTCCGACAGAAGGTATAATGGGAAAGATCCCGGTTGAACAAAAACAAGAAATTGCCAGTGGACGGACTAATAAAATCGAACGAATTATATTAGTAAAGGACTTTCTGTATTTGATTTCTGTGACTAACAAGGGGACAAGGTAAGGATGATAGAGATCAAAAGATCATAAAAAGTATTTTAATAATTTTATTGAATTTATTTAAAATTCAGAAAAGGTAGAATTATATTTATCAATATATCACCTTATTTGTTTCATTTCGAATCAATAATAGCTGATGAACCATTGAAGTCTATTCGTGAAGGAAGATTAAATTAGTTTCATGAATGTGGCTCCTTATATTATTCGATAAATGTTGTGTTCTAAAAATATAAATGTTGAATCAATTATAAAAGTTATTTTGGTGAAGTTTTAGGGATAATTTTCTAAAATAAAAGAAACATTTAATAATATATAACAAATACATTCCAAATATCATTATCATCATAAATTAACTTTTATTTAAGTAAATTTTTTGACGATTAATTTATTCAAAATGTTACTTAGACAAATATCTAAAGTCAACAAGGTTACAGGAGAAGAATTAGAAGCTGAAGTGCCAGATAACGTTCATACCATGGCCATTCATGAAAGTAAGTTATTATTTTCCTTTCGATCAGATTTTATTCTTTTACATGTAATATGAAATAGATTTTATATTGTAATAACCTGGGGTCCTCAAACTAATTATAGAAGGTTAGGTTTATCAGGCTTGGAAGATGTACAATGCTCAATTGTCTAAGTCTTGGAATCTGCTGTTTCTCTTACTCTCGCTCTGCTTTTCGAGATAACTCTATTTGTCGAGATTCATAACCAAAGACTCTGAATAGCCCCCTGAACATTATTAAATTTATTAATTAATTATTAAATAAATTAATATTTAATTGTCATTTAATTAATTATTAAAATAATTAATCAATTATTAAATTAATTAATTAATCATTAAATTAATTAATTAATTTAATAATAAATAAATTAATTAATTAGCAATATAATTTTAATTATTCCTCAATTATCTGGATCCAGGGATCCAACATTATGTTATATTCATACCAATGAGTCTATAGGCTATGGATTTTTCAATCTAAAGTTCTGATTGATTCAACAAGGTCAACAAGTTCTTGAACAAGGTGCGCCCAAAGGTGGTTCGAGTTCTGCTGGATCCATTACAGCATCCGTAGCTTCCCTTCTCTTCATGGTTTTTTCAGCTTTGATTAATTTTTAAAATTGAAAAACAAACAAAAACAATTATATTCTTCCACCGATTTCTATTGAGCTATCCAAAAACTTGCTTATGGCTTTTCTGAATTTACATTGCTTGTTAGTGCATGAACTCTCTATTTGAACAATCAGTGATTCTTTGCGTAAATTGTCATGAGATTCAAAACTGTGGATCAATAGATGGGCATTCATTATTTTGCCTTTATTTGATTAATCATTGGTAATTGTTTCAGATCAAAAATGAATTGTATGGGATCTTATTTGCTTCACTGTGATATGCAATGGACTCAAAGTTTAATATTGTTGGATCCCTAGATCCAGTAAATTGAAGAATAATTAAAATTATATTGCCGATTAATTAATTTAGTAATTAATTAATTTATTGGCAATATAATTTGATGATTGATTAAAGTCTTTGGTTATGAATCTCGACAAATAGAGTTATCTCGAAAATCAGAGCGAGAGTTAGAGAAACAGCAGATTTCAAGACTTAGACATTTGAAGCATTGTGCATCTTCCAAGCGATCTGACAACTTTCAATAAACCTGACCTTCTATAATTAGTTTGAGGACCCCGGGTTATTACAATATGATCTTGGCATTTAAGTCAATTGAATCATGAATGTTGAATGTTAGAACACATTGTGAATACGCTTTAATCTTTAATTTTTATTTTATTCAATCATTTTATCAATAAACGTTTGCCAAATATATTAGACTCATGCGTCTTTGATTTACATTAAAAACAAATAAATGAATAAATGACTGTAAAGTAAAAATAATAATTTGGAATTAGAGGTTCACCAGCAAACAAAAATCAAGAGAGTCTCTAATACATAACTATCATTAAATGCATCAAATAGAATGTTATTACTGTTTTGATGACATATTCAAGTGCTTCTAGAAAGGACTGCTTGGTAACAGTCCAGGGCATTGCTAATTCGGCTGTATTTTTTTAAGTGCATATTTTCGGTTTTCAGTTTGTTTATTTTATAATTATAAATAAATTATTTCAATAAAGTTTCTACTGATTTTTGATTAAGTTGGAGTTAAACTACAGATCCGACAATTACAAATGCTGTTGTAGGCATAAAAAAATGTTAATGTAAAAGCGTATGTTATTGTAAGAATGGAGAAATCATTGTAAATGTAAAAGTATTAGAAGCTAATTCTAAAACGATATTATGTTAATAAATGGTGTTGCAGTACATGGCCGTTTTTCTTAAGGCTAATGAAATCATTTTAATTAAATGTACAAACGAATCAACCTTGAGTGAGGTCTTCTCGAATCAACCCATCCAATGTGGTGTCAAATCAATCCTTACCTCAAGGTAGTTTGCCCTTTATGTGACCGCTTTTGGTGTAAATAAGATTCTTTAAAAAGTATAAGTAAGTATAAATAAGACCCACTTAAATGACAACAACCAGTTAATTATCGAAAAACTCAATTACAGATAAGATTTACCGTTTCGGCTTTTCATCCTTTCATGAAAGACTCAAACTACTATTCACCCTTGAATATTGAATGGCCTAATACTTTGATTTAAGTTAAAAATGAATTTATTAACAGCACAACTTCCTCTTTTATCATTAACTGATCTTATTGAAGGACACATGACCAAAAATTTAAATAAAAACCAAGTAAATTCGAAGTGAGATTATACCTTCAAGCCTTTGTGCTTTAAAAAAATTTAATATTGGTTCGACATTATTCCGTTAACTCACTTTCGCATCTACAGGTTTGCAGTGTAAGCGGTAATTTATTATTTGAAAATTTATTTCATTTTTACGGCCAGAAAGTGCCCAAACTCTTGTTAAAGAATAACTTTGAATTTTATGATAAGAAATAAGTGAGAGCATGAAAGTCAAACCGATCTGACAAAATCCAAACAAAACTTGTGAACACACAAATCGATGTAATCCAATAAAACAGATTGAATGTCTTTCCAATAACTGACTGTAGAACAGTTGTCTACAAAATCGTGACTTAATATAATTAAGATTCATGACTCGAAAGCTAAAGCCACCACTACGGTTTTATGAGGACTATGAAAATACCAAAAAGATGTCTATTTTTAATTTAATGTAATTTTAATAAATAATCAAAATATTCTCCTAAACCTACATGTTATACGAAATAATTGAGAATATATTTTGACTCGGCATAACATGAAATTAATATAAAAACCGGTCATTTATAAAAATGATTTTTTTTCGGTCCAACATATCAAGGACTAATGAATTCGCGAAAACACTTGTGAAAAAGTCAACATTTGACTTTACAGCAACTCCAATACAAACACCTTGATGGTGTACTTGATTGATGTGAAGCGCTTTCCAAGAAATTGTAAATTTATTAATTATATTATCACAATCTTTAATATAATGTTTCTCTGAAGTCATCATGAAATCAAATCGTATATGGCTAACGATTAAAAATAATAATCAAATAAATTATAACAAATCGTCAAATACAGCAAGCGAATCGGTGGTTATCATCCAGAACCCAACTTTCTTACCGAGCGACTTTCCTCAAGTTGTGATTTCTCAGAATAAATCCATTTATTACAAATAAATTCCAAGATAGCACTTGATTCTGTGTTTGCTTTTCTCTTTAGAAATCGCCCTTAATAGCTAATACTTTCCTTAAGTTCGGTCCAAAGGAGAAAAATATATTCATCAGTAAAGTTTTGAAGTATAATGCACTTGAGAATAAGTATATAAAGCATCGAAAATATTATGAAAATATTTCATTCGTTGCTTACTGAGAAAATTTAAGTAAAGGTTTTTATCATATTTTTCTTAGCATTGATATTCTCAATTGAAATCAATATGGTCATAAGTAACTCGTTTCAGTTTGTTGTGATTTGTTTCAATTATTGTAAATCAGTCCTAACCTTACGATTTAGTTTATAAAATGCCTATAAAGTTTTTATTCTGAATACATGCAAATAATTAAGATACTTAATCTTAAATCATCTTTAAATCGTGCTTTTCGTTCCCAAGCCTCAATAACTTCCTCTCCATTAAGTGAACTTAATTTTCTGTTGAAACTGTTGATTCTGTTTCGCTCTATTTTCTGTTGATTATGTAAGTGGTCATCGGATGACCCTTCATTTTGTTTAGAAAAATAAATTAAATAAATAATTAGGTAATTTATCATTAAGTATTTTGAAAGTTTCATTTTCTAATTTTTTTTAAAATCTAACCTATTTGAAGGACCATGAAAGTAATTCCACTGGCCGTTTGCTTCTTTTGTTTGCTCTCATTGGCGGTGTCAACAGAATTGCCAAAGGGTACGTTCCACAATAAATAATATTAACCATTATTACATTCAATTACATCAATACTATGATTTGGCACGGTAAAACCGTCCATCTTTTATGAGTCATAAATTTTATTATTTGTACATCCTTTCAAAGAAAACCAACTGGTTTACTATGATGAAACTAAGAAAGAATTTGTCCAAATGTCATTGGATTTTGCAAATGAAAAGCAATTTTTTAAACCACCGGTGGACCCACAAAGAGTGACAGCCATAAAAGTTAAACAAATCAAGAACGGCTTTCTTTTGTACTGGTTAGAGGAAGGAGATACTGCAATAAAAAAGGCTGAAATACTACAAACGAGTGGGAAACTAGTTAGAGAACCTTGTTAGTTTGTCCTTTTTTTATACATTGCTTTGTAATCGATAGCGATAAGTAATTTGAAAATTGGCTTAAACACATCTGTTTCCTCGGATTTTTTATGACCACTTTTTACAATTTACAAACATACACGTGTATATTCCAAATACCAGTTACATCTGTATCTTCTATCAAGTCCTTTGATGTTAATCCAACATCAGAACATATCTACGCGATCAATGGGGAAGGCATTAACATTAACACGGAACACATAAAAGTAGATCCATCTGACAAGGCCCTTTGGATGAAATACATTAAAAAGTATTTGCACGCTCTTCTGAGACTATAATAAACTAGGATTATGTTTTCGTAATTCTTCAATTAATATCAACATTCAAATAAATGCAACGGGAAATAGTAATACGAATTGAAATTAATTTTTAAACTATTTCTACAAGCACGTTATTGAATAAAAGTTATTTAAAGTTGAAAAAATGAGTTCGATTTGTTTGCAGCCATCTTTACGTCACGACTGAAGAAGGGGGTCAGGTATCTCTTAAGAAACATGATTTAGATAACAAAGATATCAACAATATCAAATATATCAAAGATGTTCTTTTTACTTTCCCGACAAGTGAAATCTTGTGGGATACTGATGGTGAGGCCAATATTGATCTTTGTGAATTGAATATATTTGAGTTTAAAAGCTATAACTTATATTATCGTAGGATATTGATGTAATGTCATTCGCCTTTTTGTGATTGGATAATAAGAATCTGTTAATTTATGAATGAGATTAGATATTTTAACATTTTATTCTTATTATTATTTTTTATTTTGTTATTGCCACTTCAGTGTTTCACTTCTTTTGTTCTTTGATATGTTGTTTATGGATTACGTAGCAGACCATTTGCTTCAATTAGAATTTATCTTGGTATGTATTTTAAGTTTAACGGAAAGACTGTTAGAAAGAAGAATACATAAACTGATGATCAAACGATTTAAATAAAGGATATTTAACCTTTATTAGCGAAATTAAAATGGCTTTAAAATCAATAGCATATACAAGACAATGAACTCAAATCTTGGATAATTTTGATTTGCCAAAGTTTCAGTCAATGGTTTAGTTATTTCCGTTAATTACTCATTTTAATTTCAAAATATTCAAAGAATTTCAATTTTTAGCTACATTTTGAAACTATCAAAATATCTAAAATGTCGGATTTATATTATTTTACATCGCACAGGTCAACCCGGCTTGCTAGACTTAGACCTATTAATTACTTTTTCTATACTTAAGTCTTCCCATAAACTCTTTGACACCATAGTAAATAATATTAATGAAATATGAATGTTTGTATTATTTTCTTCATCATAATATTTTAGATATTATAACTGATTTATAATAATGTAATATAATATGATGCGATGCGATGGTATACGATACATACGATACAGTACATATTGATATTATCATTCCTCCTGTTCGTTATCGATTACAATAATTATGCAGGTGATTCCCTGTACTTTACTAAAGACAAGAAACTATACACGATAAAGTTTCCGACAGAAGGTGAAACGAAACGGATCTCAAGTGGCGATGCAATAGAAATTGAAATTGGAAAGAAAGATAAAATCGAACAAATTATATTAGGAAAGAAATTTCTGTATTTGATTTCTGGGACTGGTAGAAAAAGGTAAGGATCAAGGATCATGGAATAATAAAATGAAACATTTTATTCCCTATCAAAAGATGATAAAAAGTATTTTAGTCATTTTATTGAAATTATATTTTGTAAATTGAAATCTTATTTGTGTAATTGATATCGACATTAGTTGATCGGTGTAAATGATGAATAGTCCAGTTTTATTACTTGGGACCAATTATTCATAGGCAACAATTATTGTGGATAACATTATCTGTGGCAGATATAAAAAGAGGCCGCTTCTGTAGCTTCTGACATTCTTATCATAGCCTTTGTTCTTTCATTATCATTAGTGATAATTGAACGTTAAATGCTGATATCGGCACTTGAGAATAGATTACGGCACCAAGTCTATATGGAACGCATTAAAACGTAATGGTGGAGAATAAAATTATATAAATAAAAGACACTTTCAGTAATTTATAACAAAATATTTATTTCAAATTTAAGAACCATAAATTGAAAGCAACAAACAACAATTGGACATTCTTGATTAAAATGCATTATTAAAATATTAGCTTAGTTGGAAACATTCATAATAATTATCTGAACATTATCTTAATCAAAATATTTAGACAAATAACTAAAGTCAACAGAGCTACAGATACAAAAGAAGAAGTAGAATCTAAACCACTGGAAATGGCTCCAGCTTTGGCCATTCTTGAAAGTAAGATGCTATTTTCTTTTCGATAAAATTCATTTTTTCAGGTGTCATGTAGGAGGGATTGAGACAAATTCATATGATTACATCTGCGAGTTTACTGGCGTTTTCGATATTACAGTAAAAGAAGAAAAAAAAGAAGAAAAGAAAATAACAGATGATAAACCAGGAACTGGCAACGATGGCAGCAAAGATGTCAGCAAAGATGTCAGCAAAGATGGCGGCAAAGATGGCGGCAAAGATGGCGGCAAAGATGGCGGCAAAGATGGCGGCAAAGATGGTTCGAGTTCTGCCGGATCCTTCAAAGCATCCTTAGCTTCCCTTTTCTTCATGATTTTTTCAGCTTTATTTAATTTATAAAATTGAAAAACAAACAAAAATACATTCCATGTTCCATATTTTTCTAATGAGTTATCTTAAAACTTTCTGATTGTCTTTCTGAATTTGTTATTGCTTGCTGCTATATTTAGACAAATTAATCATTTATCTATTGACTTATTTGCATCGATTGTCATGAGATTCAAAACTGTGGATCAATAGATAGCATATACATATATATATATAGCATATATATATATATATACATATATATATAGCATATATATAGGCTTATATTATTTTGCTTTATTATGAATATTTGATAATTTGTTATTAAACGATTGCTAGTAATGATTGAAATTCAAACGATTAAAAATGAATCGAAATATTATTTGCTTCATTGATATGCAATGGATTAATTAATTAATATTATCTTGACTTCTAAATCAATAGAATTATAAACCGTTGAATGTTGCATTACATTGTGAATCCGTATTAACCCTTCATCTTGAACTTATTTAGTCGCTTTATCAATAAATACATTAGTCTCAATGGGGATATTGAATAACATCCTTAAATTAAAGAAGATAAAGGACTGTAAAGTGGAAATATTTAACTTGGAATTATTCAATGTTCGCAAACAAAACAAATATCGGAAGAGTATGGAATACATAAACACAGTGAAATGCATAAGATAGAATGTTATTACTGTTGAAATGGCTTATTTAAGTGCTTCTGTGAAAGGATAGTCGCAAACATTCCAGGTCTGAACGAATTCAACTGTTTTTTTAAGGGCATATTTGAGGAAAATTACGTTTGTTTTATGGTGATTTTTGTTTTTAAATTTGGAGTCTAACTAAAGACGCAACAATTACAATAACTTGTGTGCAAAAGAAGCCCCACTTCTCTAATCAACTGATCTCGAATCATGTGCTGTCAAATCGAGCCGCGGGGTTTGGAGGCAAACTCCTCCTTATATCAGAGTAATTTTCAGGGTTGTTTACTGCATTATTTTAAATGAAAAAAATGGGTCATTATCCACCACATAAATAAAATTTTCTTTTAACCGAGAAACAATTATAATAATCCTACTTCAATGATTCGTCAGGTTACACGCATATTTTGTATGATGTCTTTAACATCGCCATCAGGATTAATCTGTAGAGGTTCATTATTAACGAATACATTGCAATAATTTTAATTTAATTTAATTAATAATATATAATCAATTATAGTTAAATTTAACCAAATTTACATAGATATATATAGGTAAGACCCACACTTGCATGGCACCAAAAAATTAAATATTGGTTACTTATTATTGAACAATCCCATAAGTGATTCACCATTTTGGCTTTACATCCTTTCATGAATAGGTTCAAACTACTAGAACTATTTACTCTTATAAAATGTCGACTATTGACTGACGTAATATATTATTTCAAATTAAAAATGATCGTATCAACAGTGCCACCTCTTCCTTTATCATTATAATTCAACTTATTCAGCAATACGAAGCCAAATAAATTTGGATTAAGAACAGATAAAATCGATATGAGAGTACACAATTTATTTTGTAATCGTCTTGTGAGACCTTGAAAGGTCCCTGCCTGAAAACCTTGTAAAATCTTTAACACCTTCACCTTTCAACTCCACAACTTTTGATCTAAATTTGAACCAACGTCTCCTGAAGAGGCATTTTTAAATCTGCCAAAAAAAGTGACATGTTTTTGAGTTACGTTATGATTTTGAACAAGTTTTTTTCAATTTTTTAGAAATAGAAAAATCTCTATTAAAAATAATATCTTAAGTAGAAAACATAATAAATCTTTCGTCTCAGCAATTGAAACTTGAGATTAAAAATGTCTTAATTATGGTAATAATTCCTACTTAAATCAATGAAATGAAAAAATGGAATCAATCAACCAATAATAAAACACCATGGTATTGATATTGACATATTTATTTCTATCACATGCAATATCAGATCATCGCCAGTCCTTTTTGGTCACAATTCTCAAGTCATCCAAGTGTTTTCAAAATGAAAGCACTCGAGATTTCATCAATTCAAGTTCTGAAAATATCTTTATTTTAACTTTGGACATCTCTCGTAACACCTCATCTATTTTTTAATGAGACTACTTTTTTTTATAGGCTGTCAAAACCAATTGACTTTTGTCCCTTTTGTCAGAACGACGTATCCAATGTGCACCACTGTATCACGCAGTAAAAAAATTATTATTATTATTATGTCGATTATGTCGATTAGGATGTCTAATCGTGAAATCTTCAAGGGCATTGCGTGAGGCAAAACACTTTCGAGAATCAAATAAATTTCGATGATTGCTCAAACCGATTGTTTCGTTTGATTTAATATTACAACGAATATAGAGGTTTGAAAGATTTTCATGTAAAATAACTTTAACTGGATTAGATATTAATTACATCTGTTATATCTGTAAATGTTGTTTGTAAAAACTTATGTAACTTGAGCTTTATAAGTTATTTGGAAATCAGGTGATATTCACAAATTTAACTACGATTTTGCAGGAACATGAAATTCTATCATTTAGCTATCGTCTGCTTGCTCTCGGTCTGGCTGATCGTGGGATTAGCTCAAGGTATAATTTTGGTATAAATAATTTTGCAGTATTGATTAAATTATATTTAAGTAAAAATAATTAAAATTAATTTATAATAATAATTAAAAATAGTTTTGCAGTAAGAATGAATCGCATTTAAGGTTAGAGGTAACAGGCTTTAATTAATAAAATTTCAAATCAAGACCTCCCAACTTTAGCAGGGCATTTGTGATTAATTTGTTACGAACTTGAATTAGTTATCGCACTATTCTACTTGGCAGAGGAGGGAAGTGTAGAAAATGAAGTCGACCTGGTAGAGCCTGAAGTTCTGCCTCTAAATGACTTCGAAGATCTCTTGAAGAGACCCACCAGAAAGACCACGAAAAAGGATGACAGAAGACCAACAAAATGGACCAAACCAACCACGAAGAAAACGACAAAATGGGCTAAACCAACCACGAAGAAAACGACAAAATGGACCAAACCCACTACCAAGAAGTACACAAGGTGGACAAGGACAACCGCGGGTGTTTGACCGAGTGAAGACAGATGAACATATCAACTGGTATTGGTGAACGATGATTTCCCATGAAATGGCGATTCGTGGGACTCTATTCCTGATTTATAAATTTAATTTTTGTCTCATCGATAATGACTGCTCTATAACTAAAGTATTAAAGTGAATATTTTGTTGCGATTTAAAAATTATATAAAAAAAGAATAAAATCAACACGAAGATGACATTTCGAATAAAAAACTGCATTCAATAATTTGGAGTTGTAATATTGTAATATATAATTATGATGTATAATGTAACAAAATTGTAATAACCCGGGGTCCTCAAACTAATTATGGAAGGTCAGGTTTATTGAAAGTGTTCAGATGGCTTGGAAGATATACAATGCTCAATTCTCTAAGTCTTGGAATCTTCTGTTTTTCTTACTCTCGCTCTGCTTTTCTAGATTACTCTAACTGTCAAGGTTCACAACCAAAAACTCTGATTAGTACCATGAACATTAATTAATTATTAAGTAATTAATTAATTAGCAATATAATTTAATTATTCATTAATTATCTGCATCCAGGGATCCAACAATATGTTGTCTCAATAAGCATATCTAAGAAATCTGTGAGATCTAAGAAAGATTTTGCATTTGGGGTGGCTAAACTTTGGGAAAGGGTTAAATGTTTGACGAGGTCCAGATAGGACAGGATAAAATTTATGTAAATTATTTATCTGAATAATTCATTAAACTTAAAGTTGAAATTGGCTTTGATTTCTTGATGTAACACGTTCATACCTGCCTAAGCCTACAGCTGCCAGTCAATAGAAAGACGATGAGATGCCAATAATTTATATTAATGAACAAACGTTTTAGGAACATTTACCAATTAGCATTTGTAATTTCTTCGTAGTTTGGAACTGAAATTTTGACCGAAAAGACATGATTATTTATTTATTGGAAAATAATGTTTCATGAAATATTTATTAGTCACTTTAATACTTTTGAATTATTTGTTACTATTTAATTTATGTTAAGAACAAATCATTAAGCCTCCTTTCTTTTTATTGATCACCAGAGGGCGACTTATTTCGACGATATACAGCTTTTAATTCTGATTCTAAAATATCTCTGAAATTTTTGATAATCAACGGTTAACAAAAACTTGTAATACTGAATAACATTATCGTATGTTTGTAAATAGACAATAAAACAATCTTCTTTTGGATATCAAATGAAATTATCCCCTTTGTTATGAAATCATGTGAAATTTACTTTTGTTATGAAATCATTAATGCTGATTATTATGAAATATTATCTCGTTCAAACACTAAATTTCCAAAGGTGGAAAGTTGAAATATAATTGTGTGTCAAAGAACTACCAAAGAAAGAGAAACCTGACTCTGAAGAGGTTTGTTGTTGCATTGGTTTGTATAACTTGAATGTTACCTTCATTTACCGAGTCAAGGCAATATGGCTGTCGCCAGACAAAACCCTTCTCAAAACACTTCATTACATTTGTTTAAATAATATTAATACTACTACTAATAATAAAAATAATAAAAATAATATTAATATTATAAATTCGTAATATATCATAACATAGCATGCTTTAAATTACCGAGATGGACAAAAATTACAATATATTACTTATATAACTAATTATATTATACAGCCATTAATACTTTCCTAATTTGTATTTGCTACCGGCATTTTAAGCAATATTTCAGATGATTCGTCTATAATTCGGTTTTAATGCAAATAAAAACACCTTTTCTAGGTCAGCTCTTAACTTAGATTTTTCAATAATAATTCAATTACGCGTCATACTTGATAAACATCAGGTATGCTCAACAGTCACTTTAGGATCTACTTTAGGAAAATTGTTGAAAGACTGACTTCTAAGACTATATAAAGAAAATCCCAGCAATTCAGTGACATGTTCATCTGAAAAAGGTACTGGCTCTTCTTTACCTTGAATGGTTTGGGAAAATTATTTCCTTATCTAAACTAATTATCTACTTTTACAATCTTCTACAAAGATTTCTAAAAGAAATTCACTTGTTTTCAAATTTAATTTGAAATTTACAAAGGAACATGAAGTTGCTCAAGGAAAGCACGGTCTGCTTGCTTTTACTGGGTTTCCTAATTGGAACATTAGAAGGTAATCATTATTGTCCAAACAATTATTTGGTTTAATAAAGTTACTCTTAACATTGAAATATTTTTCTATTAATTTCGGTTGAAGGCAAAGTAGCAAAAAAGAATAAAGAAGATGAAGAAGAAGAAATACCAGATGATTCTGATGTTGAAGAACCAGATGAGGAAAATGCAGGTGAAAATTTAATTAATTAAAAATGAAAATCCAGCGGTTTTAAATTTTTATTCCTTAAGACAAAATCAGGGCCTTGGTTGGATTGAATATAATTAAATATTGTTTGGATTCATATTTAGTATTTCACAAGTTTCCTGGTGAATTGGAATCATTTTAAGATGAATTCTTTTAATTTGCACTTAAAGTATTTAAACTAATTTTTTGGAAGTTTTTGCAATCCCTGCAATGAAAACAACGGCAATAATATTTATAATAATAACAATAATAATAAAACAGAAACATTTTTAAAATATTTTGTAAAGACGTTCGAATATTTTCAGACGGCCTGACGAAATTTATACTATTTGCTGACAAAAATGGTTTTATAAAACGAAGCAATTTGGACCTTGACGGTCCTGCTACCACCTTGGGACAGTTGCCTGAAACAAAGAATTTGAAAAAGTTTCAAACGAACAAAGTTTCAGAAGACTCAAACCACCAACTATTTTGGCCAGGAGACCAAAAGTTGAACGTATTTGAAATAACAAAGAAAGGATTAAAGAAAGGCAATGACATAGTAACCGAAATTGATGGTAACAAAACTACTTTTTTAATTATTATTAATCTTTTTAAGTTGCCGACTTAGACATTTCTAACTTTATTATATAAGGTACAATTTCTTGATGTAAATTATTTTATGGATCAAATGTAAATAAATATGCATTAGCAGTATACAAGATGCTTAATTGAATATTAAGATGCAGACAAGCAATATATTTATTTTTTAATATTAAACATGTTTAATATAAAACAGCTTCTTGTAATCCACTTTAAATATATCTTTTTATTTGGTTCAGCCAAAGATATTAACGATTTTGACGTCAATCCAACGAAAGACCAACTCTTCATTGCTACCAAGAAGGGATTGTTTGAAAGTGATCTCAAAAGTGAAACTATGATTGCAAAGGGAGATGTCAAATTTGTTAAATTTGATCCAGAGACCAAGTAATGGTCTTATTTAGTAATTTTAATAAATAATAGATCTTTCATATCTCACTCTTCGTATAAGGCTTGCATGCAAGTCTGCTAAAGCAATAATGATAACCAATAGGCAGAATTGGAAGCTGTTTTATAGGTGCATTTTAAATATCACTAAGGACATCGTTTTTTTATATTTGAGAAGTGTAGAAATAACTTTCTTGATATAAATGCGCAAAAGCATCATTTTGAAAATTATAAATCATATTTAGGATTAATAGTATTGCGTGGAGAAAGTCAGTTATATTTCTAGTTACACATATCTTTATTATTTAGAAAAAAATGGCTTATTACAGCACTACTTTTATTATACTAGCTTTTACCTCGGAGCGATGAAGGAAAAAGGAAACAAATTTGGCCGCATCGCTTCATTATACATTAGACCATTTTATATTGTATAGAATTGATGATGTACATTATTGATAGAAATTCTAGAGAAAAATCCATGACTGAAGTCAATTGGAAACTTTAAGAAATTACGTTATGCTTGCGTTATTTTCAATTTAAATTTTTTATTCGTGCAAACAAAATTTGATTTTAAGGTTTCAAACAAAAGTTTAGGCAATTTGTTTGTGCTTTGAATATCTTGTTTATGTTTGTAGCTCGGTTGTATATGTCGTTTGCGGAAAAGTTCCAAGACTGAGTATCATAACTAAAGACAATAAGAAACCTTTAAATCACAATTTAGACACCTGCTACAGTTCAATGGAACTACACAAAGAAGGTAGTATTGATTGTAAAATCATTTATTGATGTCTCAACAACATCTCTCTAACATCAAAAACAACGACCAATTGATAATTTTCAGGCTCGGACAAAATGCTATATCTGGCCAACAAGAAAGAAGTCTATGAAGTGAAAATGTCTGATATCGCCAAAAACCCTTATAAAAATAAAGAAAACGTAAAAATTAAAAAAACCAACATTCTTCAATGTACGAATAATGTCAACGGTTTGGTCTTTGAATCTGATCACCTTTATGTTGCTTGTGATGGGTGAGGACAATTCTTATTATATATATATATAATAAACTAAAATATATATATATAAAATGTACATATTTCATAATCTGTAACTAAATACTTCAGAACCCTTTCGGGATCTGGGTCAGATACGGCAAAGGTAGTTTCTGAGGCGATTGCACTGACAACATATGAAGGTATGGCCTTTTATTATTTTGTGTTACTAATTAACCCCATCTTTCAGCAACACCTTTAAAGCTGTTACAGTTCTAGAGTATATAGAGTAGCCTTATTTAAGCAATTACTTCAATACATGTTTAATTTTGTTTATTGTCTTAAAAAATTTTAAATTTTAATCAAATGAAATCTTCAGATAAGGTGGTTGACGAGGTTGGAGAACCAATAAAATACGTGCTGTTCGCTGAAGGGGATGGTTCATTGAAAAAAATAATTTCGGATTTCTCGAAACCTCCTATAAGTTTGGGAGAGATACCCGAAAGCAAGAATTTGAAAACATTTAAAATAAATAGAGTCTCAGAAGATAAGGGCCCGCAGCTATTTTGGCCCGGTGATAAAAAATTAAAAATGATGGAACTAGCAAAGAAAGGTTTAGAGAAAGGCAAGGATATAATCTCAAAAATTAATGGCAAGTTTATTAAATTTTGATTTTCTTTGTATAAATACTTTTTGTTTAGCTATGGCTGGTTAAAATCTTTTTAAAAATGTTATTAGTTTTCCACTGCATAACAATATAATATAATATAATAATCTAAAAAAAATAAAGTAATAAAGATTTAATGTGTAATATCAACACTAATAAGAAAAGATCTCTCCGTAAATACTCTGCCTCTTATATTTTATGTATACTTTCTATATTTTCTGTCTCCGCACCAATCAGTTTTTCTGCTCTCAATCTTTTGTGTTGGGTTCAATTCAAAATTATTTTCTTATCTTTGGATTGTCATTGGTAAATAATAATTTTTGGTTATCTTAATCGGTATAATACCAGACATATATTTTTCAAATATAATTTTGTGATTTCATTAATTTATTTGATACAGGCCAAGATATTAATGACATCGATGTTCATCCGACAACTGACAAGGTATACATTGCCACCAAAAAGGGACTCTATGAAAACGATTTGAAAACGGATAAAAAAAGAGTGAACGGAAATATCAAATTGGTGAAACTTAATTCAGAAAAAGAGTACTGATTTACTTATGTTTTTATTTCTTTTCCAGAAATTATTAAAGATTTTTAATTTAGATTAACTTAGTGATAATTGAAATTTTATTTTCTCGCGCAAGGATGATAATTCTTTCATTCTGTAGTCTGACATGGAATATTTTAAGAATTTCAAAATGTCTTGAGTTCCATGTTGCATTTGTAGTCAAGTTTATCATGTGTCTTGCGATAAACAACCAAAGTTCTCGGTGACAAATCTTAAAAACTCCAAAACTACTCATTACAACTTGGATGCCTGCTATTCATCTTGGGAAATAGACTTCAAAGGTAATAATAAAAATGATATACCATTCTATTAAATTACTCGTAATAATCTTTAAATTTAGGTCATTAATGATGATAAAAATGTTACAATAAAGCAACTTTTCGTTATTATTTCTTTTGGACAGAGGGTGATGTTTATCTGGCTGAGGGAGATACTGTATACAAAGCGAAAATTTCCGATCTCCTTAAAAACGTTTTTAAAGCAGGAAGTGATGTCCAAATAGTGAAATCAAAGTCTCTCGAATGCACAACGGAAGTTAAAGGTTTGCTTTGGGAACCAAAACACCTCTACGTTGCTTGTGACAGGTGAGAAAATAATATTTCACATTTAAACATAATTCCATTACTTAATTAAATTAAATAATATTATAATTTCCAAACTACAACGTGACTTACAACTGGCGACAATTGTACAGTTTCAGAACTGTTTACGGAACAGGCGAGAATGCAGTGTTGGCAGTTCCCAGAGCGGTTGCATTAGCATTGTATGAAGGTATGGAGTTGCTGTTTTCCTGGATGCAGAATTTCTAAGAATTGTATTAACATAGCATTTTAACATCTCAAGCATAGTTATGGAACAATAGACTTGTAAGAAACATGTACGAATTGGCTAAGGCTATTGTAGGGTTCATTTAATCTTATGGTTATTGGATTAACAATGCAGATACAGTTGATCCAGAAGAACCTGAAGAACCAGAGGAACCAGAGGAACCTGAAGAACCAGAGGAACCAGAGGAACCTGAAGAGCCAGAAGAACCTGAAGAGCCGGAAGAACCTGAAGAGCCAGAAGAACCAGAAGAGCCAGAAGAAGAGGAACCAGAAGAGCCAGAAGAAGAGGAACCTGAAGAAGAAGACTCTTAAGAATCGGACAAAATTGGCTTCGACATTAACCTTAACAAGTGCAATCAGAATTTTTCCAATGTATTAACATTAGTCGTAGCTCAGACTTGTTATACCAATGTACTAATTAATAAAATTCAGTAATCGTTTACAAATTGTGGATGGCGTTTTACAAGAACTGCATTGTGGATCGAATTGTTAATGGACATATATTATTAAATTGCAAAATGACTTCTTGATTTGCAATGTCGATAAATGCAATGTTTTGGGACTACATCAAATGAATTTCATTATTTAATATTTTACCATATATATTCGAATTAATATACAATGTGAGTCAATTATTTTGTGATTTCAAATACTTTGTAGACCACTGGAATCCAAATGAGAGATTGTTTTGACTTTATCAGTTCAGCTGTTATTTTATTCTGACGAAATTTTTCTTTATTTCTGATTATGTGAAACCTTAAAAGTTATTCATTTTCTTGGGATTTTACAAATCTCTTGATGTCAATCCTGGGTTAATTCATCGAAAATTATTTCCATCCATTAAGATTTCGCATTGAATTTGTTTATTTTTTATATTATTTCTGAGATTCACGCTTTGTCACAACCTTTGTTCGAAAGTAAATTTAATAATATAGTTACTAAGATTTGGTTCTTAAATAATAATTAACCAAAAATTGACTTTAAAAATACCTTCAAAATAAATGGTAATGGATAAAATATAACACGCGGAACTTTACATTTTTATGAAGATTGTTATTGATACTATGTTATTAATCGTAACTCTAAATATTTTTCATTTTTAATTAAAATAATAGATCATAATTTGAGAATATTAACATATTAATTTGGTAATTAAAACAGTGCAATCAAACTTGTTCGTTTTTTTTTCTTCATATAATTACAGAACACTTCAAAATCAAATTCTGAGACGAAAATTTTCTACTTTCTGAAATAGAAACAATTTTATGTCAGTTTTTAAATTTTTAAACTATTGACAGTCTTTTTAAGAGACTCTCGTGTTTGAACTTTTACCCAAATTCACATTCTACGGTTTCTCGTTGATTCATAATGAATTTTATGATGGTTAATACTGTAATAATTTAAATTATAACAATTTTTAATTAAAACTAATTAATTTTATTAATACATAATAGTTTTAATTTGAATAATACTTAATTATATTAATAATGTAACACCCAAAAGTAAGTAAAAGGATATATTATGTACAGGAAAATTTAATCCATCACTTGGCTTTATTTGATATTATTGAGAATTTAAAAAAAAAGGTTTTTATTATATATGCAAACTAATGATTAATTATTCATACACGACACCCACACGGTTCACTGAGCACTTTTATGATGTTTAATATATTAAAGTATTTAATGAAAAGTAACGTTGTTGTAAATATTACATCAAGCCGGGAAACTTACTTAATGGACCATGCAAAATAACACATGGCATTAAATTAATAATGTCAATATCAATTAAATTGGCAATAATTAATGTTCCATTAACAGAATTGTGCCCACGAACAAAATAAAACGTTTCAAAGATAAAAACAAAATACAAAATTAATCGAAATTTAATCGTCATAAAATGAATGAATGAATTAATTTAATTAATCACAAAATGTTTTGGATATTATTCGGTAAATTCTGTAAATAGGACAGTCCTTAATACTTTGTCATGTAATAGAAAACGTCTGAACCAACTGAATTTCCAGACCACTAGCTCAACGTTCACATCCGTCTTGAATTTATTTTATTAAATATAAATTAATTAACCATCTGAACCAACTGAATTTCCATATCAATCACTCAACGTTCACATCCGTCTTGCATTAGTTTTTACTAATTATCAATTGTAAACATTGAAACATTAACTATTTATACAAGTGACCTATTTTCATATCTATTTGGCCCTGCGTGAAATTTTGAAGTTTCTTGACTGGTAAATCTTTCTCTTGCAAGGATAATGTCTTAAAGCTGACTTAAATGTCATAATTAAGTACTTAGAAGTTCTCCAAAAGTTACTGGCAGCTTTCTGTCACCTAAAGACTCTCAGTTCTTTCCTGTGTTAGGCTATGGTCAAAAGAATCCAATCGTAAATAAATATAAAATGCTTTTAATTTATTGTTTTAATTTATTTACATATTTTTATTTGGCTTTTATTTATTCATGAATTCCACCATTTCTATTTAATTTGTCCTTCTTCATCTGTTTTTATACAATTTCTGAGACATACTGCTACATAATGTTATATGTACGACCTCTCTATTATTGATTTCCAGTGTGAAATTATAGCATTATTTAAGTTTTTCCATTAAAAATTTAGTTTAAATAATCGATAACCTAATAGAATACATTGACACATATAAATTAAAAATATTTCATCGAGACCAGTTCCATTTTTTAAGTTTCTAATTGCTTTTGAAGCTTTGAGGATTTTGACGCGCCTTCAGTCAATCAAGAGCAAGTGAATTCGGTTCTCAGCACACAATCCAAAGTGCATCGATAATTTATGTAAAAATTGTATGTCAATAGCGTCAGGTAGCACTAGCAGCTTGACCGACATGTATAAAATCATCACGAAAAACCTTAACGGGTCGGCATGAAGTCATGCAAAGTTGTTTTTGTACCTCGAACTTCTTATTGAATTGCATGCAAAGGTGGCTTTGTAGACCTAAATTTGTTTTTTAATTTGTATGGTAAAATTTTAAAGGATTTAATATTTTTAGCAATTAATTGCATGACCTCAAAACTAATATTTCTTATAACATTGTTTTTATAATAGCTATTTCTACAAACTTTAAAATAATTATAACTTTTATAATTTAGCCACAGAGGAACATGAAGTTCGTTCGATCAATAATCGTGTGTCTTCTAATCGGACTAACGATTGGACTTGCACAAAGTAGAAACATTTGGAGATTTTATTTCCGAAGAAATAATTTGTTAATAATTTATTTTCTTTTCTTTTAGACGATCTGAAGCCGTATGTGCTATATGTTAATGAGAAAGGTGATGTCTTTCGAAACGATTTGAATTTGAAAGAGAAAGAAACAAAGATGGGGAATTTAAAAGAATTCAACAAATTGAAAACAATCAAAACAAATAGATTATCAAAGGCTAAAGCACCTCAACTATTTTGGGTCGACGAAAAGAAATTAAGACTGATGGAATTGACAAAGAAAGGACTCAATGAAATCCAATTTGAAACGAAAATCATTGGTCAGTAGCCATGTGATTCTCCTTGTCGTTTTTGTTTTTTTATTTAAAAACATCTTGGTTATTTTGAATTTGTTTATTTGTTTATTTATTTACTTATCCTAAGTTAAATTAATTAGATTTACAATTGAGCGTTAAAAATGATTTTATTCATTCAACCAAAGTTGAAGTTTCCTTAAATTTCTTCAAATGCAAAATAATCACATAAATGACGAATGGAATAATGCAGATTAATTTTTAGCCTATAAGCGGGAGTTTATCCATTCGGGCTATCACTAATTTTAGTTCTTTTGCTTAGTCTTTTGTCGAATAAACTTGTATTAATCCCTAAAATATCCACAAAAAATCCCTAACAAAAAAATCATTCCAATTTTTCTTTATCAATATCAATAAATATCAATTTTGCATAATTACAAATATTCAATATACGATTTTCAAATATTGATTTTTGTATGTCCTTAGTTAACATAATCATTACATAATCAATACTTTGATCGCAAACATATCTTTTTTTAATTTTTTTTATTTCTTTGTAATAATTATCAGCTAAAATATATTAAAACCATATTTGATATCAATTTCAAGCTAAGGACATCAACGACTTTGATGTTGAGCCAACGGAAAACAAAATCTACGTCGCTACCAAGAAGGGATTAATTGAAAACAATTTAAAAATCGATGAAGTACTAGTAAGAGGTGACATCAAACTAGTAAAATGGGATCCAAAGACTAAGTAATTATTTTGAATATATTATTCATGAATATGTAACTTAACAAAATAAATATTGATTGATAAGAAATAAAATATTTTCGTAAATTTTACAATTTGTTTTTTATTTAATAATAAACTGAATATTATGAATTGAACTGTAATAAGTTATTTAAATATATTTTTATTCTCATGCATTAGCTTTCTTTGTTATAATAGTAGCAAAGCATAACTAGGGGAGTTTAAAATATTTATTTATTATTTAATTATTTATTATTTTAATAATTTTTAAATTATTTAAAATAAGAAATAAAAAAGATATCTATTTCTATTCGGAGATTTAGGAATTACTACAACTAATGGTGTGCTTTCAGAATTTCATATTTCTTCAATACCATATATTGCAAAATTACAAACATCTCTCTGTACAGATAGGTCTCTAGTAGATCAGAACCTAATAAGAATATTTGTATATCATAAATTAAAAAATGAAATTATTAATATGAATTTTGATAAAAGTGTTTTTGGATTTCTGACACTTTTAAGATTGTTTATATCCAGTGCTTTATAGATAAACAATCATGTCTTCATACCAAGTGTAAATTGCTATCTTTACACCGAGTTATGTAAAAACTTAGAATGTTTCTTAATAACTGCACATTAAGTTAATTAGATATGTGTTTTAATGTATTATGTTCTTTATTCAATACATTCACTAATTTTTTACTTTCTTTGACATTTTTTTTTCATATTTGCAGCAAACTTTATTACATGGTTTGTGGTAAAACTGCAAGGATTTCCGTAAAAGATCTAAATGTTGAAGATGCCAAAACTGATCATAACTTGAACCAATGTTATTCAGCTTGGGATATTGACTTCAAAGGTATAAAACGATTTTTAGACCATTTGATTAATAATTACCCTTTAATTTAAGATTTAATATTTATTTATAATATTTTATTTGACAAATATTTAATTTGATTTAAGAATTTATCTAATACTTAAGCGATGTTAAATATTTTATAATGTTTCTCTAGAAATTTTACGAACTATTTAAACATTAGTATTTCTTTCACAAAGGCGATGCCTTATATCTGGTTAAGGAAAAGATGGTCTATAAAGCAAAACTGTCTGATCTTCTTAAAATAAAGTTTAAAAAAGTAAATCCAAACGCATTAAAGCCAAAAGAATTTCTCAAATGCACGAATGATATAAGGGCTGCAGTTTTCGGATCAAATAAACTTTACGTTGCCTGTGACGGGTGAGAATAATGTTCTTTTATACAATACACTTTCTTCTTACTTTCTTTGACTAATTTTTGGTGTGTACAGCAAAAATAAATATTGCCAGCCATATGCATTTTTATATTGCAATACCTTACAATAGCATGTAATGTGTGGTATACAAATTAAGTTGTACATTACTTACATATACAGGCACATATATATATATATACAACAAAATTTTAAATATATATTTGAAATATATATATATCTCCAGAGGCTGAACAACTTTGAGACCCTAATCAAACATTGGTTTTATTCTGCACGACTTTTACAAATTTTTAATTTAATCAATGGCAATGTTTTATTGAATTAAATCACATCTTTGATGTAAATTTATTTTATAATAAACAATGATTTCATTTGGGGAAATTTTAATATTTTAGAATCATTTCGGGGATTGGCAAAGATACGGCGCAGGTAATTCAAAAAGCGCTTGCAGTATCTCTGTATGAAGGTATGGATTTATTAATGTTTTTTAATTTTTAAATGCTATTTTCATAAAGTAAAAAAGAAAAGTTATTTTATTTTAATAAACGATTTTATTAAACCTATAAGCCTGTGGAAGGTAGAATGCTCCAAAGAATGTGTAGAATGTGCAAAGCATTATAAAATTATAAATTTTAAAATGTTTGCCTCGTCTGGAACGGTATTGAATTAAGGGAAAATTTAATTAGACTATACCATTTAAATAATTCTGCAACAGATACTCCGGATAATAAACCCGATCCAAAGCCAGACGATTCAAAGCCAGACGATTCAAAGCCAGACGATTCAAAGCCAGACGATTCAAAGCCAGACGATTCAAAGCCAGACGATTCAAAGCCAGACGATTCTAAGCCAGACGATTCAAAACCAGACAATCCAAAGCCGGTTCCTCCAAAACCGGACGAGTCAAAGCCAGACGATTCAAAACCGGATCCTTCAAAAGCAGGCTCAGGGTCTAACCTTTGGAAAATTTCAAAATTTATTTTCATTGCTTGTTTATTTTCAGTTATTAAGTTAATTTAATGCTTTGAATTAGCTAATTTGAGATTATCGAATTTGTGCGATCACATTATAGGCTCCTTAAAGACATTTTAGCTAAGGCACTGTTAAGCCGTCATTTATAGCGATCAATATGCATCTTAGATTTACCACAACTATCTCGTTTGTTCTTCATGATCTTCAAATCTCGATTTTGCGCTTCAGATCGCAATCTGGATATATTTTTGTAATTCATAATATATATATTTTTAACTTAAAAGAGATAGAATTCTGCAACGTCACTTGAAAATTGTAGATTTACTAGATATTTGGCTTGGATACTGTAAACAAGTCTGTGTCTGTAATGGCTTTTTGAGATTTTTTCATCCGCTTTCATCCGATTGATTTAGACATTATTTTATGCCAGCATAAATTGTTCCTAGTTAGAGTATTATTAGTACCATGACTCTATATATTTTGATATTTCATTCTTTCCAAGAAATAAATCTGTAACAAGAAAATATCCCTGCTTATGTATTAACAAATAAAAAACAAAGGTCATATTTTCAATGTCTTACCAGAAAGGAGACTTTAAAAAGAGTTACAACCAAATGTTCCACTATGAGACCAAATGCAGAATTCAAATTTAAAGCCATTTCGAAAATATTAAAAGATGTTATTTGGGGTTTTCCAGCTTACACTTAAATCAAGATAGAATTATTGGACCTTCTCTAAAAAATACATTTAAAACTATGAAATAATAATAATTATTATTATTACATGTTAAAAGTGAATAATTCCAAGGTGCTATGTGATGTTGTCGAAAATACTTTTGCTGAAAGCTTTGGTCCTCCAAAGAACAAGGCATTCGCGAAGGTGGAGTCAATAATTTGGTCAGCCCGCAAAACAGGTTTCCATAGTTTTCCAGATTCAGCTGGAAACATTCGGTCTGAACGTCGTTTAGAATAACTTTTTTAACAATAAATTTCCGATGTCTTACAAAACATCCTCTTATAAAACACGTTTTATTCTAAAATAACTTCTAGAACTGTGATATGGCTTTTGAATTATGCATTAATTATGAATTGAATTGCAAGTCAGCTATTAATCTTGTATAGCTATTGATAGAAGTGTCGTTTGGTGTCGTAACGAGTGAATACTGGATTTCCAATGTTAGGCCGATCTGGGGTTTTCAAATTTTAAATATTTCATAAATTCGTGTAAAAATTTAGATTGAATTTACCGTTGATTATCTTTTCAAGAGCTCAATGTTAGATTTTATTTTAAGCTTCTTTGCGTTTGTGGCAACTTGTTTAAAATAATTATTATTTAATTAGTGAACACTTATTAATTTGTTGTTATTCATTTTCTCTTAGGAAACTCTTAATTTTCTCATCCGCAAGTATTTTTGTAACATTTTCTGAAGTGCAACCAAAACTTGAAATTATTGAAAGCTGTTGAAAGAAATCTTGTTTCAAAGGTTGCCGTTGAAGATATCCTGAAATCAAAAGTTCTTAATTTTCCTTTGCTGAAGTGTTTTCCTCAAATTTCTCAATCATTAAGATTGAGTTATTATAAATCATAATATCTCGTAATAAAGGCGAGTTCTCAACCAACTGAACAACTTAAACAAAATTAGATTTAATCCGAAAACAGTTTATTCTCACTTTCTTCTATGCAGAAAAAGCCAATGTTAATCATAATTAATAGCTTAATATTTGTTTAATAACTTGAAAAGTGAAAATGTCTGACAAACAGTGCAGATGGCTCATCATCTTTCTACACTGAACCAATGCATTCATGAGATCAACTCGGGTGTAAGTTTATATCTAAAAAAAAACACAAAATACTGTACAAGTTTAGATATCAACAGAACAACATGTTATCATAAAAAGAAATATAAAAAAAAGTAGCTGTAAATTATCAACAATGACTAACGCTAATTGACCCAAATTACGAACGGATTTTCCAAACCAATCCAAAATTGAAGTCCACCTAAAGGCATTTTCAATTCATCAAGTAATTAGGAACAGTTATGGTTATTTCTCAAACTTTTATATTAATATAATTCCTAAATTCTTTTTACTAAAGGTGATAGGAATTTGCAGGTTTTCGTAATCAGTCGTTGGGCATTCAATTTTTTAACTTGATCACTGGGCGCAACCCTGTTGGTATTCGAATTTGTGTTTGGCTTACCGGTTGAGCACTTCATATACTGTATGTATTTACATTTGTATTTGGGTTACCTGCTGAGTATGTCATATACCGTAGTAGGATATGGGGGAACTTCTTATGCAATGTGCCTTTATTACTTGCGGTCCACATAAACGCAAACACAGAGTTGATTGAAAACCATTTCATAGGACATGACATTTATCCTTTCCTACTTTAAAATTAAAAAAATAAATCTGACTGTCATTTTTTGTGTTTGTGTTTGTTTCTTAAAATATCATAAAAACCAAACTTATATGTCGAGCAAAAAGACTTTTAAAACGATAGGTAATGTGACAAATTTAAAGTAATGTAGATAAAATTTACCGATTAAAAATTTACAAATTTAAAAATAATGTAAACAAATTAACCGATTTTAATACGTTTATTAATCACATTCTTAACCAGATTGATTTTATATAATTAATTAAAAATTCTCAAAAGTTTCATAAAAATCGCTTAAAATTCATTCGATAGACGCTCGACTGCGATGGGTACTTCATGCAACTTATACTCTCAAAAATTTTAAAGCTAACTTTTTATAAACAAACAATGCTTTCTTTTTAATTATTATTTTTAATTCTATCATTTGTAGATAATAAAATAATAGCAAAAAATTTACATAAATAAATTTATAATAATATAAATAAGGTTTATAAATAGGATAATTAAAATTTATAATAAGATAAATTTACAATGAAGATTACAAAATTACAAATTTAAGAATGTAAAACGATATTTATTCTGGAAATATAAACCGATCTTTAATTCCTGCTGTATCATATTCATTATTTTAATAGACATAATTCCATGCATTTCCAATATTTATATTTTAAAAAGCTTCTTTTCATACTTATTTGATTATTTTAGGGATGATTGCGAACGTTGAACTCTGATGCAAACGATTACAAGTGCTTATAAGTATTTACAATAAAAAATATATTTGTTTGTACCAACACAAACATATTTACAAAAATTATTTTAAAGAATTTAAACTGGCCTATGGCGATAAAAAGTATTAGCAAATAAATAAGTTATATTAATCTTACAACATAATATTAATAACGTAATATTGGAATAACATAATTAACTAAATAAATCAAATTATCATAAAAGATACGTGCCTGTATTGAAAAGTAATATTTTACAAATGGCTCTCAATGGTACTTCTCAGAGAGAGATTCTTGACGGGTACTTGAAAACCCCAAATGCAAATAATACTTCGATATTGCATATGACATATTGCTTCCACAATGTCTGTCTACTTTATGCATATGTATTTTAATTAAGAATATTTTTATATATCTTAAAATAGATGATGGAGAATATCCTATTAATCTATAATATTCACGTAAAAACACAATTTAAATAAAATCACAACATATGGTGACAGAATTTCAGAAGAAATTCCAGAAATCGGAAATTCATCTAAGGATTTGTAGAAAAATCGAACAATTCCTCTTGTCATCAAAATACTTGATTCGCTGTCGTCCCGAAGTTAAAAAAGTGTTTAAGAGTCTCTAAAGAGTGTACTTTATTTTTTAATTTAAAATTTCCAGATGAAAACATTTGGATTTTAATGCGATCCTGCCAAATTTCTCCATCTTTGTGGAAGTAAATACTCCCATTTATCCCATGCCTTCATTAACTACCAATAAACTATAATAGCAATAATAATGATAATAATAAAAATAATAATAATAATAATCATCATCATCATAATTGTAATAATAATATCATTATTATAATTAATGACGTTAGCAAACCGATGCTAAGTGAAATACAATAAAGAACATAATCCAGATGACGTAAGAATAATTAACTCAAGTGTACTTGGACTGAAGTGTGGTCCAAATATACAGCAAAATACTTTCTGCCTCCAAACGTATATAAGCAGTTGGCCCCAATAATTGAAACAAATACAACGATTTTATGCTTTGATGACCAAATGTTCATTAATGAGAAAGGTTTGTGGCATTTGTTTTTGTAAAACTGAAGACTTTCTTTATATGAAATGAAATAGATAAAATTATAAACAGACCATAAAACTAAATTGGGAGAAGAAATCTTGATTTGAGAACATTTTTTGTAAATAATTACACGTCAATATTTAACAAAATATCAATTTAAATTTAGGAACATGAAGTTGTTTCTAATTGTTTTGTGGGCCACATATGGGCTTTTCAGCGTCGTTACAGCCAAGCTACAGGAAGGTAGTTTCTCGATCTTATAACTTATTATTAATTAGTAATTATAACCGTTATTATAATCTGCTGTATTTATAATACACCCGATATTTTACATTAACGCAAATAATAATTCATGTAAAAATGATGCATTGCTTCAACGGTGTTGTAAAGATAATTACAATACAATGTATTAATAATTATAATAATTATAGCTCATTCTATTTATAATTATACCTGATGTTTCATGTCGTACAATAACGCAAATTTTATCAGTTTCGTAAAACGTTGCTGTAAAAGTTGCTAAAGAAATTTTCTACCAAAACTTTCAGAACTATTGACGAAAGACTACTTGATTTATCCAACTTCCAATGAACTATTTGTTCAAGTCTCCCAAGACTTTCTGAAAAGCAAACATATAAAACGAACCAAGACCGATGTCATAGTGAGGACCATTAAAATTAAGCACGTTGGACCAACTATTCATTTGTACTGGTTTCAAGATGTGGCACGTGGATCGATAAAGTTAACTAAGGTGTCGAGAAACACGGAGGGAGAAACATCCAATATTGCTGGTTGGGTTTTATATTGGTAAAAGTATTCTTTTCGATTTTTTTTTATTAATATGGTTTTAAGTTTTATTGTATTAAGTTTATTCAACTTGGAAATCGTTATCACATGCAAAATATTGTGCTGAACGAATTCTTATCTTTCATTGTTAATCATTTTCAAAGTGCCAATTAGGGCCACAATTAAGGACATTGACGTCCATCCAACTATGGACTTCATTTTTCTGGCAACTGGAGAAGGACTTCACCAAATAAAGAACTCAGTGAAAACTGAAACTGAAGAGATTGCTGCAGGAAATATCAAATTGGTAAAATTTGATTCAAAGAACAAGTAAGAAAACATGTGATTGTAAGAATGGAAATACGATTTATTAAAAATTACGATTACATTTAGATTATTACGTTATCTTACGTCCCTATATTCGTCTAAAATCACTCATTCCTCATCCTACACTTTGATCCATGGGGTATAAGGTTGATCAGGGGCATATCAGCGGAAACAGACCCCCAATTAAACCATCCAAAACAGAAACAATAAATGAGCTTTATGAACTTAAATCTTAAAAAAAATAAATTGTATATCAATATTATTAAATATCAGTTTCACTAATATTTTTATAGCCATCTTTATTTCGAGGATTGTTCTGAAAATCCCAAAATGAAGGCTTTTGATCTCACTACAAAAACCACAGAAGAGTACAATTTGGATCAATGCTATTCTTCATGGGATATGGATTTTGAAAGTAATTATAACATTATGATCAGTAGTTTTTATAGGTAATAATTTATTTGGGATGATAATGCAAGTTTATTGCTCGCTATTGGCTAATATTATTGCGAATAAATGGTGATTCCTCATTAATATTTTTACTTTCAAAACACCGAAGTTAAGAAGCTCAAAAAAAATGACATCTTATTTTTAACAGTTCAGAAGTTCATGATTCCTTCAAAAGTAACTTTTTATTTTTTAAGACGATCTCCTTTATTTGGCCAAGCAAAAAGAATTATTTAAAACAAGTTTGAGCAACGTCAAGAAATTTAAGCAGGGGCAAAAGTTGGAAAAGAAAGATGTGATACGCACGAAAAATGAGGTGTTAAGCTTGGCTTTAGGATCGAAATTCCTATACTTTGCTACTAACGGTGACACGTGAGAGTCTAACTGAATGATTTGGTTTATTAAAATTGTAAACTATATGATTTATTAACATAAGTTCCTTACAGGATGAAAATAGTAATGACGATGCACAATCTTTTAAAGAAAGCGAATTTAATTAGCTTTATCCGACGAAATAGTGGCATTTTTAAAAACTAAACTACGAAATATATTATCGTCAACTGAAATGTGAAATATATTTTTTTTTCCCGACAAATCAGTAAGTTCTTCAAAGTTTCGAGGGAAACTGATGAAACAAGTGAATCAACACGCCTTGGCGGATATGTATTCTCTGTGGCAGTTTATGAAGGTAAGTCGTGATAAATTTAAGACGTTTTTTTTTAAGCTTAAATTGGACGTTATTTTATTTACTTATTAATTGTAATATTAATGACGCAAAATTAGTGAGTAATTAAACGCAATTAATTAATATTAATGTAAAATGAAAAAAATTGTGTCATATCCTTCTTGATGAAATTAAGTTTTTTGCACAAGTTTATTACCTTTAATAAGGTCCTGAATTAGAAAAAGACCCCATAGATGAGAAAATGCCAAACCTGGGCTCGTCGTGCCGGAACAAGCCAAACCTGGGCTCGTCGTGCCGGAACAAGACCAGAGTCAGAAAGCGCCGGAACAAGACCCGAGCGAGAAAGTGCCAGTTGATCCAAAAAATAAAATTTTCCCGTCGACCTCTGGATGCGTCAACGGGAGATATGTCGTTCTCCCGACCTTTATTTGTATTTGTATTGCAATTATTAATTAAATTTGTCTTACACAAATCGTGTCAACTTATAGCTCTATCAATTGTATATTGTATAAAGTCTAGATTTGCGGCTGAGATAAACTCTGTGATTGCAGCTCATATTATCACTATAAAGACTGTTTTGGCTTCTTTAATGCAAATAAAGTTTATTATTTTTTAGTAAACTGCAACTATTTTCTAAATTCAATTTATCATCGCTGCACATGATTGAGAAATTCGTTTACCTGTGATTTTTCTTTTGGTTAAAACTTTTTTCCAGGAGAGCAATAATCTTAATATTATGTCTGTAAGCTCTTTAAGTTGGCCAAAGATAAATTTTCTGAGACAGTCGAGTCTCAGTTCCACACGTATCCAGTTTGGAAAGTGAGATTTCCGGTTGGTGTTCTGCAATGTTCCGTCTTGTGCATTTGACAAGGAAGGGACATTTGCAAGTTTTTTGAGCTTCGAGTCTGGAGATTGTTTAGTAGACCTGGATCAGAAGTTGTTGACAGACTAGATCAAGGAATAGCATATAACGTTTTGCCAGGTAAATGTTCCAGACTAATGTTTAACAACCTTGTAAATTTAGGTGCGAGTATTGGTTTTTGTAAACTTATAACTACCAGCCATCTTTAGATCAATTACGTTGATTGAAGACTTCCAATAAACTTGATCCAATGGTGATTAGCTTGCGTATCCCCGGGTTATAACAGTATTTCCAAATCTTGGTAAAATTAGGGATAATGACAGCCATAAATAAAGTGAGCCCTTCACAAGTCCATTTCATTTTTAACATGATCAACATACAAATATGTTGTGTGTGTTTGAATGAGTTTGATTGTTCAAATATCCGACCATAGACATTGAAATCCGAGAAGGGATTTCTAACTTTTTTATTGGCAGGCGCAGACCCCATGATTGATTTTAATCACACGTGATTGTGATGTCACCGTAAAGATTTAAAAATAAATGAGACCACCAATGGTGATTGACTCTTGTGATTGAAAGATTTGAGATTGAAATGTGTCGTTGCCAATCAAGTCAAGCATGGTTAAGATGGATCGGTGACGTAACAATCTCAACACACCAGGCGGAACTTACTCAGAGAGGGGTGCTATTAAGAGATTAATACAGGCAGATTGAGTTGTCACTAACTTTGCAAAGATAATATTTTGTCATCAACTTTTGTATTTCATTTTGAACTTAGAAATAACATCTATTGTTTTCGTGTTTAAAAAACAAAGTTAATTTAATCAAGTCAACTTCCTTTTCTTTGGCTGATAGCATTTCGCTGTCCATGAATTCAAGGTGACATTAAAATGAAGAAAAAAAAGTAAAAGATAAAGTAGATGTCAAGAATGGATCCTTTCAAGAATGGATATTCGACAATCGTTCAAAAACTGCCGAGCTTCGTGGTCTCGGAAGCCAATTTCTGAAATTGCATCGACGGCTGGTAGCCGCCGTCCGTCGCTTTCGCTAGCTGATCGCCAACGGCTAGAGAGCGACCTCCCTCGTGATGCATCTCGACGTGTCTCCTCAGATCGACTTTCCTCTGAAATGCCCGCGGACAGAAATCGCAGGCGAAGGGCTTGAAGCCGCTGTGCTTTCTGCTGTGGGTGATGAGATTGGACGATTGACTGAAGGCTTTTCCACACTGCCTGCACTGGTAGGGTTTCTCACCTGTTCGAAAGAATGGCATTCGAAGGTGGGTTCGTGGATAATTTGGAAGAAGCAGCCAAAAGCGGACGTAATAATCTCCAATTAACGACGTAATAGAAAACTAGACTTCTATTGTTAATAAATCAATTTGTTGTGGCAGCGATTCGTGATATTATTAATTTGCAAGGAGTTCCAGTAATAATGAGTTAATTACATAACATAACGTAATTTCTTCAACGGCTTTCTTTCATAATAAAAATAAATAAATAAATATAACATGCAAATCAACAGAATACTTTCAAATTATCTCCCGTATCTCACTTAAATATTTTTTCTTTAAGGCAGTTTTCTCTATAAAAAAAAAAAACTTAATCATAGACCACTGCTCTTTTAGTTTTTTTTCGTCCATTCATCCTTTCCTACAATCTCCATCATTATCTCCCCGGAAAGCCATTTCCGATTCCCTTTATCAGGGGGCCAATAAATGATGACCGCGGGCTCTTAAGGCCATTTAGCCGAATGCGATTGGCCGAAGATTTCAAATATTCAAATTGCAGCCTTCCAATCAGCGTTCGGCACGTAGGCACGCTCTCCTGTAATTGGTCCTAATGGAATTGAAATGTTCGATCAATTTTGAGGTTGTTTTGCGTAAGTTGAGGTCAATTTATAATAATATTTCTCGAATTTTTGGAACATTACTAAATAGAAAAATTCAATTTTAATGAAGCAATTATTTCACATTTTTATAAAAAAATCTTTTTATGATTCTTTGAAACAAATGAACGATTAGAAACACAACATCCAATACCCGTGTGAATGTAGGTGTGCTTCTTCATGTCGGATTTCTGATGGAATCTCTTGGAGCAGTACGGACAAGGAAAGGGCCTGGTGTCGCTGTGGATGAGCAGGTGCGTGGAGAGTGTCGATGACCTTTTGAACTTTTTGTGGCAGAGGTGACAAGAAAAGTTCCTGGCCGTCAGTGACGTCGACGGATGAAATGGCGATGACGTCATCTTCGAGGATGACAGTAGCAGCGATGATGACGATGATGTAATTGTTGACGTTGATGACGACACCACCAGGCTGACGTTACTGTCTTGCTTCGGAGGATCGAAGTAACATTTGAGTATATTAAAATTGTTGAATTTTCCCCTCATCTCATTGGTTGCCATGAGCAGTGATGAAGATGACGTCGAGGAACGGAAAAAATGTTGAGGGAAATGTTGCTCAAGGAAGTTGTTTGTTGGAGGTCTGTGTTGGAATCTATTGTTGGGCGTCACCATGCATTGTATGCGAGACAGAGGGTCCCTCAAATGGTACGGATGATAATGGTGATGATGTTGATGATGAGGTTTCTGATGATCAAATTGGTAAAGATGGTGGTTATGAGCTAAGGAAGGAGGATATAGATAGTGTCGATGTTGTTGCAGGAAAAAGTAAGGATTTTGTTGAAATTGTTGCCGTTGTTGATTGAAGTTGTTGTGGCTAGTGTTGCCAGAGTTGGTGGATTCGCTAGCCTCTTCTTTATCACTACCATCATCGTCGTCGTCATCATTATCGTCACGACCTTTGCTTTGGATTTTAATGTTTTCATTAGAGACATCGTGATTGCTCAATGTGTTAGCCAGCATGGCCATGCACCTGTCCACGAACAATCCAGGCATTTTGCTGGCATGGGGTGATCGCAAATTGTGACTATAATTATTGTACAAATTATTATAAATGTTATTATAAACATTATTGCAACTGATGTTGCCGATACGTTGACCCAGATAGCGTTGGTGATGATGTCTATAAATACCAACGAATAGGCGACCCAGAAGCGAATAACCGGAACTTAAAAACGATGAAGATGATGATGGCGACGACGACGTCAATGATGATGACGATGATGATGATATTGATGATTGCGACGATTTCGACGTTGAAAACGGAAAAGCTCCTTCCGTCGATGTTTTGTTTTCTCCGACTTCTTTCACGTCACCATCATTATCATCGCCGACGTCTTCTGCACCGTCATCGTCATCATCACCACTATTCTCCTCTTCTTCCTCCTCGTCCTCTTCTTCATCATCATCACCATGGTTAACCTTTGCCCTCGTGGCATTATCGACGGCGGGCTGATGATTATCATCATCATCGCCATCATCATCGTCATCGACGTCATCATCATCATAGGCAGTGCGCTGCTCCAATCGGTCGACGTCATCAGATTCCATCCCGTCGTCTCGCCGGCCATCATGTCTTCGTTCGAGGACGATTTCGGCGCTCGCGTCATCGTCGTCATGGGAACGAGTAGTCGTCATCGTCTGCTTCCGCTGCGATTCGATGTCTTTGGCCGGACTCCATATTGTAGCGTCCGCGTTGGTTTGGAGAGGAGTGGCGATCTGTTGTTGTTGTTGTTGCAGTTGTCGATGCCGACGAATAACTTCATCTACTGCTAGCGGATGTGATGTCACGAGGAAGGGTTGATGATGATGATGTTGTTGTTGATGATGATGATGGTGATGAGCGGCCTGTGAGGTCGCTCCGATTGAAATCTCGTTCCGCTGAAGATGCCGAGGGAAGATGTTGGAGGTCATTCTTCATGGATAACTGTTGCTGGATGGCGATTGTGGTAGTAGTTATTACGATGATGATGATGATTAGTTTATGAGACAATTGGTTTAAATTAACACTCTATGCATCTAACGGCATAAATGTCTCTTTGCTTCATTTTTATTCTAGATTATATTCTAATTTCTTAAATTATTATTCAGAAAATGTTAAGTTAATGAAATCTTTAAGTCCGCAAGTAATTTTTGGGGAGCTCCAAACATCCAGGGATAAGTAGTAGGGATGATACCAGCGGTAGCCGTGGGAATTTTTATTTAAAATTCGGGTCATCATCATTATCTTTATAATGAACACAAGAGTAAATGATTGATTTTGAACGATTTTATACGTAATTGATTTCCTTTATTGTAAGTGAACAGAGTTATGTCCAAATTTTAAAAAAAGAATTGTGCAACAATATCAACACTTACCACAAGATCACAAGACACAACAATGAAATACAACATCACACAACATCAAAGCACAACACCACACAACAAGCGTACAACACACCACAACAATTGAACAACACCACAAGAAAGCATCAACAAGAGCTACTGACTGGCTCCCTTCAGAAATGTGATTCATTCAATAGATTGAGAGTGGATGCCATCTGAGACCGCGATGTTTGAGATTGCGATGTTTTTAAAAATAAATTTGCGAAATAATAAAAAAACATTTTAATTTTAATTTAAAAAAAAAAACAAAAAGAGTTTTATAATCGATTAAACCGATTTAATTTAGCAATTAATTACTTAATTCAAACTTAATTTGTTGAAGCTTATATTATTTTAAATAGTTAGATTTTTTAAATTTATGTCTTAAATAATATATAAAATTAATAATTAAAATATAATATTATATGTTATATTAATTTTTTTTATTTACAATTTTATCATTTGTAAATAAACCCTTAAAATCAATTTGAATCAAAAGCATTTTCAAATGTCGAAATAATAAAGTCCCAAGACAGTAAGAATCTGTTGATCCTTTGAATGGCCGATAATTGGAGAACTGAGTAGTTGATGGATGAACGGATGTATGGATGGATGGATGAATGGATGGATAGACGGACGGACGGATAGATAGATTGAAGGATGGATGGACGGACGGATGGAATCGTGAACAGATGGATTGTTGGGCAAGAGTTTGAATGGATTGATGTCAACGATCGCTTGAACAATAGGATGCCAAGATAAGTAAGGACAAGAGAAGAATTATTGAAAAACAGAGAAGAATGAATAAATAAATAAGTAAATAAATGAATGAATGAATGAATGACAGAGTGAATTAATGAATGATCGAGTGAATTAATGACCTTCCTACAACAGATAGCCAATAGGAGCCACCATGAATCAAGTACCTCCCATTCACTGGTGAGTCATAGCGGTATTCTTTACGACTGAGTGCCGAAGATTTCAAACTCAGACAACCAGCCGATGACCGTCTCAACAACTCACCGAGGACTCACAACACGACCCACCAGGGTCACCCTAATCGACCTCCCCTCACTTCGTCAATCCTTATCTTTCCTTCTCTTTATATCTGTATTTCTCTCTCTTTTTCGTCGTCATATCATTCCTTACGATTGTTCCTGCGAGTTTGTATTGTTGTTGTTCTGCCAATGTCGATGTTGTTGTTTTGTTGTTGTTGTTGTTGACGTGTGAAACGATCAACAAGAGACTGAGCTCGTAGATTTTAGATTTTAATTTTTTAAAGTTTACCCAAATAAATTGAAGATTATCAACCTTAAAACATTGTCGAATATTTCATTGAATTTTAATAAAATTTATGATAAATTGACTTAATTGCAATTTAATGTTTATTTATTTCCTTCCAAATGCATTGATAAGAATGAACGACCAATGGACACCGTCCATCCGTCCTTATGTTCGTATCCGCCCACCCATTTACCACCCGGCCACAAATCCATCCTTCTGCTATATCAAATTTTATCTATTTTTAAATAAATTATTATAAAATTATTGTAAAAAATCGTAAATTGATTAACGACTTATAAATGCTACTCAACGGATTACCCAATTTGATTCACCAGGGTAGAATCTAAAACAATTTGGGGAGCCAACATTTGGAAAAAAACAAACAAATGGAGTAGAATACACTTTTTACAATTTTCAAAGGATTAAATCTCTTTACCATATAAATACCACCAGCTTTATATATTTGTAAAAACCACTTATGGACCAAAGTGGCACTGCCCATCTCCTCCTAAATCCTTTGCTGCCACCTAAGCGACCATCCACCCAACCACCCGGCCGACCAGCCATCTAACCATCCACCCAACAACCCACCCAAACATCCACCCAACTACCCATCCAACCACCCACTCAACCAGAGTTTCATTGTCAACTCGTGAAAAACACCTGCTCCTAATTCTCATCAGACTGGCTTATCAGACAAACAACTGATAATGACCACAATGAAGGTGTAATCTTTTTTTTTTTAAATTTTCTCCTTTTTTTTTCATTCAATCCTGTCTTCGTTCATTTATCAGTTTATCAATTCAAGATTTCTTCGTGACGTTTTGACGGATGATAAAGAAGAACCCTCCTGATTTTCCGAGTAATTATTAACAATTAATAATAATAATAATAACAGTAATAATAATAATAATAAAACAATACTAAAATAATAGTAATAATAAATTTAATAAATTATGTGAGCAAAATAATTAATTACTCGATATGAACACTACAATTTAGCAACTTTTTATATTTAAAAACGAGAATTTATAAAAAATAAATTTATATTTTAAAAAAATATTAGCAAATGATTATCTTTAACGTGAACCTTTCAAAGGTCGTCCGAAAGGGAGGGAATGTTATTCACTTTGTGGTCTAATTTATTTTTAAAGAAGTCTAAACTACGAGTACACATGTGTACTTCTATGTGAGTACTGCTATATGAGTACTCTTACATGTGTACTCCTACACGGGTACCCTTACGTGTGTACTTCTATGTGATTACTGCTACATGAGTACTTTTACATGTGTACTCCTATACGAGTACTCTTACATGTGTACTCCTATACGAGTACCCTTACATGTGTACTCCTATATGTGACCGTATTTGTCAAGACCTTCCATTCCTCAACATGTCGTAACGGATTGGGTTCAAACCTCGCTGCAGGCACAGAAGCTTAATCGAGCTAATAGCCACGAAAAAAGGAAGAAAGTTGAATGACTAGTACGAGTTGGTGTATTACTGTTGAAATGTTCGTTAATTATGGAAGTATTTACACTATTTGGTGAGACATGGTAGGAAGTTACTACATATAATTCATTAATAATTCATAAAATTGTAATAATTCATGATAATTAATGAAGAAATTAATGAATTTTGAAATATTTATTTCAATTAAACTGTCCAAGTTTTACATACCTTTACTTGTCTTCTTTTACCAGCCGCTTTTTCTCATATTTTTCATTGCAAATATTCGTTAATAGTAATTTAATTAAAGAAATTAACGTGAAGTAATTCAAAAATTTCATTTACAATAATTTTATTTTAAAATTAAATCTCATTTTCAATCAATTTTCAAACAAATTTCTATCGAGCAGATGGACATTTTAAGAATGTTTTTAAGAAAGATCGACCAATGAAAAGCAGAAAAGCACAAGTTGGGCGGAGCTGCGCATCGTATCGGACCAATCACGACAGTTATAATGACCGGCACTTATCGACTGACCTATTTCTACAGTGACCGATTTAAAGATCCAATTTAGATTTGAATTTTGACGAATTTCCGAATAATTTCTATTTTGTAATCTTAATCCACATTTTGACGTCGTCTTTTTGTTTATTGGATGATCGTCATTATTTGTATTAAAGTACTTATTCGTAATATTTGTTAATTATAGGGAAATTGCAATTAATTTAATTTTATTCTGTTTTACAATCTGATTTTTGTTTAAACAAGTTCAAGGGCGGTCATAAAATCGAAAAGAACTTTAATTAATTATCCAATTTATCATTTTAATCAATTTAATCATTACAATTAACATAAAAACTAAAAATAAATTCATAAAAAAATAAATTAACGAAAAACTAAAAAAAAAAAAGAAAAAAGAAGAAATCCTGAATGAAATGACAATTCAGTTCACAACTTCAACTTGGCAGCAACGTCTTTGCAACCCTCGTCTGTTACGTAAATGAGTTTCTCTGCCAAACCGTACAATTGGTCCACTTTCTGTTATTATTTATAATAATATTATTATTCAGAATAACGTTTTTTATTAATAAATAATTACAAGTTAGTGACAGTTAGTGAAGATTATGACATTCAAGATCATGATGGTGATGGGGAAGAGTAAAAGAAATGGGATATTATTATTATTATTATTATTATTATTATTATTATTATTATTATTATTATTATTATTATTATTATTGTTATTATTATTATTATTATTATTATTAGTATTATTATTATTATTATTATGCTGCTGCTGATGATGATGAAGAGGAGGAGGAAGAGGGCGGCGATGACGACGACGACGATGATATAAAAGTATCATCAAGGGTATCAAGGTGATATGATTGTTATTGCTAATCACCGTAGCATAAGCCATCTCCTGCAATCCTTGATTGGTATACGTCAGTTCGTTTGCTTCGTCATCTATTGCTTCTTCGTCAACGTCCTGATGATGATACCATAATAATAATAATAATAATAATAATACTTAAAATAATAATAAAAAAAATAATAATAATAATAAGAAGAAGAAAACAAAATAACCACGGATTGCTTAGTTGTGACAATAATATTTACCTTATGAAATCGTAAATAGTTTTCAAAATAAAATTGGTAATTAATAATAGTAATAATGCTGTTATTATTATTATTATTATTGCTATTATTGCTATTATTATTGTTATTATTATTATTATTTATTATTATTATTATCATCATCATTATTATTATTACAACCGTGTCTGCAATGTTTCTCTTGAAGGTGTTGTTAAAGAAATCCCTCGTCAAAAAGATGGACCTTCTCTTCTTGAACATCGGAGTCGAAAGAACTGGACTTGGACTTGGACAACGTGCCAGTGGGACGAGCTGATAATTATGAAATTATTATATTAATTATGAAATTATAATTTTAATTATGTTAAATTATAGCGTGTTTACTTTGATGACGTTATTATGCTTTATTAAAATTAATATTTATTTATTTCATAATTATTTAATAAGCTGTATTAATATACATTAATATGTAACGACGTTGTAATTAATTTTAAATCATTTTATTAAAAATTAATAACAAATAACCGATACTTAATATGAAATAACACGATTACATTAATAACATTTTAATTAATTAATAAATTACATAATAACAACATTTGACAAATAAAAACGGAAGTCGATTACCTTTTCTCGTTTGATTTTGCGCAAGAGCTTGAACTGCCTGACCTCTTGCCTCATGAGGTCAGTTTCCTTGATGACCTCTGTGTCCAGCAGTTGTTGAACCCGCCTGTGTTCCACCCTTCGTCTCTGCAGTAAGCTCTCCTTTTCTTCTTTCTGGGTCGTCATCATCATCATCATCAAGATTGCAGTACAGAGTAACTGGTACTGGTACTTAAATACGACTTAACAAAACAACCGGCGTTCTGATAATAGGGTACTGGCTACAAGTCTTATCATCATCATCATCATCATTACGACCAAAACCATTACAGGCATCACTATTATTAATACCATTATTAGTATTACAACCACCACCACCACCACCACCACCACCATCATCATCATCATCATCATCTGACCTCTCTCTGTTGCGCAATCTTGTCCTCCATGGCCAGTATGTATTCCCTGTCCTTCTTCGTCATGTTCACAGAGTTGCTGATTTCTTCGAGAAATTCCTTTATTTTTTCCTTGTTTGGTTTTCGACTGATATCGTTTATTGTGATTAATAATAATAATAATAATATTAAAAATTATAACAAAATTAAAACAATATAATAATAATAATAATATTTAAATATAATAATTAATTAACAATAGTAATTAGTAATTATTAGTAAGTAATGCAATAATAATGTTAAAGTTATTATTATTGTTTATACATTATGTATTATATATTATGAAATTAATATTATTAATATTGATATTAATTGACATTATATTGTAACGTATGTGACCGATGAATATATTAAAATGATAATATAACTGATAAAACCTATAAAGACAATATATTCAATTTGTACAAAAAGAGTAATTTATTTATAATTACAGATATATATTGCTGTTATTGAAGTAAATGTCTGGTGGATTAGTAATTTAAAAATATTATTATCAATGGCCATAATTTATAATTATTTTTTAATTAAGTCAAATAATTTCTGATTTGACATACTCTGGTCCCAAGAGCATCATTTTGAAGGTAGAATTGTTGTAAATGTCTCCAATTCGATCGTACAATTTACTACGTCACTACCAGTATTCTAAATAAACAAACATTTTATTTCGTAAATTAGTTTCATTAGTTTTTAAACTGATTTTCAAAATAAACACAAATTGAATTTATTCAAAGAAAATATATCGGTTTCGATCATTGTCCAATCTTTTTATTACTGTTGTTTACTTACTATACAGAACAAGACCAAATCGGAAGCTGAATATTCCAGCCACAACAAAATAACAACAACAACTTCTTGTGCCTTTTGTCTGAACAATAATTATTAAAAATTAATTTCTAAATTTGTTTGATTCAATAAGTTCAAATTTCATTTTATTCACCAGCTTATTTATCTTTTATTCGCTCGTCCGCCATATTGGCTCGCTCGTTAATTTGAATGTTAAACGGAAGTGAATCAAACGATGAATAATGGCGCCTCACTTGAATAAAATAATTCAAAGTGAAAAATCTATTTTTATTTTTGCTAAGATTTTAAAATCAAAACCTCAATGCGTCACAAATAACGAACAAAAGAAAACAAAAGAAAGAAATTGAAGATATTTGATTCATGTTTATTTCTCGAATCACGTGAAAAACATTCGTTTATTCGTATTTAAAAAAATAATTTTCAATAATTGAAATTAATTAAAAAGTTAACATTAATAAAATTAAATATTGATTCAATTTAAAAGTAATTTATCGAATATTTTAAAAATTCTTCAGCAAAATTCTTTTTTTATTCGCCAGTTTCTTGACCCTGGCGAATGATTTGTAAACAATGAAGACTGAATTCGTCAGGAAAATGGAGAAATTCGTTGCAAGACATGCCATGCCGATGAATTCTGTAAATTAAATGTTCACATTTAATATAATAATAACTATATTATATTAATAATAACTATATATTAATAATAATAATAATAATAATATATAACTCTAGTAATTACGACTTAACAGCATTAATTAATATAACGTTTAGAATATTATTAACGCTTTTAATTATATCTACTGGCATGTAAAATACGAAGTTATAATCAATGGTGACACTCATGGAAATACCCACCAATCACTGAAAAACTTTCAGCACGAAGAAAATACAAACTCGACGTCATCATTTGCAAAGTCAGAATTTTGCAAACAAAACGCGTCCTCTTCGTGACCTCATTGTGGATCCAAAACGAAAGTAGGCCGAAAATTCCAAAGGCTGTTTCAATTGAGACGTACAATACGCCATAAACAGAAGCTTTCTTTTCGAACCGTTGGAGTACGAAAGTTATTTTTAGGTCCTGGAATTCCCAGCTGGCGTTCGTCTTGAACGAAATGGAAACCGATTCCACCTCGGGGAAAAACCCTCGAATAAACGGTGGCGAATTTGGAGACCAGGTTGATTGGAATTCGTGATTGACTGCTGATTGATCGTTGATTGATGGTTTATTGATGGCCGCTTGTTGGTTGAAATGAGCCATTGAAAAGTCCAGTCTGACCTAAGTATTTTTATTCATTATGTACAAGATTTAATTTAAATAGCCTGGTAATTTTGAAAATTAATAAATATTTTAAATAAATAAATAAATAAATTCAAGGAGTAAATATGATTTGAATGATTTGATTGAAATTCATGAAAATTAATGACATTATGAAATATATCTGATAAATATATAAAATATTTTAAATTTCTAATGTCACTAATCATCGCTTCAAACCTTACGAGCCTCGTATTGATTAGAGGTCAATATCACGTGACACTCGAGCGTGACGTCATCGTCACGTGGCAAACAGGAAGTGACGAAAGTCAACGTCCGTTTCCATAACAACTGCCCGTCGTGTCTGACGTCCGCCATCTTTGTTTGTTCGCTGTCGCATGTGATTGTTCTTGAAATACAATATATTAAAGTTTGGTTTAATTATTGATTGTCACATTTTGGAGATATAACAGAAGCCATAAATAATTTAAAATTTCATTACTAGAAATTTTTGTAATAAATTAATAATTTAATTAAATTAATTTTTAATTTTATGATATTACGTAAAATACAATAACATCTCTTTCTCACCGACACCAACAACAACTACCACCACAACAGCACCAATTACATTTATTAAAAAACAAATTATAAACAAAAAAAAGTTATAATAAATAATAAAATAATTACGAATCCATAAAGACCGGTCGCGCGGACACCGTAAGTCCCGCACAGATCCGTACAAAGCAGTAATTAAGAAAACCCCCCCCAGCGACAAAATCCCGAGCAGTTTACCCTCCATCGATCAGAACTTCCGGTCGCCATATTTTCTCGAGAGGAAGTTGGAGATCAGTCACGTGACTGAATTCCTCTGGCGGCCATGTTAGTCGATAATCGAGCCACTGCTGTTAATTGGATGCAATCAATTTGTATATATCTCATGGCTGTTATCGAAGCCATTTCTATTTTTTTTATTTAATTTCATTTTTAAATTATTAAATGGTATTAAATGGTTATTAGTTATTAAATAGTATTGATATTGGTATTATTATCATTATTATTATTATTATTATTAATTTGATGGAAAATTTTATCATTAAATTATTGTTAAATGAAATTAAAAAGATCATTCTTTTGCCATATTTTAAAATTTTCACGTTTAAAAAGTAACAATTGAATTAAATTATTTCCCATAAATTCTGTTCATAAATTCCATCGAAAATGTTATCAGAAATGATTTTACAACTTACAATATCCAAAGTCACTGATCCCTTTAAAATTCTTTGGTCGATATTCTACAATAACAGAGAAAATAGTAATAAAAATTGTACTTCAAGAACCACTGTAAGTACTCGCAAAGTACACAGCAGAAGTACAGGTAGAGATACGAACAAAGGAAGTTGATGGAGTGATTTCTTCATGGATGGATGGAGAAGATGATGAAAGAAAAGAATTATTCCTTTATTAACAATTACTATCATCATTACAAAGCTAAAAATTGATTTAATTTAATATTTTGATATTATTAATATTAATAATTTGATATTATTAATAACTTTATATTATTAATATTAATTTATTTTATTTTAATATCAAAATATTAATATTAATAATATTAATTATAATATTATAATAAAATTATTAACATTAAATAAGTTATGAGGTTTATTACTCCATCAATTACTAAATCACAATACCATATAAACTACAACTGAAAGTATTAAATTGTAGTAAAACTCAAAGGTTAAAATGATATTTGATGATAAATTAATTTAGAAATTTAAAAGAAAAATCATGAATATATAGAAAAATTAAAAAAAAAATCAAACTGCAATTTTCGACTTGAATTAAAGGAGATTAAATTTAAAAAGAGAAAAAAAAGCCATAATTTGATTAAAGAAAAATATGACACTGCGAGTCATAAATTATTCAGCAGCATATAACAGCACTAAATTTAACCACTGTCCATCCAACCATCCATCCGTCCATCCGTCCATCTATCTATCCATCCATCCATCCATCCATCCATCCATCCGTCCGTCCATCTGGCGACCACCCACCAAGTCGTGAACCTTGACCTTCGATATTCGGATGGAAACAAGAACCGATGATGTAGCTTCCCGCGCAGGTCGGATGGATGGATTGTAGTGGAGGAATAAATTGTCCACTATCGTCTGCTCCATCGGAATGAGCCTTCTTAATAGACCGCGACGTTTCCGGTATTGCGATGATGATAATGATAATAGTGATGATGATGATGGTGGTGATAGTGAAGAAGATGATGATGAAGAGGATGATAACTTTGATAACGATTTCAAAGATGATGTGGTATCATCTTTTGGGATATAAAGTGCGCCTCTTTTTGAAGACAACTGCGTGAATGATGACGATGATGATGATGATGATGATGTTGATGATGACGATGATGATGGTGACGATGATGATGACAGCGCCTCTGGTGATGATAAGGTAAAGACCAAAACAACAACAACAGCAACAACAATAACATCAACAACGTAATAACGAGAGACCGCCATGTTTAAAATTTGAAAACAGGCATTTATCATTTGTATTGCATCAGAAACTTGTCGAATTGTTTTCTAATTTTTGATATTAAAATTTCTAAATGCGAATTATTCGTATTTAATAAATATATAGAAATGCATAATAAATTGTTAATTTACTACCATTATTTATAAACAATAATTCGAAATATTAGACATTTATAATATTTCAATGTTATCTTTTTCAGATGATTTAACATTAATGTCAAGAGTTAATAAATCCATATATTTCATTATTTAATTAAAAAAAAAAACCTTTTAAAATGTTAAATTGTAAATAAATTTATTTTATAAATTTAATTCTAAATCATTTGATAATTCGATCAACGAGCATTTATAAGAAAAAATAATGAACCAACAGTAAATGCTTTCTAACACGCTATAAATACATTCCTTCCTGTTTATTTATGTTTATTTATGTTATTTATTGAATATATTAATTTTATTTTTGCATAGTTTACCTTCCACGTTCAATTAACTCGTGCGATTACAAGTAGTTTATTTATAACAAATGTTAATTAAATATATCTTATTTAGTCCTTAGGATGGCGAAAACCAACATTTTCTCCCTTATATCGTCCACCGACGCTCGCCATATTATCGCCACACGCAGAGAGGCCGGATGTTCTCTGAAGTTGTCGTAAAGGAAGAAGAAGGTTATTGTTGTTGTTATTATTATTATTATTATTATTATTATTATTATTATTATTATTATAAATAATATGAAAATAAATTATCATTGAGTTTCAATCAAGTTCATAATGAAAGAAAAGTTTGATGTACAAACCAATGTCAGTTTGTGTTGACATTAAAATGAAATAGAATATTTTAATTTTATTTATGGGAAATTATGATGTAATTAGCTTTAATTTACAGAAATTTATTTTAAACTCCAATCTTAGCAATACATTAACTTCATCTAGCTGTAGTAGCCACGTTCATGAGCACTGGTTATTTATGTATTATAATTATTCTTTGTCAACGTAAATATTTTATGTGTAATTTATTAATTTACAATTACATATTAATTATTGTTTATATTTATTATTAATTAATTTTTAATTTATCGTTTACATCTAGCGCCATTTTTTTCCTCATCGTCGTGAAGGTGAGGATGGACCAAAAAAAAATGGAAAATCGATCAACCAAGTACGGAGATAATTCAATGGCGCCATCTTCCTGCTCGTTTGAGAACTTATAAATAAATATTTTTTAAAATATATTTTTTAATTTTTTTAAATGTTAATAAATTAAATGAGTGTTTTAGGAACGTATTAAATCTATGGAAGTTGCTGTAAAATCGAATTTTTGGTTTTTAATTATTTTGTATTTAGATATTTTATCAATTAGGATCTTAAATAAATAATAAAAATTTAATTTAATTATAAGTGGAATAAAATATTTGAATTATTAGAAGTTGTTGAAATCAATATGATTAATTAAGAATCAAAACTTCCGGTTTGGTGAGTTTTACCTTTAGTTATATTAGAGTTGTACCTATAAATTTTAATATTATAATCAGCAAATTTTAATATTTATTTGTTTATTTATTTAAATATTTATTTATTTACTGGCTTGTATTTACACTTTCAATAAATTGTTGAAATCATTCTTAATACTTGGTAAATTGCATTCTGTGCTTCCATGATATTCCAAGCAATCTTTCTACTGCAACTATATTCTCGCCCTAACTTTTCAAACCATTAAAATTAAACTGAAGATAATAATAATAATAATAATAACAATAATAATAATAATAATAAAAATAATACTAATAATAATAATCATTAATACTATTATTAAATTACATACTGTTCATGCATATTTCTTTCATTGAATAATGAATTTCATTTTAACAATTTAAACATTTTAAATAAATTAATTGAGCACCGAATAACCCCATTTTATTGACACATATCGACAATTAGCAGCAACAACAACAACAACAGCAACAACAGGAACATAATTCGTTGAATAACAAGTCGGGTCGCCATGGAAACGGCCTTCGCTATGACGTCATCGTGGGTTAAGTCGTCGTTTGATTGGTGGAGGCGATGAGCGTGCCCTATTGGCTGCTTTTCGGTCACGAGGTCGTTGCCCTTGACGACCCCGTTTGAACCCTCCTCTGATTGGATGCTGAATTCCACTTCCTTTGCTTCTGATTCGTGGGTGTCACTTTCAGCCGAGGGGCATTCGTCTGTCGAATTTGAATTTTATTTTTCATAATAATAATAATAATAATGATAATAATATATAATTAAATGCTTTATGATGATATCTACTTGTCTGCCTTTCTGAGAATTACAGATCAATTTAAATATTTTTATATTTTTATTTCGTCAATTTGTTTTAAAATTATTTTTATTTCATCGACTAATGAAAGTCAGGGGAAAGTTCAAAATATTCCGAAATTATTTGAATTTATCGAAATATTTAAAATATTTAATCTAATTTTAAACCAACGACCAAACCAAATTATGCAAGCCATATTATATAAAATTATAAAATATTTTTGTGAGTGTTATTAGATATAAACATTCTTTAAAAACCAGATTAAAAAATATTAAAATGATAAATTACTGAAAATATTTTTAATATTAATTATTTTGACGTTACCTAAAAGTGAAGATTATAATTTGATTTAGTATAAATCTAGAAATACTATTAAATTACGTATTTTTACTCATTATTATAATAATTTATTGAAGCATTAATGTTATTATTATTATTATTATTACTATTATTATTATTATTATTATTATTATTGTTGTTGTTGTTGTTATTATTATTATTATTATTTTTGTCGTTGTTATTATTCAATAAGATTTAATAAATATTTTAAAATAATACTTTAACCATCGTCATTTCTACTAACTCAAGTAGTCCCTGAAAAAGTATTTGTTCGTTGGCGATGACGTGGACGATGACGTCACAACCGGAAATGTGCAGTTGCTATTTATAGCCAGCTCCATTAGGTCATCGGTTGAGTGACGTATGGACTGAGGTGGCAAAAAAAATGATTTAAAATAAAAATAACTTTTTTAATCAACCAAGCGTGGAGATAACCTCATGACGTCATCTTACTGCTGACCAATGGCGAGTCCATGCTTGATATTTTTAGATTATGGGATTTTATTTTTAATTTTTAATTATTTTTTTTTTGTGTGGGTGTAAATTTTATTTTAAAATTTATTCTTGGGTACGTGTTCTAGGAATTCAAGTGAAAAGATAAGTGAATGAATTTCATAAATAATTACGATATTCTGGCTTGACATTATTATTAAATATTTTATAAAATATTACAGATTAATTAATATTTTATATTAATCCTTATAATTTTATTTTTTAATATAAATAATTCCTAAATCAATGTAAAATTAATTATGATCTTACAGCTTCAGCCTTTAAAATTAGCCTAAATTGAAAATGGCCAAATAATCTTCAAACCTGGACAACATTGCGATTTAAATAATTAATTAATTATGAAAATACACCAAAAACTTACGAAACAAATAATCTGATTGGTCGACACACTTGGCATTGAATATTCATGAGCTAGGAATGACAGGCTTCCGTCTCTTTCTCTCCACCAAAGAATGCATTGGAATTGAAGGGCTGCATAAAAATAACCACCGATAATCAATGAATTAAAATCGATATTTTTTCTACAATTTAATTAAATTAAATAAAAACATTAAATAAAAGAAATTTCATCAAATAATTCATAAATTCGACAAATATTTTAAATCTCCCGTGTCGCTCGAACGCTTAAAATTCTTATTTAAGAAAATTTTACGTGAAAATATTTATGAAAAATGAGAAATTCTTTGAAAATAACCGAAAGTCCAAATTATGGGGATGTGAAACCAAACAAGGAAGGTTGCTCTGCATTCGTTCATTTAAATTATTATTTTTTCTTATAATTTATATTGATCTGAAATTCTCAGAAAAGTAGATAATTAGATATCATCATCAAGCATTTAATTATATACTATTATTATTATTATTATTATTATTATTATTATTATTATTATTATTATTATTATTTATGGCATCCATTATCATCGAATTACGTGATCAGACTTAATTGCAACAATCATCTGTCATTGACCGCCAATTAAAAGCGAACAATAATTATCCAGAATTAGCAGCAAAAAAAATTTAAATGATTAAAAAAAACTACACTAAATGACTCTAAATCCCACCCTGCCATCTGCCACAAGTTGATATCAGCTCCATGTTCGTACGACCTTGACAGGCAGAACTCAAGGTCACGTAGCATCCGGACTTATCAGGCCAAGAGTTGTACTTACCATGGAATGGACAACTCGGAGGAGGTAGATTCGTTGCTGGAAACAATAAGTGTATATGTTTCAAGAATAGGATTGAAACTTTGAAATTCCAGTACCTATTAAACTGAATTATTGCTTTATTCGTTTTATTGTACATAATGTACATAATTGTTTGTTTAATAAACTCATAAACTCAAAAAAAAAAATTAACATAATTAATAATGAGGACGATGGTGATGATGAGGAAGAAGAAGAAGAAGAAGAATTATCTAACAGAGAATTAAGTGTCCGCGGGACGATTCTTCGAAATCCGCCATGGAACACCTCTGCCTCTGATTATTGACGAAGTTCCCTGGCGAATAATAAATAAATTTAAATGGACCTCTAAGTAGCCCTGGCGAATGAAAAATAAATGTTCTGTTAAAATTTAAATTTTGTTTCTTTAGTGATATTCTATAGAATGCAATGCAGATTTTTCAACAATATTTTTCACAAATTATAAAAACAATTATTATTATTATTATTATTAAAATTAACATAAGCATAGCCATTATGTATGATTCAAAAATGCTTAATTAGCTTGTAATAGCGATTAAAAATGCAATTAAAAATATTTTATAATTAAATCCAATTTAATCAATTCGTGACCAACCCCATCTGACCAATGAAACGAAGGGATTTGTTTTCCTAAAGAGCTGTACACACCTCAACCTTGGTTCGCTGCAAAACATGTTATCAGTTGGTGGTGCCAAATTCAATCACTTGATAACACTCGGAAACACATACAAACATATATTTGTATTTATTTGGCACAAAACATATACATAATCATGCATAAATATATACATAAAGTCTTATGGATATGCATGTGATGCATTATACCTTGTAAGTTTCCATATCATTATAATTTATCCGATTAACGAATCTTAAACAATTTGGTAATTTAAAATAAATTAGGCCTTAATTAATTTGAAACGATTAATTTGACAGCTACGATGGTGATGATGGAGAACAACATGGAGAAAGTATTGAAAATGCCAAAATTAAAGTTGTTTATTTATGTTTATGACATGTTTTCTTTTTTCTTTTTTTTTTTATAAAGATTATGAAAAATAATATTCCGTAAATTTTAAATTCATGTTATGTTAACATTTTTGCACATCATTCATCATCCGAGATGATTTTTATGTCGTGAAAAGAATTTATAAAAAAAAAATATATATCGAAATAAAAAAATTATAATTGTTACTCATTATTGTTTTGCCACATCATAATATCAATTATTGATCTTGCACAATGAAATTATAGTTCAATAAAGTAATAAATAATAATAATAATAATAAAATCTTAACAGTATGCCATATATTTTGAATTATTATTTCTTAATTAACATTGAAGCCCCAAATTAAGTATAATTCACAACTTAAGAACATTTTTTTAATAAAAAAGCAATTTAAAGCTAAAATTCTTATACCTGCGCGTTTAACATAGCATGACCAAAACAATCGTCATCAGGCTGTCACCATCATCTCATTCGTCATCGTCATCATCACCATTATCATCTTCATCATCGTCACCTCATTGGGCAGCAATCAGGTGGCACGATTTGATTATCGTCATCATCACCATTATCATCTTCATCATCGTCATCATCATCATCATCATTATCTCCATTATCATCATCATCTCATTGGGTAACAGCCAGGTGGTAGGATACGATGCTTACCATTCCTCCAGCACCTGTATTAGGGAGAGTACACCTGTGCCGTACTCTTGATCATCGACGTTGCTTATCCACAGGCACTTCAGGCTGGCATTAAATGTCGGCTGGAAGAATGATGACGTCATCGATGAGGAAGGGGATGACGACGACGACGAAGAAGAAGTTGGTGATGATGATGATGATGATGGCGGGGATGATGACGACGAAGATGATGATGATGATGATAGATTAGAGAGGTTTGGCAATAGTTTCATCGGAAGAAAGCTATGGAGTTGGTAAGAGTGATGATAATGATGATGATAATTGGGAGAAAGAGGAGGAGGAGGAGGAGGAGGAAGAAGATGATTGTGATTGATTTGCTGCTGATGGGGAAACTGCCGGAAGTGGCCAAATGATGTCGTCGCTCTTGATTGGTCGTTGAGCTTTCTTTCCTGTTGTTGTTGTTGTTGTTGTTGTGTTTGAAGCCTGTTGTTGTTGTTCTTGTTGTTCTTACTGTTTGGTCCCTTGCTTATGTTGTAGCCAGTGACTACTTTACGCGGAGTATTTGGTGATGAAATTGATGACGATGATGATGATGATAATGGTACTGTTGATGACGGTGACGATGATGATGATGATGATGATGAATATGAATGCGATTGTGATAACTGTGAGTGAAGCATTAGCAACAGCAACACATTGTTCTCTTTATCAGTGCCGTCCTCGTCATCATTGATAATCTTTGCTTTATGAATTGACTTCCGCTTGCTATTTATAGCCTTTCTCCTCCTAAGACCATCGATGTCAGCTTCGTCATCATCATCATCATTAGCGTGGTCTTTGGCAGCCTTATCATTAACGACTTTCCCATCGTATAAGTGGTATGCGTTATCGACACCATAATCATCATCATCATCGTAATCGTCATCGTCGTCATCGTCGTCGTCATCATAATCATATCCATCATCATCATCAACATCATCGCCATCATCGTAGTCATTCACTCTTTGTCCGTTCATTTTCTCGATATGGACGAGTCTCTTATCATTTGCAACGTCAACCTTATTAGATTTCGCTCCAATTCCAGTACCCTCCACGCCATTGGCTGGACCATCATCATCATCATCATCATCATCAACATCATCATCATCGTTATTGTTATTATCCGATTTATCAGCATCACCATCGCCATCATCATCATTAACGTTATCATCACCAGTGTCGTCAATGTCAACGTCATTGCCATTGTGTCGATGCTTCTGCTGCTGCTGATGATGATGATGATGACGACGAAGATGGTGGTAGTATTGGTGCTGATAATGATCGTGTTGGGACTTTCCGATGAGCAGAGTTTTTCCTTTGAGATCCATCCAGGTATTTTCTAAGATCCAGATTGGAAAAGTGCATTGGGAGGGAGAGCTCCATACATGGAAGTCTTGAATATTAATGAGCAGACCCGATTTTAATATTCATAAATTATAATCATGAGTGGTTTAAACAAACTGGCTGATAATAACATTGAAAAGAAAGCTGTAATTAATTAATTAAAATTTTATATCTTGTGATTTATTAACGCGTTAATATCAATTTATAAAAATTTATTATATTTAATATTAATATTAATTTATTAAAACATGATAATTATTTTGAAATAAACTTTTACGAAACGATTATTTATTTTATTATTTTGCAATTTATAGATTAATTCACTTTTAAAAACCTTGGGTCAATTCCAGCAAGGTCGGTCCATCCTTTGATGACGTCAGACCCCTGCACGTGGCGTCAGCTGACATACTCATGTAGACCACAGTACCTACCATGCTGTATATCTGTATACCCATCGGTTTTTATTATTTACATTATTAATTTTTAAATAATATTTTTAATTCTATTTAATAATAAATTTTTTATTAATAATTGCTATTATTTGTAAATAATTATTTTAAAAATATTCAAATTGTTATGAGGATTTATATGCTTCAAATTTGGATCGTCGTGATTTGTATTAATAATAATAATATTATTATTTATTGTAATATCCTATAAATAAATTTTAAAAATTATTTTCTTCAAATTTCTTCATTTATTTCTCAATATAAATAAATAAATATATATATATTTATTGTGTGATATAATTTGAAATATTTTTCATAACTTTAAACTATTTCTCAATTGCCAAAATATACCCTCGTAAATCTGTAGCACGTTTAATTATAACTTTTACTATTTAGCAATTAATAATAATAATAATAATAATAATAATGTAATTAATACTAAATAACATTATTTATTAAAATGATTTAATATTACTACTTATTAAAATCGTTAATTAATATTAATTATTACAATAAATTGAATTAAAATTAATTACTAAAAACGCCCTCTTACGAAACATCGGTAATTAATGGAAGGATGCTGAGATGAAGTCAGACTGGCAAACAAAAAGTTCTGCTGTTTGTCCTTCCACTTTGCCAAGCACTGAAGATCTGATGCTGGACGATAATGGGTTTATTATTTTGTTTATTATTTGGGATTTTAATTAAATTTATTTTTATTCGGTGCGTTCAATTAAATAGCTGAATTATCTCTGGGACGGATAGACAAAAGAATGGACGGAAGGACGACCGACGGATGGATGGACGGACGGACGGATGGATGGATGGATAAATGGATGAAAAGATTGGTTAGTTGGTTGAAGAGTGAAGAATGTCTCAGAAAGATGCAACACTCGAATCTCAAGCATCAGAAGCAGAGATGGAAAGTGGCGAAGATCTGTTGGGTGGAATTAATCAGAGGATGACGTCATCAATCATTGACGGAATGAATTGGTGGATCCTATTTGATTCGAGTGGAAGGATCGGAGGATGAATGATTGATCGATCGATTGATTGATTGATTGATTGATTGATTGATTGATTGATTGATTGATTGATTGATTGGTTGGTTGATTGATTGATTGATTGATTGATTGATTGATTGATTGATTGATTGATTGATTGATTGATTGATTGATTGATTGATTGATTGATTGATTGATTGATTGATTGATTGATTGATTGATTGATTGATTGATTGATTGATTGATTGACATAAGGTGGAACGGATGTGTAGAAGTGAATGTGTCGATGCATCGTGGATGAATGGATGACTGGTGATTGAGGGAAGAATAGATGAACGGACATGGGTAGATGGTATGTATGTGGGCAGAGGGATAGATGAATGTTTAGGGTTAAGACACATTGGTTTTGCAATTCCCGGCAGAGCAGTTGTGGATCTGGTTGGTTGAATAATGATCAACACGAGGAGTAAAGGCTTGGTTGCTGATGGATGACCGAGAGTGGAATCGAATTATGATTGTGATTCAAAGTAATATCAATAAATAAATTTAATTCGTTTGTAAATTTTATTATTTCATATTCACCGATCATTGCCTAGTACCGATGAATAAAATCTTAATAACCCTTTTCGAGCCATTAATTTATTAAAATTATTCAGATTATGACTTTATTATGAGTATTTATGAGCAGTTAATTAATACCAAACTAAAAAATTTAAACCAAATTTGAAGAATTCATATTCTATTTCACTTGCCCAATTATCACTACCACCATCATCATCGTCTTTATCGTCATCATCGTCATCATCATCAAAACCACATCCATTCGCCCATCAAAGCAAACATTCAACCTTCCACCCGTCCGACTTTCGTCTCACCGGAAACTGCTCTCCTTTTCCCAGTCCAGGGCTCCCAGGCGAGCCCTAAACCACGGGGCTGGCGAATCCCATGCCCCCCTTGGTTCATAAGTCAAACCGAAATTCGATAACGCTGGCCGTTCTGCGTATCCCGTCTCGATGCTTTGCAGTCGTTATAGACCCTCGATCGAAATCGAGAGCGCCATTTTGGCGTTCAAAAATGGCGCCCGGCAGCCCGTCACGTGAGCGGAAATAGATAGCTGCATGCCCTAGCGCCGCCCTGGCGACTGATGGAGAAAAAAAACGTCAAAACTTGAGACGGCCGAATATCAATTGGACATGTTTTCTCAGTTTCTTTTTTATTGTTATTACATTAATTTCTGCTATTTATTATCTTTTTATTTTTGTCGTAAATAATACTTTCTAAATTTATATTCTGTATTGGTTGAATGAGTGAATGAAAGGATGGATGGAGTGTATCTGAGAGGCAATAAATTTATTTTGTTTACATATTAAAATGCAATTAATATTCAGAGAATAAATAAATAAATTTGAAAAAAAAAAATATACAAATCAGAAATATTTTCAGACAAATAGTTTTATGGTACTTTCACGATCCGAAGTTTTGCAGAGTGGAAAGATTTTTGTGGGAAACAATCTCCATTGAGACAACCGAAATTCTCTGCCGGAAAGTTGCGATAAAATAAAAAAAATAGTTTAAAATTAAAATCTTAATTATTTATACGAGAACAGAGATCATGGCGACCTACTTGAAATTATAAAGTTTATAAAATTTACTTTTAATCAAATTGTAATTAATTTTTAAATATAAATAATGATATGAATCTATTTTAAAAAACGATATGCTGACATATTATTGTGGTATTTGATGGAAAATCAAAGAAAAGCTATTTAATTTCTTTGTTACTTTTCTTTTATCAGAGCTTCTGTAAAAAAACATTAATCCAGCTATCACCATCATCGTCGTCGTCGTCGTCGTCATCACCATCATCATCATCATCATCATCGTAATCATCACCTCCGTTATGGTCATATCACTGAAACAATCCATAGAACCAAGAACAAAATTATGTGCATTGTTTTGAAAATGATATAAAAAAAATATTTGCCGAAGGAAGGTTAAGATAATTACAAATAATGTATAAATTATAAAGCTCAATGAATATATATATATAAAATAATTGCTAAAAATATTAAAACCATCAATTAAAAACAATTTCAGAGCTTTTTTCTGACAAATTATGAAAAAAAGCCGTTCTAAACATGGCAATTGTTGGCAAATTACAAACGTTTTTAAGGAAAATAAACATGATAATTGTGATAAAAATTGCGCTCAATTTGTCTTCAGCTATCAAATATCTGCCTTTTCAAATTTCTTTCGACAGGAACGCCCGTAAATTTCAAGTCTTTTTCCGTTCAAATCTGAGAAATCTCAGAAAATAACTTTAAAAAAAGAAATAATATTTTATCGATTTATTACGAAATTACTTTAAAAACAAAGATATATGAGTGTATCAGGCGATAGTAGTCATTTATCAAAATAATAAACACTTTGAAATAATTTCATAATTATAAACTTTATAAAATTATCATTATTATTAAAAATTATTTCATTATATTAATTACTATATTAATAATTGTTCCATTATTACAGTTAGTGTCATTATTTATTAATTAATTATGAACAATTTCATTTATTAATTTTAAAACGAAGTTTCTCTTGAAAGGAAAAATTGAAAATAAAAATATGCGCAGAACTACAACTGTAGGCAAACAAAATGGCCGTATATTAGAACGGAAGTCAGGAAATTGAATTATAAGCGTTATTAATTTAATTTACTTAATGCACTTTATTTAAATAGAAATAATTTAATTAATTTCTTAAAATTCACGTGGAAAATATTCGCCTCGCGAATTGAAATGAGCTTTTCCATGCAATTTTTGGTGAATAGGAAAATAATATTAATAATGTATTTGTAATATTAATAATAAATTTGTGATATTTAATAATGTATTTGTGATATTAATAATGTATTTGTGATGCTAATAATGTACTTGTGATATTTAATAATGAATTTGTGATATTTATAATGTATTTGTGATATTAATAATGTATTTGTGATGTCAATAATGTACTTGTGATATTTAATAATGAATTTGTGATACCGTAGTCAAACTGCAAATCACGGCAAGAATTAACGACACAAAAGCCGATAAAATGAGAAAAAATAACTCGGAAATAAGAAAAAAATAATCCGACCATTTCCGTTTGGAATCTTGAGACCGGGATGAGAAATAAAAAGGAAAATGGCGAAGATATTAAAACAACAGGTCTCCATTCTTCGCTGAAGATGTTCTCTTCCAATGTGGGTAGGTGCGTGAGTGAGTGAGTGAGTGAGTGAGTGAGTGAGTGAGTGAGTGAGTGAGTGAGTGAGTGAGTGAGTGAGTGAGTGAGTGAGTGAGTGAGTGAGTGAGTGAGTGAGTGAAGCGGCAGTTGGATGGATGACGATGAGGAAAAACTGAGGAAGATTTATAAGCATTTAAATTAGCAAATAAATGAAATTTAATATCAATTGCCTGGGGGTCATGAAATTGGAAACAGTTTGAAATGTTCAAAGTACTTTTTTTTGATTTTTTTGAATTTTTGAATGGTAATTATATTTTCAAGGATTTTTCAACATTAAATATTTATATATTTATTACGATTTTTGATATATTAATCTTTAATAATTAAACGTTTACATTTAGTTATTTAATGAAGATTATTAACTCTCTCCGTTTCATTCCATCCATCCCTTAACATTTCCCTTCTGCTCATCTGGGAGCGGGCATCCAGGAATCTTTCAACCAATCAGAGTTCGGGGTAACAAGTCTTGCACCGTGGGATATTGTCCTCATCAAATATTCAAATTTTTCCATCTTCCAACTGTCTCTTAAACAACTCTCAGTCGTCGTTTGAACAGCATGTGGAGTGTTTCATTCTTTCGTTCATTCTTTCGTTCATTCATTCATTCATTCGTTCGTTCGTTCGTTCGTTCGTCTGTTCGTCTACCTCTCCATCAACATTTAGACAACTAGTAGATTTCTAATACAAACTCATATCCAGAAATAAGTCGGGAATTGAGAGTTTAAGCCAAATAAGAGAATTGTAATCGTCATCATCCTTCAATAACAGAAGTCACCATCTTGGAGTCACCAGATTACAAAGTGGCATGAAAAGAAATCTTGGATTTGGAGGGTAATGAGTTTCAATGTGTTTAAAAGCCCTAGCCGGCCAATTACCTCGAATACAGACATCCTATCGTCTTCATCATCATCGTCATCGTTGTCATCATCATCGCCAACGACAACAGAAACAACAGGAATGTCTAAGACACAGGAGATGACTTAGAGAAAGCCAATGACAGCATCCCGGATGAAGCAAAGGAGAATATAACAGCGCGCCCTGTGCAAATATTTCCGACTTGCGGGCAACAATACATCCCCCGACAAAAAGAGCCAATAGGAGGCACGTATTTTATGAAAATGAATTTTTATTGGTCGGCAGTATTTTCCGCACTCCACAGGAAGTTGGGGTTTCGAATGAAGAAGGGTGGAAGGATCGAAGGTGGAGTGGTTGGATGGGATTGTTGGAAGAATGGATGAATGATTTTCTGAATTCTGCTCGAATTGCTTCTAATTTTAAATACTGTACTGAGAAATTATCATCATCATCGTCGTCATCAACGTCATCGTCGTCATCGTCGTGAGCATGAAAGTACGTTTATCTTTGCAGCATCTGACTGTTATCTGATCCATGATCAAAAATCAATGTGTGTCATCAATCAGTTATTGACCATTCACTGACTACAGAACGATGTATAGCTGGATGGATGGATGGATGGATGGATGGATGGATGGATGGATGGATGGATGGATGGATGGATGGATGGATGGATGGATGGATGGATGGATGGATGGATGGATGGATGGATGGATGGATGGATGGATGGATGGATGGATGGATGGATGGATGGATGGATGGATGGATGGATGGATGGATGGATGGATGGATGGATGGATGGATGGATGGATGGATGGATGGATGGATGGATGGATGGATGGATGGATGGATGGATGGATGGATGGATGGATGGATGGATGGATGGATGGATGGATGGATGGATGGATGGATGGATGGATGGATGGATGGATGGATGGATGGATGGATGGATGGATGGATGGATGGATGGATGGATGGATGGATGGATGGATGGATGGATGATGGATGGATGGATGGATGGATGGATGGATGGATGGATGGATGGATGGATGGATGGATGGATGGATGGATGGATGGATGGATGGATGGATGGATGGATGGATGGATGGATGGATGGATGATGGATGGATGGATGGATGGATGGATGGATGGATGGATGGATGGATGGATGGATGGATGGATGGATGGATGGATGGATGGATGGATGGATGGATGGATGGATGGATGGATGGATGGATGGGATGGATGGATGGATGGATGGATGGATGGATGGATGGATGGATGGATGGATGGATGGATGGATGGATGGATGGATGGATGGATGGATGGATGGATGGATGGATGGATGGATGGATGGATGGATGGATGGATGGATGGATGGATGGATGGATGGATGGATGGATGGATGGATGGATGGATGGATGGATGGATGGATGGATGGATGGATGGATGGATGGATGGATGGATGGATGGATGGATGGATGGATGGATGGATGGATGGATGGATGGATGGATGGATGGATGGATGGATGGATGGATGGATGGATGGATGGATGATGGATGGATGGATGGATGGATGGATGGATGGATGGATGGATGGATGGATGGATGGATGGATGGATGGATGGATGGATGGATGGATGGATGGATGGATGGATGGATGGATGGATGGATGGATGGATGGATGGATGGATGGATGGATGGATGGATGGATGGATGGATGGATGGATGGATGGATGGATGGATGGATGGATGGATGGATGGATGGATGGATGGATGGATGGATGGATGGATGGATGGATGGATGGATGGATGGATGGATGGATGGATGGATGGATGGATGGATGGATGGATGGATGGATGGATGGATGGATGGATGGATGGATGGATGGATGGATGGATGGATGGATGGATGGATGGATGGATGGATGGATGGATGGATGGATGGATGGATGGATGGATGGATGGATGGATGGATGGATGGATGGATGGATGGATGGATGGATGGATGGATGGAGGGATGGATTGAGGGATGGATGGGATGGATGGATGGATGGATGGATGGATGGATGGATGGATGGATGGATGGATTGATGGAATGATGGATGGAATTATGGACGGATGGATGGATGGATGGATGGATGGATGGACGGATGGTTGGATGGATGGATGGACGGATGGATGGATGGACGGATGGATGGATGGATGGATGGATGGATGGATGGATGGATGGATGGATGGATGGATGGATGGATGGATGGATGGATGGATGGATGGATGGATGGATGGATGGATGGATGGATGGATGGATGGATGGATGGATGGATGGATGGATGGATGGATGGATGGATGACAAAATGACATCATAACAATACTTTTCTCCAGAATTAAGCACGTCTGTAATGTCTTTAATTCAACAAGACTTTAAGTGAAAAAAAACCCATAAAATCCCTCAAACCCAGAAACACTCGACGTTCGTGGTACGAGCACCTGTTAGTACCGGAAGGGGTACCTTGGTCGCGCTGGGGTTCCCAATAAGGTGTGCAGTCGACACCTGTATTGGTCGTTAATCACCTTCAACCAATCAGGGATGTCCACGCTGAGATGATATACGGGTGTCGACAAACTGTTCTTCTTCACTACGTTGATGATGATGACGATGACAACGACGACGATGATGACGATTACAATGATGACAACGACGATGATGATGATGATGATGATGACGACTACGATGACGTTGGTGATGACGACGACGACGACGATTACCCATCCATTGTACTTTGAATCGAAACTCTTAGCACCACGTTACGTAAGATAAAGATCTATTCTCATGGAAATTAATTAATAAAAAAGCGCAAACAAAGCGTTGTTGCCACCACTTGCATCGGAGTTTTTCTTTTTTTTTAGACATATTTTTTAAATATTTTTTTTTTAAAAGAGGTTTTTACTTGTTTCTTCTTCTGCTTCTTCTGCTGTTGAATTATCCAACACTTGTCGCAGCAAAATGGCGCGAATGCGAACAAGTCGTCTGCTAAAAGTGCGACCACTCAACCACTCTGTTGAAAATATGTATATAAAAAAAAAGAAAAAAGACTTATTTTTGTATTTATTTTTCCTCTTCTGTAATTTTTACAGTTAATTTTTTTTCTCTCCATCGGTGGGAAATTCCGTGTCATGTTTATGACGTAAAAATATTTCTCAGACACTTAATGATAGCGATGATACGCATGGCGATTGTGGAGAGGACGATGGCGATGATGATGACGACGACGACGATGATGATGGTGGTGGTGGTGATGATGATGGTAGTGGTGGTGATGAGGACAGAGTGCAGGGATTGCAAGTTCGTGTGAAGCAATAAAGAAAGAGTCCTAATTAAAATAATACCCGATCACCGTTTTTAATTCCGCGCCCTCTTCATTACAATTGCACTCACGCAACACGTGCACGCCACTGGCGCGTACACGTGCGCAAACATCCGTCCGTCCATCTGTCCATCCATTCATCCATCCATCCATCCGTCCGTCCATCCATCGACACCTACCCACCCAAAAGTCCACAGGGGGGGTAAACGCAAACAGAGCTTGGAGTTTGTCGAGAACGGAGCAGCTTTGTAGTACCCATAAACTATCACCAGCCAAGGTTTTCCTCTGTCCTGGCTTGGTGTTGATGTCTCCATAAAGTCACACCGACATGCAAACAGGTGGACATACAGACAGACATGCAAACAGGTGGACATACAGAAAGACATGCAAACAGGTGGACATACAGACAGACATGCAAACAGGTGGACATACAGACAGACATGCAAACAGGTGGACATACAGACAGACATGCAAACAGGTGGACATACAGACAGACATGCATACAAACATACAAATATACAAACAGAACTATAAAGAGGCAAACAATAGACTTCAGAAACAAACCCTGAAACATTTTGACAAACTTAAAAATTTTGAGCGCACTTAAAAAAATCCTGCATGTTCGGAGCAAATGCATTGAGATTGCTGATAAAGACGGTGTTCAGTATTGAATATTTCATAGTAGATAATAATGATTGTCTGAAATTGAAGATGATGATGGACTGATGATGATGATGATGATGATGTTAAATAGATTCGCTGAATAAAATATGTCAACACCAAGATGAGATGAATGAATGAGAAAGTCAGAGGGAGACACCTCAAAGACACCCGAGTGCCGAAGAAGACTTGCAACCACTAACAATGCCAACAATATCAACACACAAGCCACACATACACACATACAACCTCATGCAACTACACACGACTACACCCAACCACACTCAACCACACGCGACCACACGCGACCACACTCGACCACACTCAATCACACGCGACCACACTCAACCACACGCGACCACACTCACCGACACAGGCAACAACGAGGTCAGCCAATCACGTCAGTGGTCATCCATTAAAAGAGAACTCACCTGTTTCCGAGGTGTAAACAGTCTCCGCACATCGCTTGAAGTGCAACCTGTAGCGCCCGCCGGTGGCGCACCTGTTGGCACGTGATTGAGGCAGACGGCAGAAGCCGCCCGAGTGGTTGCTGTAGACGAACAGGAAGTTGTCGCTCGTCGTGGTAGCGTTGCCGACGAACGGGCAGACGATAGGAAGGCCGTTCTCTAATGACGTGATGATGATGATGATGATGATGATGATGATGATGACGACGACGATGATGATGATGATGATGATGATGATGATGATGATGATGATGATGATGATGATGATGATGATGATGATGATGATGATGATGATGATGATGATGATGATGATGATGATGATGATGATGATGATGATGATGATGATGATGATGATGATGATGATGATGATGATGATGATGATGATGATGATGATGATGATGATGATGATGATGATGATGATGATGATGATGATGATGATGATGATGATGACGATGATGATGACGATGATGACGACGACGACGACGACGACGATGATGATGAGTAAGACAATGATGATGACGATAAATATGATAATGAATATCGTTTTATTGATAATATCGTTTAATAAAATGTTAAAAATATCCTGAAAAAAAAAGATTATAATTGAAATAATTATTCTTTGCCTCCGCTGTGATGTCTTTGGTCGCATGCGGTGAGGGTGAATGGAATATCGTTCATCGTAATTTGATTTTCAGAATAATTATTTTCGGATGATTTTATTTGAAATTAGCTAATAATTAACCAATAATTTGGGATTTATTATTTGGACTTCAATATTTTAACTTTATGAATTAATAATCAATCGTTTTAATTGTAGCATTTATTTATTTTTTATTACTAAAGTTTAATTTCGAGATATAGATATTAAATATAATTATTTCATAAATAACTTTAATAAAAAGATATAATCATATATTTAAATAAAAAAAATTATTTTATACATAAATTTAATAAAAAGATATACTCATATAGTAAATAATTATTAATATTGATTTATTAATTATAATTAGTTCATACATAAATATAAATATTAAATAAATAAATATAATTATTGGATAAATAAATATAATAATTCAGCGAAAGTGCACTGAGTGGAAATTCTAGGATGAAAGAGATCATTAATTAGCGCTAAATTGAATGAAAATTTTAAATTGCTTCTTCTTCTGAGATGCACTTTTCAGTTTTTTATTATTATTATAATATAATTCTATTATATTATTGTTATTATATTATTTTTATTATGATTATTTTTATTATTATTATTATTATTATTATTATTATTAGTGTTATTATTATTAAGACGCAAAGTTATTTGGTTAATCGTTTTATATGGTTTTATTAATTTATTTATTAAATATCAATTTGTTATACATATGTTAACTAATTAAATTAAAATATATACGACTTTCTTTTTGACATTTTAGCTATAGTAATGGTAATAATAACAATATTAATTTGTATTATTAATATTTTATATTATTTTGTTATTATTATTATTATTATCATTATTATTATTATTCCTGTTGTTATTCTCGATTTTTAATTATCAATCACAAAAAATTCTGACTCAAGTTCATGACAAAATATCTGTTCGAAGGTACACAATTCGTACACAGTATAATAGTTCTAGGCTTCTTATAAATTTAATAAATTATTTATAAATTTTGCCGTTTAATAAAGCTTTTAATATATTTTAATATAATATAATAACTTATATTATAACTTTATAATATAATATAGTATAATATAATATAATATTATATTATATTTTTTAATTTTTAATGTATTTAATTTTACTTAAGCTTTAAGTAATACTTTAAGGAACCCATTTCCGTGTAATATAAGGACTTCCTTTTCTGAATTATTAAATTTATTATTTTTATGTTATGCAAAATGTTTCAATTTGTTTGTTTTGTTTTCGCTTGGTTTCAATCACTTGTTGATGTTGACTTTCAATCACTTCTTGATGTTGACTTTCAATCACTTGTTGATGTTGACTTTCAATCGCTTGTTGAAGTTGACTTTCAATCACTTGTTGATGTTGACTTTTAATCGCTTGTTGAAGTTGACTTTCAATCACTTGTTGATGTTGACTTTCAATCGCTTGTTGAAGTTGACTTTCAATCACTTGTTGACGTTGACTTTCAATCACTTGTTGATGTTGACTTTCAATCGCTTGTTGAAGTTGACTTTCAATCACTTGTTGACGTTGACTTTCAATCACTTGTTGATGTTGACTTTCAATCACTTGTTGAAGTTGACTTTCAATCACTTGTTGAAGTTCTCGGGAATGTTTTGTTTGCGTTTAAATGTTTAATTCTTAGTTCACGGTTTGTGGAAATTCTCGTCGTTCCGTTGGTTTCGCTTTCGATTTCCAGTTCGTGCGATTGGTTTTTACGGCCTCCGACAGAACAATCTCCAGCAATTGATCACTTTAATTGCATTTTTATAGCGCAAAAATCTCAGCAGTTCGTCAGTGATGGGTCATCATTATCAGGAGCCATTAACATCACTATCATAATCATTTGTTTGGATGAGGACTGGAAGGAACGTTTATATATTTTTTTTATTATTAATAAGAAATGTTTTAAAATTTCCAACAAATTAATTGAAGCGATTTCGAATTTGATTTTGGTAAATAAATTTGAATATATTATTCGATATTGTCATTATTATTATTATTATTATTATTTAGAAAAATTTAGTATTTTATATATATTACAAATAACAAATTCAACGTTTTATTACAAATATTATTATTATTATTATTATATGTTATTATTATTATAATATTGCTATTTATTATCACGGGTAATAAGTTCATGTAATAATATAAATAGTTATCGTGATTAATTATGAATAAATAATTATTTTATATTTAGAAATAATAATTACCTCTGATTAGCGTCCTAAATATGGCGTCGTGTCTGATTTTGGCGCAAAGACTTTCAAGCGGTTCCCTGTCTGCACAGTAACCTTTGATGGATGGTTTAATGAAATATTTTAATTAATTAATTAATTAATTGATTATTTATTGTTTATTATTTGATTTATAATGGGAAATGTTTATGAACATTCGTTTTTAAATAAATGAAAATGTTTTAAATATCGTTTGAAATTAATTTATTGTTATCATTATAACTATTAAACGTATTTTAGTGTTTAATGGAGGAAATTCCTAAAACAATTGGTTCGTTTAAAATTTCCCTTTGGTGTGAAATCAACGATTTAATAGCATTTAAGCAAAGTTGTTCACTTCCGGAATTCACGACTCGTGAAAATCTTAGAGGTAAATCCAAAAATATTTATTCCGTAAATCGCAAATCAAACTGTATTACCATTTCGAGACAAACGAATGAAATTAAAGCTATACATAAATAAATAAATAAATAAATAAAAAATTACGATTTATAAATAAAAAGTGACAGAAATAGGAAAGAGAAATATTTTCCAGTACCTCCATTGATCCGCACCTCGTCCGGAGGTGTCGTGAAACTCGTTAGTAGCGGGCATCGGTTTTGCCATTAGTGAGTTAATGGTCACCTTCATTCCTTCAATTAAGCCGCTCGTATATCTTGGCCATACGACAGCCGCTTAGCAGTTTGATTCCAACTGCTTTCATCCATCATTTCTAAGGCTCCGTGTTCAAGTCCAGGCTCGGGAACGCCACGAATTGGACATCGTTTTATAGCTATGAGCTTCCCTCATGAGGTCAGAGTGATGCCCGGGTTTAAAGCTTCCAGGTGTTCAGTTGAAAAGCGATGTTATTTATTTTTCTTTCATTCTCCTGAATTTGTAGGCTGTCATCCATCAACATTTCCCGTCTGCAAATCATCCTTTAACTCGTCCTTCCATCCATCAATTCTCTTCTTATTAGTTTTTATTTTTATTTATTTATATATATTTTTTAAAAATATTTTTACTTATTTTTTTTAATATTTTTACCTCAATAAATTTTCTGTCTATCTCCAGAACACACATCCGTCTTAAATATCCATTATAGGCTGTCACTTTTCCTTTGTTTTTCTCCGCCTCTGAGTTCGTGTCCCTGTGCCACCCTTTGTACCTCTGACCGTCTGTCCTTGTCTCTATGTCTGCCTATGAGACCATTCTTGAATGAGATTCATATTCATCCCCTCGTCCGTCCCTCCGTCCATCCATCATGAAAGAGTTTTGAACGAGAGTGGGAAGCGATAATTTTCCGAATTAATCGAAAGTTAAGCTCGGATCATCGTCCTTATCCATCCATCCGTCCGTCCGTCCATCCGTCCGTCCGTCCGTCCACCCATCCCTCCATCCATCCATCCATCCATCCATCCATCCATCAGAGGAGTCAAATGTTCTTCTGTCCACTGATTTCAGGAGCTGATCCTGCGTCATTTATCCACCTCCGTCCCACGGCAAACAGGAGTTACTTTCTCTGTCGTTCTTTCTATCCGTCTTGAGAATTTGCCGGTTTTATACATCCGTCATCATCATCGTCGTCATCAGCAACGCTTCTACCGCAGTATTTATCATTACCATCAATCGTCTATTCATCATTCAGAAGTTTTACTAACAATTATGGTAATGTCGTTGTTAATATTTTTACACAAATTAAAAACCAAAATCTATTTACTGATTAAATAGCAATAATTTATATTACGAAGTATTTAAGCTATAATACATTTTACAGATTATTATTGACATATTTCAAAATATTAAAAACAATCTTTGGCCACAAAAAAATGCGTTAAAAACTTTGAAATCACAACAAACCAGATTAAATTACTAACATGTAAAACATAAGAAACTGATTGACAAATAGTAAAAAACACCCAACAAGACAACAAATGCATCCAAAAGATTTGCCATCGAAATGCTAGAGACGACTAGAACCAAACATCTTGGAGTCGGAGGGGTAGAGTGGACCAATATTCAGGGGGCACACAACGACACCCCGTCGTACATCAAGACAAGGGGTGAACGTCCCTATAAATTCTCGAATTTCTGCTGCGTTATTCATGCCTACAAGCTGGCAAATGCGACGTGTTTTTTGCGATTTATGAATCTTCCGACTGTCTCTCGTCTTTCCAACACTCTCCTTTTTTTTTTCTTAATCTCTCGCCTCACTCTTTCTCGCACTATCTTTCAATCCTTCTCATTCTTTTTCACTTTTTCTCAAAGGACGCTCTTTTCCTAAACTCCCGGCATATCTCCGTGCGTGGCCCACGACCCCAACGTTTCCATAAGTTTCGCTTTCACAACGAAAATGTTACGAGAGTTTCTTTCTATGCGCTGGTTTTTCTCATTATCTATCTAAATATTTGTCAGTCCATTCTTCCCTCCATCGATCCATTTATCCATCCTCCCGTCCGTCTGTCAGTCTATCCATCTGTCCATCCAAGCATCTATCTAGCCAGCCAGCCAGCCGTCCGTCCGTTCATCCATCCATCTTTCCATCCACCCGTCCTTCTGAACTTAGTCCCGTATCGTTTTACAGATAAAGCAATAATTCTTCATAATTCTTAATTTAATGTCCTAAATGAATATTAACTATTTTATAGATGGTCTTTCCAAGTTTATTAAAATTAAAACAAGAATTATTCTGAACAGGAGAACAAATCCGACATCGCCATCATGGTCCTGGTGTCATTCATATCACCATCCCTCCGTCCATCCGTCCTTCCTTCCTTCCTTCCTCCTCGTCGTCGTCTTCATCGTGCTCCTCGTCTTCCTCTTCCGCTCCCATCCATCCGTGGCTTCCTACTTCCACTCATCCATTCATACGACACAGTTTGTCTCCGCAAGGCAGGGTTTCGACCATCTCTGCATTCATTCATTCATTTATTCCTTCATACATTCATTCAGTCAATCGTTGATACTCTGTCAATTCTTCTTTGGCATCATCGTCGTCGTCTTCATCTTCACCACCACCACCATCATCATCATCATCATCATCGTTGTCGTCGTCGTCGTGAGGTCGCCAGTACTTCACGAACGACAGATTTTGCAACTGTTCTTGTTGTTGAAGACCAACAAGAAGGAAGTAATTCACGGAACCTTTTAAAAAATAGAAGTTGGGTTGCGATTTGACTAATAGGAGGATGAAGACGACGTACGCGAATGTAATGATGATGATGATGATGGTGGTAGTCGTGATGATGGTGGTGGTCGTGATGATGACGACGACGACAATGACAATGATGGCGGTGATGGTGGTCAATGTGTTGATGATATAAACTGATGAAATAAAATTGAAAATAAAAAAAAATATGAAGATATCGCCACAAAATGTTTCATTCGCAATCGACAAACGCATCTGCAGAACCTCCTGCTCCTCTTCTCACTCCAACCCACCAACCCAATCCACCCAACAACCCAATCCACCCACCTCAATTCCTACTCACCCAATTTTTACCCATTTCCGAAGCACTGGAATAAATGATTGCCCGTATTCATCATCATTTACCACCTTCCGCCTACGTATTCATCTCCTTCTATATTCGTTCACTGACTGTTAAATCCATCCATCCACATATCCTTGCATCCACTCATCCAGGTATCCATCCATCCATCCATCCATCCGTCCGTCCATTCATCGCAATGTCCATCCTTGCAGGCGTTAGTGAGCAAATAAATTAATAAATTCAAAGTCAGACTTGATCCAACATTTGTTTTTTTCACGATTTTTTATTTCCAGATTTTTTTGTATAAACTTTTGCCTCTTTTTGTTGTTCTTAGCATTGCAATGTTTGATTCTAAAGACTTCTGGACTTCCATCCATCCATCCATCCATCCATCCATCCATCCATCCATCCATCCATCCATCCATCCATCCATCCATCCATCCATCCATCCATCCATATCCATCCGACTAGCCGCATATTCCTACACCCACCATCCATTCAGTCCACTAACTCACTCTGCTGCACTCCATCAATTTGCATGGCTTTCCCGGAAAAAAAAATTCATTCGCTCAACAAATTCTTATTCGCACATGATAAGCGATGATGACGATGATAATGAATAGCGTTCGTGATGATAATGACGATAGAGTGATCACAATGATAGTGATGATGAAGATGATGATGATGATGCGTTTACGAGGACGATAATGAAAAGAGTAAAATGTGATGATCCACTTACTTATATTCATATTTATTATAATAATAATTATTATAATAATATTATAATATATAATAATTATTATTAAAATAGATTTAACCGGGTTAACAACTTGATTTAACTGAATTAAAAATTTATTTTCTTTAAATAACTCACACTTGTTCTTTCTGCAACTCCGACAAAATAATATTTACAGGAACAAACATTTAATGATAATATTGTTGCTAATCTGATTTTTGTAGATATCACAATATAAGATATCAGATATAATTTTGGTCAATATCATTAATTATAGCCTGTATAACCTAACCCTAACCTAACCCTAACCCTAATCCCTTATACTAATGGTAATAACACTGTTACTAATAATTTGCCTAACTAAAATAATTAAACTGTTAAAAAATATTATAATAATATTATCATTATAAATATTATAATAATATTATCATTATAAATATTCTAATTATATTATTACTATTATAATTAATAATAATAATAGTTATTATTATAAATATAATAATAATAATTATTATTATTATAAATATTATTATAATATTAATATAACAATAATAATTATTATTATTATAATATTAGTGCAGTTGTTGTTCTTGTTATTATAATCATTAACTGACTTTCCTTCATCTGAAGCAGATTTGCATGTCTCGTCGCAATTTCCAGGCATTGGAAGCATTTGTCCTCTCTGTAAAAATAAAGCAATTATTATTATTATTATTATTATTATTATTATTATTATCATTATTATTATTATCATTATTATTATTATTATTATTATTATTATTATTATTATTAACATAGTGATGATCATTACCCCTACTATTGCAACTGATTTCCAGTTTTTGCATAATCTCGATATTCCACGATTATTATAATAACAATTAATATCATTATCGTAATAAATGCAGTTAAATTGACGAGGGGAAAAAAAGTGAAATTGAAACTGAAACTTGAACTGGAAATGATCAAAGACTTTAAAAGCTTATTTGAAGTTATTTTGACTAATTAAATGAAATAAATTGCAAAGCATTTCCATCGGCGGTAGCAGCTGTTTAATTGGGCCATAAATAACTCCCGGAGACAAAATTAGAAGGGCGGAAGTGACCTTTGAACTATCTTGAATTCCGAGAATCTGGAATATTTATCCCAAGGATATTTGTCTTTTGAACTTTTTTTATTTGCATGGTCATCATCATCATCACCATGATAATCAATATCACTGTCACCACCATCAACCATCATTATCATCACCATCACAACCATCTTCTTCTTCTTCCTCCTCCTCCTCGGTTTTGTTTCCAAAAAACAGTCTTATGATTCTTTAGATCAGGTGGCATTCGTTGTCATGGTGATGGAAATCACGTGAAATTACGAAATTTAAAGAAAAATGAAAACAGCCACGATGACTCAGAATCAAAAGATATGATGATGATAATGATGCTGATGATGATGGAGTGTCGTCATCGTCGTCATCATCATCACCGCCATCATGACCATCACCATTGTCATCGTCGTCGTCGTCGTCATGACGTGTATGACGTGACGGGAGGCTTTTGATCGGTCAATGGTCTAATTGGGTCATCGTAGTTTCTGTTTTTAGCTTCACTTAATCAGGTCAGCAGTATGTGGTTTGAAGTGATCTTTTACTTTCAATTGAGCTATTACTCTGTTACTAATAAATTTATTTTTTGATTTTATTTAGAAAAAGTAATAAAACATTTACAGGCTTGATTTATATTAACAATTAATTATAGGTTAAAAATTGCTGCAAAAGGGTTTATAAAAATAATTATAAATATAATTTTAATTGGTCAACAAATTAAAAATATTTTAATACTATTACCAATATAATTGATAATATTATTCTTTCACGGAAAGTTGGGTTCTTCCTCACAAATTGTCATTATTGTCGTTTCAGATATCGTCATCATTACCATAACCATTATCGACATCGTTGTCGTCATCTTCATTTTCCAAGTCGCAAATCTTGCGTCTCATCAGTCACTCACTCACTCACTCACTCACTCACTCACTCACTCACTCACTCACTCACTCACTACTCACTCACTCACTCACTCACTCACTCACTCACTCACTCACTCACTCACTCACTCACTCACTCACTCACTCACTCACTCACTCACTCACTCACTCACTCACTCACTCACTCACTCACTCACTCACTCACTCACTCACTCACTCACTCACTCACTCACTCACTCACTCACTCACTCACTCACTCACTCACTCACTCACTCACTCACTCACTCACTCACTCACTCACTCACTCACTCACTCACTCACTCACTCACTCACTCACTCACTCACTCACTCACTCACTCACTCACTCACTCACTCACTCACTCACTCACTCACTCACTCACTCACTCACTTCAATCATCAATCAAAGTACCTCTCAATCACTGTAATTAAAAAAATTCCTCATACATCACACGACAATCAATCCCAGCCAAAAGAATTCATTTGACTTAATTGCTTCTGGAATATTTATTAACTGATATTTATAATTTATTATTTTAAATAATTAGACACGACTTTATATTTTATATTATATATTATATTATTATATTATTGTTTAATTTCGTTAACATCGATTCAAACAAATCATTTCTTTTTCTTAATTAGTCCTCCATTTTTGACATTTTAGAATGGAAATTATATGGGGTCCCAAACAATTCATCTGTGAGAAAAGCCATAATATTGGCTGGCCTGCCATCATCACCATCATCATTGTCGTCGTCATCATCATCGTCATCGTCATCACCATCGTCGTCGTCACCTCTCCATCATGTTAGTTTTAATCAGGAGAGCCTAGTCGATTTCTTTTCTTCGGTTGCTCCCAACTTCTTGGTGCCTACAGATAAGGATTTCTTCATCCTCAATTTGTGTTCCTTCTGTCAATCTCTTGAAACCGCCGCCAGCCTCAGGTTCGTCTGCTTCTTTTAATCCGGGTTGATTGCTGGTCGTCGGATTGAAAAGGGGTTGAGAAGGGGCCGACTGATTGAAAGCTTGAATGATTGATGGTATCATTTGATTGACATCCGGTCATGTTGCTTGTGCCTTTTCTCAATTGAGATTTCAAGAATTATTTTTGATTGAAATTGAAAAGCTACATCATTTCAGGAATGGATGGATGGATGGAAGAACATCATATTCGGATGGATCGACGGATGAATGAATGGACGATTGGATGGGTGAAAGAATGACGGAATTCACGGCGCCTCGGGATTAAAAGTCTTAAATGATTTCTGCAAACATTGGTCCTGGGTTTCTCTGTGACAACAATGATTAAAAGGGTGTTTGGTTTAACGATGACGCCAAGTCGATGATGATGATGATGATGACGACGGTGATGACGATGACGACGACGATGATGACGGTAGTGATGATCAAACCTAAGGTACTTGTTGCGGTGCAGCGATTGAAATGATAATCACATACGAAATCATTTTCCTCTCCGCTCTGAGTTTCACTCGCGTCGTCATGGAAACGTGACCTTTCGTTTAATTGGGTCTCGTATCGTAATAATCCGCGCGACTTTCCACCTGTCTGTCCGTCCATTCATCCACTCCTCCATCTATCAATCCATACATTCATTCATCCTTCCATCCATCCATCCATCCATCCTTACATACATATATTCATCCAACAATAGATCCAATCGTCACTCTATCCATCAACCCAGTCATCCATCCATACTCCTCAGTCCTTTTGTCCATCCATATCCAGCCAACCATCAGTCCATCCATCCACCTTTCTGAGTTGCAGTCACGATGGGCAGTCGATTGAGCGACTGATCCAAATTGCATCTCCAGAACTGTTTATTCATTTTCCATTTTTCCCAATTTTTCACTTTCATCTGTCATGTTTCTTCTTTTCCCTGACCGTCCATCGATCATCTGTCGGTTGCATTCATTAATGCACGTCCCATGTTAAATACCAAGCCGGCCATCCATACGTCAATCCATTTCATTCCAGTACGGACCAAGTCGGATGATTATCTTTCGAGTCATCACTCATCATTCCTACAATCTGTTCATCCACGCAAAACTGTCTCTGAACTCTGAATTCTAAATAGGAACCCGTCAAAATGCTCAAAACCACCCACTCGGTTTGTGACGCCGTCCACATCAAGGCAAAGGAAGACCTCAAGATGACCATCCACTCATCAATCCATCCACAAGTCCATCCATCCATCCGACCATCCATCCATCCATCATTTTCACTCATCCACCTACTCACTCAATCCATCACCTGGTCACCCATCAGTCAATCCACTCGAATGTTTTATTATCGCAGCCTCCAACGTAAATCTCGGCCACCATAGAAGCACTTGCTTTCTGAGAATCGCCACAAAAACCGAACCTAAATTACTGCTTCCGGGGAAAACCCGCAAAATGAAAGCGAAAGTTTCGGGCAAATAAAAAACAGTCCATCCTCATATTTACTTTCACTGCCTCTATTGGATGTGGTTAATTAGGAATAATAATAATAAATATAAATAATTAATTAATTATGAAAATCATAACAAATGCAATTCTAATAAAAAAGCGATCGTAAATAAATATTTTTAATTTACCGATTTCTTATTAAAACTGCATAAAACCCAAATTAAAAGCTGTGAAAATATTACTGATATTGTAAAGTGAAGACGACCTGTTGTTACAGAAGATGATGATGGTGGTCATTATGCCATTGTAATCTAACAATTGTGATGACCATAAAAAATAAATTCGAAAATATTCAAAAACTATTCCAATTTTAATAATAATAAAAAGAACAAAAACAAGAAAGAATTATCTCAGTTATTAGTGATTTAAATTAAATTTCAGAATAATTTTTGGTTAATTCCGATTTAATTTCACAATTTTTCAGAATGAAATCCTCAAGCAATTCTGGAGCAAATCTAGAATTCTTAAAGAAACTGTTTCTCCAAACAATTGCTTTTATATCCGACAGAAAAACAAAAAGCGCGAGAGGTGTTTTCTGTGGTAGACACAAAGACCATTGGCGTCTTCTAAGATTCCAAGGTGCTGGGTTCCAGATTAACTTTCTTTTACAAAAATTGGACACGTTTTGGTGTCCATACGAGGGGGGATTAGGTCCCATTTTGACCAATTTTTGGCCATTTTCTTGGGGGGGGGGGTTCTTAGATTTTTAGGTTTTTAGAATTTTAGAATTTTGGTCATCGAGTTGCATCCAAGATTAGAAATGTAGCGCGTTTTTTTTGTGGGATTTTTTCCGTCATAAAATTTTATTTCATTAAATTTCTGACTCAATTGAAGCATCCTGTTGCATTCAGTTTTTATTTTATTTTTTTTATTATATTACATTATTATTATTATTATATTTTTATTATATTTTATTATTTTCTCTGAAAAATAAAAATTTCCATCGGTTAAAAGAATTTATCCGTTTAATTGGGATTAATTAGGCATTAATCTTTCAACGAATCATGATTCGTTTCCTCCAACGACCTTCAATTTCTTTGACCTTCGAATTTTTAGATGTTTTAGAAATTTTTACGATTTAATGAGAACAAATTAATTTGGTTTTGAGTAAGAAATTTGTATTGTTGTTGCTGTGGTCGTTGTAGCTATGGTTGTTGTTGCTGTGGTCGTTGTTGCTGTGGTCGTTGTAGCTATGGTCGTTGTTGCTGTGGTCGTTGCAATGTCAATGCAATGCTACTAATTGCAGTTGGTTTTTTAATTTATTGAAGATAGTATTTCTTTTAAATTGAATTTAATTTCCTTTAAATCTTCATTTAAATTCATAGAATTATAAAACGCACCATTGCCAAACTTCGTATGACGTCACTGTAAGGCCACGCCACGGGTGATAACGGTTTGATAACGCTCAAAAAGTCACGTGCTTAAGCGTGCAATTAAGGAACAAAAATAAATATAAAAAAAATTAATTAAAAACAAAAATAAGAAGAAATAAAAGAGTACAACGAAGCAAAACACCTACACTTAACATCTGAATGTGCCAACGAACTACTAAATTACTTTTTGCAACTACCAGCCAAAATAAAGGTTTTCTCTTTCCTGTCTGTAGACCAATGTCTTACACGTCCATCGATCCAGGAGTGATATCGAAGCTGCCAATAGCCAATTCATTTCACGGACTTCCAAGCCCAAACCGCCAAAGGGGAGTCCGTCGGTGCCCTTCAACCCAGGATCAATTTCCCCACCCGAAATTGGGGTCAACAAAGAGCGTCTATTAATTTGTTCTGGCAAGTCCCTCGAGACGCTATTTTCAATTACATGTTCCCCTTGCTTTATGTCCGTTTTATTGACCGGTCGGCATTTACTTTGATTTTTGTTTGTCCAACTGTTTCTCGCCTGGACGGACTTGAATTTACTTTTGCCAAGTTGATCAATCTTTGCCCCTCTGATTGACTGATTGATTGTCTAATTTAGTGATGAATGAATGAATGAATTTATTTATTTAATTATTTATTTATTGGCTAATTGTAGGGTTATTTAGTTAATCATCCGGTTTATTGATTGATTGATTGATCGATCGATCGATCGGTCGATTGATTGAAATGATTGATTAATTGATTGAAGTTGGTGTAAATTATAAGGAATTGAATAGAGTTACATTAAAAAATAACCGGAATGATTAAGTGAATGACAATTTAAAAATGTTAATAATTGGCCTTGATCAGTATGTAATATTAAAAAATATGAATAATAATTAAATTCGCCCCTCCCACAATGTCCACAACCCCTCCATCCAATTGGTCGAAGGAGGTTCATTATCTTAAACACACGACAGATAATTTGGGAAATAAGCAGGGTTCATCCGGTGCAGACGTTTTCCTTGTTTGTTGCAAATCAAAGGCAATTATTTCAAATAAGTACATATTTGACCTTGATGGCATGGTGATGACGACGACGACGATGACGATGGCGATGATGATGATGACGATGATGATGATGATGATGATGACGATGATGGTGATGGTGATATCTCGTTCGCCATTACGCTCTTGGAAATATTTAATTGTCATAATCGTCTCATTCCTTCTCCTCATTTTAAAAGTCATTAAATCATCGTCATCATCAACATCGTTCAGTCGTTTAGTAGTAGTCTTCATCATCATCCATCATAACCAAGAGCCTCCTCCCCCTATTCATCATCATCATCGTCGTCGTCGTCATCATCCTTAACGTCGTTGTCGTCATCATCACCATCGTCGTCATCGTCGTCATCGTCGTCGTCTTCGTCGCCATTGTCATCATCACTGACTAGCCTGTTCTCCAGGACAAAATGGTTCTTCTTCATTTCAACGCAGAATCCCACTTTAGAGATGACCTTTGACCCGATGTCGATTGATCCCAGGTCACCTTCGAACCACCTGCCTCTCCAGGTGATCGGAAAGGTGCACGTCGTGTTGTCACCTCCACGTCCGTTGTGATTGAGCTCTGGTCACAAAATGAGACCAAATCAGATATTCATTTCGCTAGCTAATCATCCATCCATTCACCCGTCCATTCATCCTTCCATCCATCCATCCATCCATCCATCCATCCATCCATCCATCCGTCCATACATCTGTCCATCCATCCATCCGTCCATACATCTGTCCTTTCGTCCGTCCACCGACCAGTCCATCCGTCCGTCCATCCATCCATATGCCCTTCCGTCCATCCGTTCAATTTAATTATTTGTTTATTTTTTTTAATAAAATCTACTCGTTCGGTGTTCTCTAAAGTTTCGTTTTCCCGGAGAGAATGATGAGGAGATGTTGAGTGAGGGTTGTTCAGATTAACTTTTATAAAAAGAAGATGGATAAGAAATTAGGTTTAATTAAATATAATGTGATACCATGAAGTACAATATTAGCTGGTATTGCGGATAGATAGCGAATGACATTGTAAGATAACTAGTATCAAGGAGTGATACTCGGCGATATGGAGCGATATTCAGCAACACAGAGTGATACTCAGCAACATAGAATAATAATAATAATAATAATAATAATAATAATAATAATAATAATAATAATAATAATAATAATAATAATAATAATAATAATAATAATAATAATAATAATAATAATAATAATAATAATAATAATAATAATAATAATAATAATAATAATAATAATAATAATAGTAATAATAGAGTGATACTCAGCAACACCGAATAAGACGAAGGGAAGAAGTGAAGATGGAAGCCAGAGGGAAAGTCCCGAACGGTTCGTTTGACAATGTTGATTGGAACGTGGAATTGATCAGACGATGACGAAGACGACGATGATGACATTCAGCTTGGATGGATGGACGGACGGACGGATGGATGGACGATGATGATGATGGCGAAGAATCCACGTATTCATTCATGTATCTGTCCATCCATCACTATAATAATCCATCCAACCGCTCTTCCGTCCATCCGCCCACTCCACATTCCAAAATATCAGCTCCGTCCGTTTCCAGCATTTTCTCCGCTTAAAAGGCTTCGAAGTTATTAAAGGTTTCAGTTCAACGTAATATTTTTTAAGGAATTAAAGACTTTTTTAAGAACCGAATGAAAATGAAATTCTATTTATTAACGTTATGATATATGAATTAATAAATGATTTATTAATAATAATAATAATAATAATAATAATAATAATAATAATAATAATAATAATAACAATAATAATAATAATAATAATTCGGTTCGTTAGCGTAGCATATTTATTAAATCATTATCGTCATCATCTTTAAGCATCTGATTAGCTATCGAAATAGCAATAAATCAATAAATTTCGAAATAATAATTTAATGCCACACTCGAAATTCAGCATTTTTCTGATTTCAACGAATATCTTAATTTTTTCTTTTTTTTTGGCAAATATTTAAAGAAAAAGTCCCACAAAAACTTCTTAAATCTAATCAGCTAAGCAATTAATTAATTTATTTATTAATCAAAACAAAAATAATAATTGTTTATTATTTATTGTTTATTATTTATTTATTTATTTATTTTTGTTCGTTTCCATAGAAACCGTAAGTCTAATGTCGATAAATGTTTGTTTGTTTTACTCAATAATTGCACTAATCAGTGCCTAAATGTTAAGCATCAATGCATCCAAGATTAGACAAGCGGTTAAGCCTATTAATGCCTGAATAATTAAGAATTTTGATTAATTTGCATAAATTAGCATTTAATTAAATTGTATTATTATTATTCTTTTTGATTCAAATAAATCGCGAATTGAATTTCGTAAACAAACCTTTGCTTCTGTCAGAGCGAACAGTTGCCATCTTCATAGTCATCATCATCATCGTCGTCGTCGTCACGATCATCATCAAGACATGGAAGTTTATCATCTTCATAGTCTTCATCTTCATCGTCGTAGAGATGGTTGTATAATTAATTTGTATTCATTAATAATTAATACTTATTTTATTAAAATGTGGTGACCGATTTGAAAGTTAAACGTGAACTGAACGAAATGAATTTCTTTGGTATTTATCTTATTTATTATAAATATATAAATAAAAATATTAAATAATATTATTTAACTTATTCCTAAAAAAATACGATTTTAATTTTTATTAACTTATGTTTGCTTCAATTGTTATTAAATTCAGAATAAATATCGGTCATGCCATGCTTCATCATTAGCTCTTAACGATTAAAAACATAATTACAATTATATTATCAATTACATTTATAATCAATTAGAATTATATTTCATTATGTTATTAATTAAAATTAAAATGTTTATATTTTAGATTTAAATTAATTTTAAGTTAATTAAAACGATTAGAGTTATTTAAATGATATTAAATTGCGATTAAATTGTTAAATAATCGATTAAATGCGATTAAAATGTCGAATGAAGTATCCAGTGTCGTATGCTCTGTTCTTTTATAGGTCCTTCTTTTCCAGGATCATCGTCGTCGTACTCCTCCTCCTCTTCTGCATCATCATCATCATCATCATCATCATCATCATCATCACCGTCTAAATGTATATATGTGTACAAATAATTATATATAGATATTATTATACTATTTGTTTATCTTTATTAAAATATTGGCTTATTTGATAGTAATTGATAGAAAATATGATCTTTATAGCAATAATAATATTAATAATAATATTGATTATGGGTTATGGATACTACTAATTAAAGTTTTATTCTTTAATATTTCCTCAATAATATTTGTTATTATTTACATCTTATTGAATTAAATTGTCAAGGTCATTGAATAAGTGACCTTTAGGTTTTAAAATGTCAAAATTCAGTGAATGCATCTTGCCAAGGTGAAGAGGAAAATGTTATTTATCGTCTGCTTATCTCCCGCTTTCCTCATAAAATATTTTTGCCGGATTAAATTAACATTTTTAATAACAAATGAAATTTATTCAGAAACAAATTCTCAGATTAAAAGACTGCATTATTAATCTATTTCTGTGCATTTGATTTTGAAAATAAAAATAAATAATTTTTAATTTATGTGTAAATAAATCGAGGGTAATTTATGAATACGTAATGAATCCTAAAAATAAAAACAAAGTTGTTTTTAAACATTTAAAATTTATAATTGATAATTAATTCAATCGAAAATTAATACTAATTAATATTGATTATTATTATTATAATTATTATTATTATTAATTAATTATTAATTATTTATATATTATTAATTATAAATCGAAATTATTTTTTTATTCGAATTACTAGAGTTTATTTTATTTATTTATTTAAAATGACTTTTAAGCGCTAAAATTAAACTGGCATTGACAAGCACTTAATCACGTGACCAAGGATTGTTCGTGTCGTCTGCTTTTTCCCGCCTTTTTAATTATTTAATTCCCATGCTGCAGTACTTCTTGCTTGAGATTCTATAGGTCATCCATCGTCGTCGTCGTCGTCGTCATCATCATCACCGTCATCATCGCTTTTGCTTTTGCTATAAATAAATAAATTAGAATAATTATCGCATTAAATATTAAAAATCACATTATTAAAATTATTGTCTCGTACAATTTAAAGATGAAGATGACGAAGATTTGACATTGTTTCAATTGATCTTTTTTTTTTATTTTTCTGTTCATTTTGAATCTAAAGGATCATTACCATGACACTTTCAACATGAGCTACCATCATCGTCGTCGTCATCGTCATCATCGTCACCACTCCACCATCATTATTGTCATCGTTATCATTGTCGTCATAGGTACAGCATCGATGCAATTCATGCATCTGAAGTTCATCGCCGGGTGAAATTGGGTGAAACCTCTCAAATGTTGGATGGACGAAGGGACGGCATTGTCTGCGTCAATGATGCAGAAAGTGGCGACGACTACGACGATGGATGGGTGGGTAGGCATGTGGAGGGGAGGTCTGAGGAACGATGGGGCAGAGGCACCCTGAGTGGCTGCTCCACTTCCACCCTTGAATGGCTGTTTCTCCAGCCGAATATTGATGAGAATAAAAAAAACAGAAAGAAAGGAGGTCATCAGATTGTTGGTTCTCTCCCCCCGGAAAGAAACGGGTGTCTTTACATCGCTGGAAGTGATGACAATGGAGGCCTTCGATGATTATGATGGCACTGTTGGTGATGACGACGATGATGATGATGAGGAGGAGGAGGAGAAGAAGGATAGAGAGTAAGAAGAGGGTATGTGAATTAATAAACCAATGAAATGGCCGTGATCCGATCCATTCATTGGTTATTCCGTCAATTCACTCCTCCATCTCGATCCATCCATCAGTCATGAACATGATGAATTTCATTTCTTAAACATCATCCCAATGGGTCCCAGTCCGACCGACGAAGAAAAAATAGGCTCGTCGTGTATGAAATCAGTTCGAAAAGCCGCCAGTCTTAAAGATTCGTGTTCAATGCACAGATTAGTCCTTCTACTTCGCTCGATTATGATAATGGTCGTTGCTGTTGCTGTTGTTGTTCCTGTTCTTGCTAATGCTATTGATGATGATGATGATGATGTTACGAATAGATGGACGGTTGGATGCTCGGAGAAATAAAAGAGAAACGATGGAAAGGACCGTGAAGGAGGAAACAATTGAGTCGCAGTAACAAGGGTCGCTCGGGGACATACAAGAATTTGAGCCACGAGCCATCATCATGGGGTTTTTATATCACAGCTGATGATGATGATGTTGATGATGATGATGATGCTAACGATGACGGCGATGATGACGATGAAGGTATGGACGATGGTGACGACGATTAGCTGATATTTTAAATATTAAAAAAATATTAAAATTATAAATTCGTATTTGGACTGACTTTTGAATGCTTTATGTACCCCAACAGGATGTAAAGACGGCTAATTGATCTGCTGTTTGGACATCACCCCCTACCCAAAGGTGATCCATGGTGGACTAAGTTGGATTGAGAACAATGGTCGTCCATTGCTTCCTATACCAGACCATACTACCTATTTGGCCAAGATCTTTCCAAATGATAATCAAATGCAGCCTTATTAGCTGATGTAATATTAATATTAATACATTAAAATATCTTCCATGGGTGTTAATTATTCATGAGAGCTAATTTATGAGGCGCTTGTCTCACTCTAAGGTTTTGTTTGATAATAAATTATAATATCTTATCGAAAATAAATGCTTATATTTTGTTGGTATCGAAATATATTTTTAATATGTTAATATTGAGTTGTAATCATTTCTCGTTATTACACGAAATTCAAATAATGATTCCTTTTTGCAGATTATTTTCTTGAAAGGCACTTCAAATACTCTGAAACACACTCGGCAATTGGGCTTCCTTTTGAAATCTAATTTGTAATTTTTGTTTTCCGTGCTTTAAAAACAAGAAGAAAGAATTTATTAATCAAAAGAAATATTTAAACGGATTAATACGGACTCCGAAGTCGTCTCACTCAAGCGAACTGTTGGGAAAGAAAATGAAATTGTCGCTTCAGTCGTCTGTGGTTTCCTGTCCATTGGAAACTTTTTGCATTTTGGGAACGTAAAATGAATTTCAAATATTATTTGAATTATTATTTAAAAGTTAAATTGCTTAATGAGTACACACTCTCTGTTCTGTTTTCATTTATAACTGCCTTAAAAGTAAAGTGCTCGGAGCTCTGATGTAATGTTTTTTTTATTATATATAAAGATATAAATCATTTCTTTATTGATAAAATAGTTGATGCAAACAAAATTTCAGGCAATCATTTGTCACTTTATTTGATAATAATAATATTATTAATAATAATATTGATCAATATATTATTTATATTAACGTCAAATCACAAAAACAATTACCAATTTCATCGTAAATGTAATTTATTATTTATTTCTTATTTATTTATTATTTTGTCAAAAAAATAAAATGTTCAGAGGCCTTTTTTATCGTCTGCTTCGCGATGCATCTTAATCATTAGGCTGATAAGCATTAAGTGTTTACAAGCATTTGTCATCAAGGCCATCACGTACAATTGCTTAATACAACAAATTATCATTGATAACAGGTTACCTAAAACAGAAATAAATTAATATAATCGTCTGATTAAAACTATAATCTGATTTTTTTTAAAAATAATGATTTTAATTACATAAACAATCCTCCTTAAAAATCACACCTTAGCCAGAACAGTAAATTTGTTTTGTCAGTAAACTTTTCAATTTTCTCAAAACGTCTGTAGGATTGTGAAAGAAATTCAATGCTGAGTAAAAGCCATAAATAATAAACATTAGTACTACTCAGTGGCTTTACAGAATTAGTAAAAAAAATTATTATAAAAACATTATTTACAAAAACAATATTAAAATATCTACATTAAAAATGGCATCTTCTTGAAAATGGTGAAGAATCACTCATCAGATTGCAAAGCATCAACATCTGAAGATTTTCTTGTTTTTCAAGTGTTCAAGTGAAAATGTTGAGTGACCGTCAACGTAGACCAAAGGTTGATTTCAGAAAAAGATTTTACCAGTTTTTGCATAATCTTTTTAAAATGATTTACAGGTGAAAACTTACATATTATCATTAATTATGTAATTATTAATAACTATTTGTTAATGAATTATTCAATAAAAGACCAGAAATAAATGCATAAAGTGTGATTCAAAATTGGGGAAAAAATGATTTTCATAAAAATGCATTTCAAGCTGACCAGACATTTATAAAAGAGTCCCTTTTTTGATCACTTCATCTGAATTTGGGACCATGATTTCGAAAATGTTGGTTGGATTTAAAATATTGAGATATAATAAAAATATATAAATAAATATTTAATTAAAAAATGTACAAATAAATAAATATGAAAATTCACGAGCACTTCATTCCTTGTCTGTAATTTGTACTTTTATATAAATTTTGAATTACTCCGAAGCGAATTCGAAAACATTTTTTTATTTATTTGCTTTTTGATGATTCTAAATATAATTTTAACAGGAATGTCGCATTGTTTCTGTTGTTATCAATCAGTCTGCTTCCAACAGGCAGTGCCACAGAGAATCAAAAAGGCAGGTTACAATTCGTGTCTTTTACAAAATATTCAACAATGTTTCAATTCGCAATTCCCGACTAAAACCTATTTGTTATGAGTTAAACCAATTTTAAATAATCACGATTGCATTATTAATTCACTAATCATTTCATCAAAGACTTCTCACGATTTGAGGGTCGCGAAACAAATTACACGAAACTCTTGAAATAGAATGAACTCCTACCGATCTTATAATTTTCTAATGCTGTCTTCTTCGAACCAAAAGAATTATAATAATAATAACAAATAATAATAATAGAAATAATAATAACTCCAGACCGAACCCTTTTTTATTTAGAGCCTCTGATGAAAGACTACATGATATTCGCCAACCACATGCGAATAGAACAGAAGAAAAATTATTGGAAGAACAGAGAAAGTTGGAAGAAGAGAAATTGCTAGAAGAGCAGAGAAAGTTGGAGAAGGAGACCGAGACTGAAAAATTACAAAATTTTGTGAAGATCTTCAAAATAACAAGGGATGGTCTTAGAACAGAAGTTGGATATTCTCATTTGCAATTTATAAAAGCAATAATTGCTTGTGTGAGTTGGACAAACCAAGGATGACAAATGAATCAATTTCTGAATACAAGAATTCAGAAAAAGCACAAATTCACATTTTTAATCTAAGTGAATTGCCTTGAAAGCAACTTAGTTACATGACATCAACATCTTAGTGACTTAATGACATTAAAACAATTTACCAATAGTTAAACATAATTCAGATGGTTTAGAAATAAAAATATAAACAACCAAATTCTGTTGCATCCTTTGCATTAATGGAATCTTGAGTCAACTTCAAAAGTTATAATTGATTTCAACAGCTCCTTGACCAATGGTCTACAATTTCCATCTGAAAAATCTCTTCAACTCATTTGTCAGACTCAATTTTTGCCTTATCTCTTTTCAAATGTTTATTTTATGTTTCCTCTTCCATGCTTCAACAATTCTCTACTTTTAAAAAAGCTGTTTCTTGTATTGACAGCCTGCTGATCTTGAATTTCTTGGATGTTGCATTTTTACTTTCACTTTAATATCCCTCCCTGATGAAAAAATTCAATGCATAATGTACTTTGAGCCATTTGCCACAGAACTTCATGCATTTGATGAGCCTACATTTATACGAATTGGGTAATCCCAGGTTCAGCCTGCTATCTGAGTATTCCCTCATTATGTTTGCATTGTTAAAACCAGCCCAAAATAAACATGTCTGGAGTTTCCTTTCTCATGAATAATAAACTATGCCCTTGACTTTCTATGAAGTGATTACATTTCATATAAACAATCATCAGCCTGAGATAAGGTAAACAACTAAATTCTTATATATAGACTACAAAATCTTATGTAATACAAACATTCTCTTTTAGGAACTCTGGCTGCGATGTTCAGCTGACAAATCATGCTTTAAAGTGTCCATTCCACCAAGTCACCATAAAGGAGACAGCAATAGGATCAAAATTTCAGTTCATGGAAGCATAATTCAGCGAAATTCACATACTCAATTAAGCAAGTGTGTTAACAGTAAACCTGCCGGAACTCATTGTTTAGGCACATTCATTATACATTTTTGACTTGCACAGAACTATTTCCTGACCATATGTTCTCACCGCCGACATCTTAAGTTTCCACACATCCGATTTGTTTACAGATATTCTTTAATATTATAAAATAATTCGTATGTTCACGTTTGTAGGTAAAATTTAAGAAAATATATAAAAGAGGAGCAGGAAATAATCAATTAATCAATATCTTTAAGTAATGCTTTGCAACAATAAAAAACATTAATTTTCATTCTTGTTTTTTTTGCAGATTATTAATCAAACGTAATTATAAATTTCTAAAATAAAATAAAATCTCTATAAATGATTAATATTGTATTAATTCAACTATGGCAACTTGAGTTTCTATGGTGTCCCAATTAATCGCTAGTAAACAAGGTAGGGCCTTATCTGTCTCGTTGCCAATTTCTGAACTTTGCATAAACCAGCGGACATGTGCATGAAAGTTAAGTGCGAAAAGTGTCAGAAGATCACTTGGAAAGGTATTTATCAGATGTTTTAGTTGGATTAAAATTTCAAAGTTTGTATACATCGCTTAAGTTTATTTTTTATATATTTTGTAATAAAATTGCAGATTCTCTGTAAAATAATTGCACGTTTGTTTTACTTTTTTTGTCTTCAGGATGTGGTAAACACGTGGACGAAGTCATGAAGGATGTGCCAGAGTCTGAAAGATGCAAATGCCCAAGGGAGTGTCCAAAGACTTGTGGAAAGTAGAGTTAAAAATGACCGCCATCGTGGAGCACAGAGAAAGTTCCATACGGGCACAAGAGATCTTCCTTTTGGCTTCAAAAGAATCATAATAACAACATGTCACCGCATAATTGCTTGAAGATTCTATCTAACAACTTAAACCATTGCTACTAATTAGTCGAATGCTTCCTTACGCTTGTATGCTTTGAAAATCATACTTTTTTGGTAAAAGTACTGGTAAAAAGAATTCCTGCAAAAATACATTATCAATGCTTTGCTCTTCAATGACGGGTGTCACTATATCGGACTTCTACTGCAATCTCTAAAGAGCCAATGCAGCTCCAAAGCTAGTTGTTAAGACGTGTTCAAACTTTTCTCAAATCAGAAGCAATCGACTTTGATTTTTGATGACGATGAGTGTGTCAAATAGACTGAAAATTGATCGAAACTTGCCAGTGAATTTCACATTTTCCTAGATTCCTAAAAAGTCGACAGCTTTAGCACTCACAAAAATTGATTGTGATTTAAGCTCGCATCAGCCTTAATTTTCTGGTTCAGAGTACGTGTGTTCGTAACCATGCTTTCTTAGAAAAGAATATAATAAATATTGTGTTGATAATTGTAATTCAACGGTTAAATAAATAAATCGTTTGATGTCATCAAGTATGAAGTACATAGCAACCTTCGCTTTGCTAAAAATTTTATAATTTTTAAAGCAGACAAAATGGTGAATCTCCAACGGATGACTCATTCCCCTCTCTATGGTAGCCATGACGACAGCCGTAAACAAAAAAAAAAATCGAAAAATACCATTTGGTGTGTTTACTTCCGATTTCAGATCGATCGTGAAAAATGTAAAATTCCAATAAATGCGAAAACAAATTCGCGATCACACGCAGCCATTTTTTTAATATAATATTATTATAATATTACGTGTCTTTGCAATGCGATGAGGTTTGAATAGAAAGAATCGATTCTGGACTTTTTGTTGATCTATTTTTGGCTTCTAATTTTAGAGGCAATGTCTGAAATAAATATAAAATTATATTATAGCGCCCTTGAAGCCCGCGCCCTGCGCTATATAAATGACATATTATTATTATTATTATTATTATTATTATTATTAAATTGTCAAAATTTATAAGTTTTTTTTTGGGCGGTTGTTGTGAATGTTGTGTTGGTGTTTTAGTGGAGACTCGATTAATTTTTTGGTTTTTTGGTTATTTAAGAATTATTCGCAATTTTTACCTCTGTTTGTTTAGCAAATTCGTTCAATTTTTATAACCTGAAAACATCGGATGAAACGTGACCAATAATTTTAATCAATTTCAGTGTAAGTTAATAAAGAGATTAAATTTTATTTTTAACATTTAATATCTTTATGATTTATTTTTTGAATGACTAAATTATTAATTTAAAATGATTTAGGCCTCTTATATGTTCGTTGCGAAATTCATTGAAAAACAGGGGGCGCCACAATCATGGTCTGCAAACAAGATTGAAATACGTGGCTGAGCTTTCGTAAACATTTCTATATCGATCACTGAGGAGACGAAGATTTTTGATGATGATGATGATGATGATAGGTACCAGTCAAATCATCCGTGGGATCCACTTACGAGATTAACGAGAAAGCACCTTAATCTTTTTATTATTATTCATATTAATTTTGATTTAAAAAAAAAGACAAACAAAGACGTAATCACCTATTGGCAGGTGAATTTCGTCTTCGAATGAGGTGTAACGAACCAAAAACAATATTATTCTGACAAATATCACGTAAATATTGTTTTATTAATTATAATTATTCGTAAATAAATAACTAAATATGAATGATCGAAAGTGTGATCATAAAATATATTAATTAACACAGTAATCTCTACTAAATGTCAATCAATTCGAAGGATTATTTCGGCCAATAAGCAGAAATTGCACAATAATATTTAATAAATAATTAATACATATCATATTTATTTATTTATTTAGTTATTTATTTATTTAGTTTATTTAGCTTATTTCGCGCACAGAAAAAGTATAACTCCATTTGCAAGATGGAAAGTGACTGAGTTCGGAAGGCATATAAAAGGATTGAGCTTGAGTTGCTTGCAACAGACTTTCTGAAAAAGTTGTTTGAATCGAAGTTTCCTTTTAAAACGTAATTAATTTTTTTTAAATTTAAATCCTCGAGTCATATTTATTTATTATTTGGAATTTATTCCTTAAATCATTTAATTTCTCGTCACTTGATGGTCAACCATCCCTCAAAGCGGAAATGTAGTGCTTGCTAAACACGTTTGACTTTTCATTTTAGAAATACTTGTAATATTTTTAAAATTGTTTATGATATTATAAATATATTTGCGAAATAAGATTTTATTTTATTATTTGACATATTAATTGATTATTAATTGATATAATGTAAACAATTATCATAATTTCATTTTATTTTTCTATCCGTTTAGAATGTGAAAAGCATAGTTCTGGAAATTGCTCGGAATTAAATTAAGATAATAATTATAATATCTAATTATTCTTCATAATAAATGACAGATGAATTCTCTGGTAATTGCGATTATCTGCTTCCTTTCTCTCATTCACTCCTATGAAGATAATAAAGGTGAGGTCAGTTTTTGAACTGAAAAATTGAAATTTATTAATGAATATTACATTAAAGATTATATTAAACACAAAAATCTTTATTGCAAACCAAGACCCAGTTAAGCAATTAGACTTTAAATAACTAAAATAACTAAAAATAACGACAAATAACAACCAACGACCGACCTGATTGATCCCTTTTTCAAGCTCTGATCACCAAAAACTACATCCTGGTACCAACCACGGCTCCGGAATCCTTCTGCCAAGTGTCAACAGATTTCAACCAACAGAAGTTCATCGACAGACCAACAGTTGAACACACAATCAACGTTGTCAAAGTCAAACACGACCGCTGGTTCATCCAAATTTACTGGTTCGTGGATCAAAGCCAAGGGAGTTTCAGTGTCACTAAAATCTCGAAGTCCATGGGGCAAACCGTCACCTACGACGATGCCGGTGGGTTTTGCGGGCGTTTATTTGGCGGTTAATTTAGCAGAAGCTTTAGGGTTTGATTAGAAAGGTTCAAGTTTGATCCAAGATTAGACAACCTTCGATGTGAATTTAAATTGAAGCATAATTGTGAATTAAAATGTAAATTACAAATTTGGTAAACAAGTGGAAACATACATTTCAGTGGTATCGGTGCTCTCTGACTTATGTTATTTATATTTATATTTTTTGACATTTATTTTTTTACATTTTTTGATAATAAATGCTGAATTTCCATAGTCCAATCTAATCGTCTTGATAACTTTTTAAAATGATTGTTTGTTTTTTTTTTTAAATTTACCTATGGTTGTAATCCATAATTGGCTTGTTATAAATTCTGATGAATTTTTACCAATCCTATATTTTAAAGCACCAAAAGATTCGATAATAAGAGACCTTGACATTCACCCGACCCTCGACTTGGTGTATTTGGCCACCTCCGATGGTCTCATTGAATACAACATTGATTCAAAAACGTTCAAACAACTCAAAACTGGCAATTACAAGGCTTTGCAACTGGATGCAGGGAAAAAGTTTGAATTTATTCAGTTTTTACTTTTAATTAACGAAATAAGAAGTAAATAAATAAATAAAATAAATAAATAAATAAATAAATAAATAAATAAATAAATAAATAAATAAATAAATAAATAAATAAATAAATAAATAAATAAATAAATAAATAAATAAATAAATAAATAAATAAATAAATAAATAAATAAATAAATAAATAAATAAATAAATAAATAAATAAATAAATAAATAAAATAAATAAATAAATAAATAAATAAATAAATAAATAAATAAATAAATAAATAAATAAATAAATAAATAAATAAATAAATAAATAAATAAATAAATAAATAAATAAATAAATAAATAAATAAATAAATAAATAAATAAATAAATAAATAAATAAATAAATAAATAAATAAACAAATAAAAAAAAAATAAAAAAATAAAAAAAAAAATAAAAAATAAATAAATAAATAAATAAAGAGCTTGTATAATAAATAGTTTAGTTAATATCCATGGCAATTGAAGCTTTTTAAAGAAAATCCTTCGAATTAAAGTTATTTATGTCTTGGTTTACTGCAATTTTTTAAATTATAGAAATTTACGAGTGTTGTTGCGATGTGTTTTGGCGTGGGTAGAAGGGGCTGAGAGATGGGCGAGTGGCGTGGGGTAGTTCGGTTTCGAGTTTCGAGAATTTTGTTTGTTTTGGAGAGACATTGTTTTGCGTGAAATTGCAATGTATAATATCAAGAGCGTAAATAAAATACATTATTAACGTAATAAAAATAAAAGAATACATTGTTAATTTAATAAAATTTATAAATTGAATTATTAATTTAATAAAATTTATAAATAAAATTATTAATTTAATAAAATTAATCAAACCCAACCTGTATTCCTCAAGCCACCTGTACTATTCGGATTGTTCTGATTCAACGAATCCTCTGCTTGGAAAATGGGACATGACCCAGAAAGCTTTGAGTGGCACCTACAAGTTGGACAAATGCTACAATATGTTCCAAATTGATTTCTCCAGTCAGTTCTTATCATTTTTGTTTATTTATTTGTTTATTTATTTGGTTTATTTATTTATTCTTTTAAATTAAAGTATTAAAGTTTAATTTGTAATCATTTTAAATAGTATTTATGAATGCCTTGAAATTTGAATATTATATTATATTATATTTAAGTTTTAATAATTAAGCAATTTAAATTTTTAAAATCAACTATTCCAGCTGAAGATATATATTTGGTCAGCAACAAAGTCCTTTACAGAACAACCTTATCAAATTTATTATCACCTGACAGTTGGAAGTTGATAAAAACCTTTGATAAGAGCATTTCAAGTATCGCTCTTGGATCAACTTATCTTTATCTTGTCTTGGACGCTGGGGAGTAGGTTTAACATTCTTGTTGATGATAAACTCTTGCAAGTGGTTCATGTTACGATGTGGATTTGTATTGGTGTATGTTGAAGCATCGGATTCATTGGAAATGTTTATTAGTTTCATTGTTATTATTATTATTATTATTATTGATTATTGATTTATTTCATTATTATTATGGATTAATTATTGATTACTTTAATTGTTATTATCAAGCTCCAATAATTTTGGTCCAAATTATAACTTTGAAGTAACCAAAGTTCCGATTCTTAATTAATCGAAACACTGCTTCAAGAAGTCTTTAAAGAAAACATTAACGCAATAACAGGCCACGTAATTCATAAACCAGAAACTAATTTACAATAAAAGATAACCTAAACTCTTATTTCTTTCGCAGCGCCATCTATTACATATCGAGGGTTGATGACGTAATAAAAACTCATGGAAAACTTCGATACCTTTTCTCCGTGGCTGTTTACGAAGGTAAAATCTTAACTAAATTATTTAACAATGAATTTTAAAGAAACATATATTTTTTATTTAAACAAAAATATAATTTTAAAAAAATTGTAATAATAATAATAATAATAATAATAAAAATAATAATAATAATAATAATAATAATAATAATAATGCCAAAACCCTTCATTTCAAAGCCCTGCTAATATCTAACCAATAATTGTAAATAATCCATGTAAAAGTGAACAATTAAGAATTAATACCAGGTAAATTAAACTTAAACCTAAATAATCAAATATGCTTTTGAAATTTTAATTTAATTTTTTTAACAAATCCATTAAATAAACTTAGGACCCGAGTTGGAAATTGAACCTCAAACAACAACCATGACGACTGTAACCATTCAACAAGATGTAACAACAGCAACAACAACAACAACAACATCAGCTTCAACAACAAAAGCAACCAATGATAAAGATGATGAACGCAATAAACCTCCAAAGCCTCAATCCAATGTTCCATCGTCGTCGCCAGATGGACTGAATGTTTCTCTGGCAATGTTTTTGTTTGCTGTTTTGTTGTCACGTGTGCTCTGTTGATCACCTGAATTCACCTGAATTTTTTGGTTAATTCAATTAATTAATTGTCAGAATTGATTGATTTTCCTGGTTTGTTTTTGTCTTCATTGGAATTATTAAAGCTTCTAAATTACATTCTGATATAAATCAATTTTATTAGCGCCCCAGTAGCCCACGCGTACGGCGCTATACAAATACAAATGACATGTTATTATAATATAGATACTTTTTTTTGCATAAACCTAATATTATTATTATATTTAAGTCCTATATATTACTCATGCGTAATACGAATATTATGATGCTAGTAATATAATTATTCATAAAATTCTTCTAAAATTATTCAAAAATCCAAACCGATAAAGAGAGTTAAAGACTGGTTTACAAACAATAAATACGTTCAGAAACACAATCCTCCACGAATTCAAAACTACGAATCCATCATCGACATTCATTCGTTCTCTCTCTCTCTCTCTCTCTTCACCGTCGTCATCATCATCATCATCGTCGTCATCACCATCAGGACGTCTAACGTTGAAGTCATTGAAATCTTTTGCAAACTGAACTTTGTCAGCTGTTGGAATACTACTCAAGTGTCAGTACTTGAGTACTTAACTTGAGATGCCATCGTAACTTACAATTCGTAACACCTCATCAAAAGGCATTTTTATTTCTGATAGGCTTCAGGTTAGAATTCCAGGTCGATTCGCGTCTTAAAAAGAGAAAATAGGAAGTATTTTGACTTTATTAGGAGTATTAACCCTTATGAGGAGTATTAACTATCGAATTCAAAGCATAAATCTTAATACCCTAACATTGAAACACCCCAACAGTGGCTCCATCTTGCTCGTTTCAATAAAAATTAACGTTTAACCTCTTGGAGAACCCAAGGTCAAAGTTAATTCCACCTTCCACTCTCACTCAGCTTATTTTGAACGTCAATAAGTTTCCATGCAAGGCTTAGTTGCAATGATTTGTTTTATTTTCCATTTTAAATCGATAAATTTAATAAAAATTAATCAAAATTAGCGGGATTTTAAAGTTAAAAATAAATCAAATTAATGAAACGAAATAAGCAATAATTTCTTTTAAATTTATGAACATTTAATTTAATATTAAAGAATATTTAAAGATAAAAGTTTGTTTAAGTTGACCCAATTTGCCAAGTATTGACCTCAGTTCAGGGTCACCGGGGGGTCAATTTCTAATACCACGAAGACGTGGAATTCAAGTCCCTGTTAATTTTTTAAAAATATTTTATTAAAAATTTCATGACGTCAGCAACCGCAAATAAACATTGTTTTGTTTATTTTCAATGGGTTTGTCTCTGTTTTGCCGAGGTTAGGAAAGACAAATGAGAGAAGAAAGTCAGAAAATACCATATAAATAAATTACGCAATATTATTATTATTATTATCATCAATAATAATAATGTTATTAATATTATTATTATTATCATTATTATTATTATTATTAAATTCTTTATTTGTTACAATCTTTATGCGACCATATTTTTAATAATTAATCCAACTATTAATACTATTTTAGGTAATAAATACGTCTTAATACCTTCCAACACGTGTTCCACGTTGAAATCAATGGCCATAAAAAATTAAACATAAATGTCGATGACGTCACCAGCTATTCATTTCCGGGACCTTCGATCATTCGACGTGTCAAGATATTGAAGGGGAGGTCAAAGTTCAAATTTTGAAATGAGATTTAAACTGATCAAAGCATCAGATTGGACAAGACATTGTTGAGAATTTCAAGCAATTAATTGGTAATTAAAGGGATTAAATAATTTATTTATTTATTTATTTATGTATTTATTTATTTATTAAATCAATTTGGTTGACGGATTAAGTTTATCTTTGATCTACTATTTTAATGCAATTATATTTGGAATTTTTAATTTTTTTAAATTTAAAAACAAACTTTCAACCACAAATTGTTTAAATTATTATTATTAATAATTAATATAATAAAAATTATTAAATTATTTAGAATTTAATTCGAGAAAATGAAGTTGAACATCGCTGTTGTGCTAGTCTCCTCGTTGTTGTTCCTGTTGCTTTCGTCTTCTGGTTGGTTTAATATTAGTTTTAAAATATATAATAATTTATTAATTTATTCAAAAGTATTTTAGAAACTTTAACATAATTATTGTTACAAATAAGATTTATAAATATTTATTTAAATCTAGCATTCATTTTAAAAATATGTTTAAACTAGGACGTGGTTTGGGAATCAGCACTCCCAATTCCTAACAAAACAGTAAAAAATCAAAATATATACATAACCAAATATCTATATAATCTTAACGCCATAAATTGTCATAAATTGTTTCAAGCAATCAACAACAAGTTACAATTATAAGCTTAAGAATGTTTTTATTTTCAAATCGTCAAAGAAAAACTCGACGCCAAAGTCGAAGAGGAGATCTGCTACGAAGAGGAAAAGTCAGCCAAAGTGGAAGAGGATGAGACTCCCCTCGAGGAAGTCAAAGATGAAGGATCAGAGGCACCAGTAAAACAACCAGGATCCGAGGAACAACAAGGATCTGAAGAACTGCAAGTCGAAAGCGAGGAAGAAGAAGTTCCTGTCGAGGAAATCCAGGCGGAACAAGTGGAACAAAACCAGGAGCAAGAAGACAAGAAAGCTGTCAAAAAGGACCAAAAAGTGGACAAGAATAGGAAGCTGGACAAAAGAGCCGAGCAGAAATTTCAAGACAAAGTTCAAGACAAAGTTCAAGACAAAGTTCAAGACAAAGCATTTCAGAAGAAACAGGACCAGAAGCATCAGAAACAACAGCAGAAAGTTGACCCAAAGAGTCAGCAGAAACTCGACAAGAAAGTCGACCCAAAAGTTGATAAAAAAGTCGATAAAGTCAACAAAAAAGCTGACAAAAAGGTCGAAAAAGTCGTCGAAAAGTCAGAAACGAAGACGACCATCGAGAAGAAGGTCGACAAGACCCTGGAAAGTGGAAAATTTCAAAAGGATCACAAGAAGTCTGGAAGCGTTGAGCAGATTCACCAGCGAAGCAAAAGAGACGTACAAACGAAGTACAAGCAGGAGAAGTTTCAGTCAAAGAAACCGAACCAGAAGCGTCAGTACAAAGGCAAGTACAACCAGAACGTCAACAAGTACAACAAGAAAAACAAGAAAAACAACAACAACAAAAAGCACGGAAAGGCAAACAAAGGCAAGCAACAAACGAAGGGAAAGCGTTATTAAAGAAACAACAACAGTTTCTCATTTGTATACTTTTGAATGCTTGGGTCTTGAGTCTGATGTTCGGACATCAATTTATGACGATGACGACGACGCCGGTGATGGTTGTGACGATGAAGAGTATTATTCATAATTATTCATAATAATAATCTGGTTATTTCGATTGAATATTGCATAATATCTTCGTGAAATGTTAGAAAATAATTCTTTATCTTAAAATATATTTCTTTAGCTCTAATATCTTTTTAATGCTTATTCAACATTATTTGTGTAATACTTTCTTAATTCTGAACTTAAAGCACTGTTGGTGGTTCTGTGATGTTGTCGTGTTGTGGTCACCAGAATCTCCTGCAACTCGGAAAACATTCTGATTTTTTATTTTTGTAAGAATTGAATTTCGACTTTATTTATTCATTATTTTTTTTTTAGAAATTTAAACAGTAATTTTAAAAAATAAATTCAAAATGATTCGTCTGAACGTCTGATTCATTTCTCCCTGATCCATTTATCTGTCTGTTTTGAATTTGATGTGTAATCAATTTTAATTATAATATAATTATAATTAATTATAATTTAAATTTATAATATTTATAATATTATGATTATAGGAAAATCATCATCATCAACGGTCATGTTTTAGAAAATATTTAACAAGAAAACCAAACAAAACAAAACAAACAAACACCAAATAATCTTCTTTGCCTCAAAAATAATTGAAAAGTGAGTCTAAAGTTTCAAGTGCTTTCCGCTACGAATTTAAACTCAAGTGTTGTTGTTCAATAACTTCAAAAGAACAACAACAACAGCAGTAGCAACAACATCATAGAAGCACATCTTGAGCATTACGAAATGATCCCCAAAGGCATCACAGCAACACCGAGTGGCAGGAAGGATTCCGTCCTTCTCTCGACCGGATCCAAATGACCTTCACCTCCTTCCAAATGATGTCTATAATAATACAACAACAACAACAGCAACAACAACAACAACAACAACAACAGCTACAACAAGGGGATACGACAAACATGTCAAGTGGATGTCCAAATGTCGATTTGACTCTCGAAGTGAATGCTTCAACTCAGAGTCCACTGCGATGAAATGCGAAATTTTCACGATGACTTTGAAAAAATTTCTGCGTTCATTTTGCGTCGCCATCTTTTTTTCTCTTTTCTAATTGTTTTTTTAAATTAAAATTGACATCAAATAAATGAAAATAAACGAAAAATAAAGAGCCATCTGCCAATCTTGGCGACTCGATGCCGAATCTTTCGACACTTTTGATCTTTCCTGCTTTTTGTCGCCTGCAGACTTTGCCTCCGTTTTGGCTGGTTCTCCAGTTTCTTTGCTTGAAGAACCTTGTTCTGGGGTTTCTCCTTCGTTCTTGTTGATGGCCGGTGCGTCGTTTTGTATCGATTCGTCCGCAACGTCCGATGGGGGTAATTCGGGCTCACTTCTTGTGGGTGGAGGAGAATTTTGGGGAAGTTTTGGAGCCTTTGATGTTGGGACCTTGTTGTCTGTGCTTGTAACTCCGTTTGCATTTTTAGCTTGATCTTTTGTTGTGGCTTTGTTTGCATCCTTGGTTGTATCTTTAGTCGTGTCTTCAGTATCACCATTTGTCTTAACCCCATTGGTTCTTTCTTCGTCTTTGTTGATATCTTTTGCATCTGCTTTCTTCCCGCCACTTTGTATCAAATTCAAATTCGTCGTATTGGGTTGTCCAGTTGTTACTTGGTGAACTTTGGTTGTTTCTTGTAAAATTTCAACTCGAGGCTTGTATGTTTCTGTTGTTTGTTTGTTGATATTTGTTGGCGAGTGGCATTTTCCATCGATAGTTTCGTTTTCAAAGGTTTCGCTTTCTGGTTTGGTATTTCCAGGCGAAGTAGGCTTCGTTCCGGCCTCAGTCACTTCGACGTCGCTGGATTCAGTTTCATTTTCGAGGCAATCTCCTTTGTAATTGAATTAATTTGAGATTTTTTTGCTTTAATTACTTAATTCATGGAAAATATTAAGAACAAATGTTGCGAAATCTTTCAACACCTTCGTAGAAGGTCACAACGGGTGCGAGGTCGCGGGTCAAGTTGTGGATTGTTTTCCATTCGTTCGTCTTTCTGTCCATCACGTATGCGGCTCTATGGACAAATTAATATATAACTTGTTAATTAATTTGATTATTCAAATCATCGTCATCGTCATCATCACCACCACTATCGTCATCAGCATCATCATCTTACGCGTCCAAGTCATTGACGAGAAAGAGGTAGTCAGCTGTGACTCCAAAACTCCTGATTTCCAACTTCCCCTGGACTTTCACTTTCACTTTGGAGACTTCAGGTTTCAATTTGTAAACATTCTCGTAAGTCGAGCCAAATATTTCTTCGGCTGCAAATGCGAATACAAATGTTTGTTTGGAATTGTTTATTTTTCATAATTTATTTATTTAATTATTTATTTATTTACATTTTATTTTTATTTATTCAAATTTCGGTTTCAAACACTTTTATTCATTATTTATTAAAATGCAGTCTGCTCTCGGCCGACCACTTGTATAATGTTATGTAACATTAAGGTTATAATCATCACATATAATAATTCTTATTACTTTTATAATCATTAATAATTAATATTTTATATTAATTTTATATTAATTTTATATTTATAATAGTATTCTATTAATCATTATTATTATTGTTATTATTATTATTATTATTATTCATTAATAATTAACATTGAAATAATCGTAAATATAATTACTCTCCGTAACACCATCCAGGTAGAACAAGCACTCAGGCACCTGTACAGTGCCAGTGACCTTCATATCGTTGCCATCGAAGGTCACCAAATGACTTCCATCCTTTGAACATGCAACATGGAAGAGCAGTCTAAGGGGAGTTGTAGTAATTTAAAGTAATTATAATTACGATATAATATAATATAAATACGATGTTATGTAATAATTAACATATTATATTATTATTATTATTAATATTATTATCATAATCATCATCAGTACTTCCTGTCGCTGTCGAAGTACACAGAGGCAGCGCTGACGTCGTCAGACTTTGGGGGATCCACGAGCCTCGTGAAGATCTCCTCCTCAATTTTACCCAACAACAACCCACCCGTTGATGACGTCATGAAAATGTTATCGCCTTTCTTGTCAACAGCAATGTCAGTGATTGTCTCAGAGACTGTTGAGGGGACGTCATTGTCATTATCATCGTCATCATCATCGTCATCATCATCGTCATCATCGTCATCATCGTCATCATCGTCGTCGACATCAGCATCATCATTATCATCAGCCGTAGCCAATTTTTTAATGAAAATGCATTAATATGCAATTCAGTAATTTACTTAACCTGGTAGCCCACGAATAAATTTATCAGTCCAGCAAAAAAAAATTATGAACTTATTCACCATTTTGCAATATTTTCCTCTATAATCAAATTTATTTTTTAAATTCCAAAATCCATTCAAATAAAAAAAAATCTTATAAACCTTCAAAGTCGATGTGCCTTTCCAAGACGTTCTGCGGATCCGCCAGCGAAACCTTTGCCATTTCTACGTTTCCGGAATTCTCCCTGTTGATCCAGAAGACCTGGAGAGCGGAGTCTGATTGCAGCACTCGAACGGAACGGATTGGAGCCTGGTTTATGGTGGCCCTGAACTGCCCGCAAGGTTCCCAGTTTACGTTGTACGCCTGGAACATGTTCTCCATCTCATTTGACACGAGATAGAAGGCTGGAGTAGATCGATCAATCAATTAATCAATCAATCAGTCAGTCAATCGATCCATCATTCAATAAATTATTTTTTTAAGTCTAATATTTTGCGCTAAAATCATAATATAAATATTTAATTATTAATAGTTAATTAATAAATAAATTAATTAATTAGATGTTGATAAGCAACCTCCTTGGGAGTGCATCAAACTTGGGAGGGCACAAACGAAGAAGAAGAAGACGACGACGACGATGATGGTCTTCATCCGCAACAATTAATTGCTTCCAGAAATTAATCTCAACAACTGTCCACCGTAAAGTGATTCTTTTTTCTGTTTTTCTTTTTAATTTTGCAAAAAAAAATACTTCATCAAAAAAGAAATTTATTCTAAATAATTATTAAATTTAATAATTCTAATAAGAAATTAATCAGTTAATTAAAAACTTCGAATATTAAGTTGAGTTTAAGTTAAAATTTCAGTTTAAAAATTGGAAAATATTAAAAATTAAAAGTCCCCACTTCTTTAAAAAGGTACGCGTTGATTACCTTGGTATCCATGGTGATTGTTTGTTCAGGATTGGGTGGGCATTGGGCAGATTTGTTTGGAACAAACGAATCGATGGAATTTTGTTGGTTCAAGTGTTTCATTGATCGATGATGGGCGATAATTGAGTGGATTGTTTTTAAAAGGGATTTTTTTTTAAATTATGAATCGTGTGAAAATAATTAGAATTCAACACGTGTCCCTGAAATTATGAATGATCATAATAACGTTTTAATTGCTTTGAAAATAAATTATCGGAAGTAATAAGTGAAAATTGTAACTGCGAACAGATAAACAACTGATTGAGTCTAAAATTGGTCAGTTCAATCTTTTCTTGTCCTCACCATTTTGAATACGATGGAACGAGAGGGATGAGGGAATGTCGCGGATTAAAGAGTTACAGTAATCGAAGCAGGAAAGGAGCAGACGACGTGAAAATGAGGAAGTTACATCAAATCGAATCGGACTAATTCGATGTTTTCCCAGGTACTGGATTGGTTGCTGTCTTAAGATTGTGATAGCGATCTGCCACGTAAACATACTTGGGACGGTGGCACGAGAGATTTAGGGACAGGAGAGTATCGACATTTGGTTAGCGAGTCCTCGGATCTACCATACCTCATTACCTACACATCACAAATCGTAATTCATACACGTATTTTCTTCAATCATAACTTCGACGTCTCGCGTCACCAATACCTGTTTTTGAACCGAAACCTTCCTGAACAAACAGATAAACTAAAGAATTGATAACCAAACTACCCAATATTTAGGTAATATTTGGGTAAAATTGGCCAAACCCTTCACTGACCAAATCACCGACTTGATCCAAAGAACAGGACTTCCTCGAAATAATCACAATGCAAACACTTTTTGAATTTAGCATCCTGCATCACAACAACATTCAACTTCAATTTGGAAGCAATTCTCTTCATTCTGATCAAAACAGAACTATACAGAAATAACTTGGAAAGTGCGAGATAGATAATTCAAGCTTCAAATTGTTATCACATAATCAATGGATAATCAATTAATAAATAAATAAACGAACAATCTCATTTTAAATGTTTAATCTTCATTATCAACTAAATGCAACTATTTCTCCCCTATTATAATACATTTATTAAAATAAATGATTTAAGTTGAAAAATCACAAAATCAATCAAAAAACTCAAAAATTAAAATAAAAAAATTAACAAAAACTGAAACCACGTGAAACCACCTGGAACGCTTCTCAGTTTCTTGGAACGAATTCAACTCAATTATATAAAAAATAAAACAAAACAAAATCCGTTGCTGGTTCAAAATCTGAAAGTTCTGTCATTTGTTGTGCAAACATTAATAATTCAATTCAATGCTTGTTGAATATTCTGCTTGCGATGAATGCTTTGCTTTAAATTATAATTTGGATTATAAAATTGTAAAAGATTAATTTGTAAATTATAAAATATTGGTAACAATTCAACAGCCCAAACAACAATAGCAACATCAATGCTCGTTGAGGGACTACCACTTCATAACCAACAACAGCAACAACAACAACAACAACAACAACAACAGCAGCATCTACTGAAAGCTTTCAATCCGACTCCAATCGAACGACTAACTCTCAATTATTATCACACATACATATATATGGATAAATCCTGGCATCATCAAGAATCATCACCATTCTCTCCATCATCATCATCACCATCCACCTCCTCCTCATCATCATCATCCTCTTCTTCTTCTTCATCATCTCCCGTCGACGTTGACCCACTCCAGGCAGACGACAGAACCCGACTCCGTGCCGCAGACGACTTTCAGCGAACGACTCGCGTCGAAATCCACTTTGATCATCGACGTGATTCTGAAGGGCGTTTCGATCTGTCCGACCTGGAACGACAGAAACAACAACGACGATGATGATGACGACGATGATGATGATGATGACGACGACGATGATGATGACAGCAAAGAAACTGTTGTTTAACTTGAAGCCTCAATTTTACAGATTAATGTGCCACTCAATACTATAGTTAATAATTTTATTATAACTAACAATCATATTATAATTATTATTAACATTGTTAAAATTATCATTGATTAATTATTCCTTGATTATCATCATTAGCAATATCAGTCTGTGATCAACAGCAATGCTTTCAACAACACTCAATCGGCCAACAACATCACTTCTCCTTAAACAGCAACAACAACAACAACAACAACAACAACAACAATGATGATGACTCACCACTCTTTCCTTGATGATGTCATAAACCTTGACGTAGCCATCAGTCGAACACGTCACGACGACGTTGTTGAAGGCGACTACACCAGTAATCTTGTCGTCGTGAACCTTCGACGTCATGGAATAATTATTGATTAATTATGATTTATAATAACAACAATTATAACTAAATCACGGTAACAGATACATCCAGTTTCCATGTATAAGCTAGACAACTGTGGATGATATCACCAAACAATACTGGTATGATGATGATGATGATGATGATGATGATGATGATGATACATATGATGATGATGATAGTAACAGAAATGTATGGGTTTGGCATGTAACTGCACAAACCAACCGACCACCCACCTTGGCATCGGACTGCCCCCTGAACTGCCCGACCTCTGAGGAGTCCGTGCTCGAATCCCCGGAACCCTCGGGGCTGCCCTTTGAGATTTCCAGGTGACCCGAGGCGGTTCCGCAGAATCGAATGTCGTCGGAAAGGTCGAAGGTCGTGAAGACTCCGAAGACGGAGGGAACGGTTTCCAGGGTGTCGATGGAAAGTTTCGACTGAAAATGAAAACATCGTCTGCTATAATCATCATCGTTGTCATCACAAAGCATCGATATAGTATGTTTATTTGTCAATCGATAGCGATGTTTGTGATTATAATTAATTTTATTAATCAACCGTTTAAATGATTTATTTATTTATGTATTTATTTATTTATTTTCTCTAACAAACACAATGGCCCAGAGAACTCCAACAATGCTCAGGGATGTATTTTAGAAATAGAATAAATTATTATTATTATTATCCTATTGGAGTCACACTGATAATATTTGAGTAATTGGTAAATTAATATCATTTATAGTTGGCATCACAACTTCTTACAAAATAATCACCAATGACAATCAGTAATTGTTAACATATTTCAACAAAGTTTATTCGTTAATAATATCGATAATTACAATTACAACAATTACAAAACAAACTTACATTGTTTTCCAGCAACTCTATGTCGTGCACTCCGTAACCTTTGATCCCAAAGAGGAATGATTTCAGTTTGTCTTCATTGGGAACGTGAAAACCAAAGAACTGAAGATCGGGAAGTTCTCTGAAATTTTACAGTTGATGGTTAAATAGGGATATGGAAATAAGAGAAATAATTTATTAATTATTAAACACTAATTAAAAACAAATTAATTCAAAATTGATACAAAAGCCACAATTATTGACAGGAGTTTCTGATTATCAAACACCATCCTGCCACTATCATCATGGTCGTCGTCACCATATCATCATCATCGTCGTCACCACCACCAGCATCATCATCGTCATCGTCGTCATTGCAAGGCACCAACTTAGTGTCTTTCAGCACGATGTCCACCCTTCCTTCGGTGCCAATCTTCCACAGTTGAATGCAACCTCTGAAGTGGACCGTGACCAGGTGGGAGGAGCCGTGGTCGTTCAAGGATGCCATGCTGGTCACTGGTTGGTCAACCTTTACTGACTTCAAGCAGCTGATTGGGCGTAAATAAGAAATTGTCCATTTGTAGGTCAATTGCAGGTCATTAATTATGCAATTATGCAGACCATATGTAGTCAGTGAGCTGCTATTAACTTTTGCTATTAATTAATTATTAATTTTACTATTGAATGAATGAATGAATGAATGAATGAATGAATGAATGAATGAATGAATGAATGAATGAATGAATGAATGAATGAATGAATGAATGAATGAATGAATGAATGAATGAATGAATGAATGAATGAATGAATGAATGAATGAATGAATGAATGAATGAATGAATGAATGAATGAATGAATGAATGAATGATGAATGAATGAATGAATGAATGAATGAATGAATGAATGAATGAATGAATGAATGAATGAATGAATGAATGAATGAATGAATGAATGAATGAATGAATGAATGAATGAATGAATGAATGAATGAATGAATGAATGAATGAATGAATGAATGAATGAATGTATAAATAAATAAATAAATAAAGAAAGAAAGAAAGAAAAACATCAAAGAATGCCATCTAGCCACCTGAAGCTGAGCTCATTCCTCTTGCACTGGAGCTGCCACAAGGAGAGTTGAAGGTCATCGGAGGTCAAGGCCACCAGGGTATCGGAGAGGAAGTGGAGGCAGGCGATTCTGGAGGTGGAGGCCTGAAAAGTGGAAGGAGAGTGGTTGTTGCTGTTGTTATTGTTGTTGTTGGAAAGTAATCGATAGGTTCTGGTGATGACAATGATGAGGAGGAGGAATATTTAATAAATTACAATTTTTATTTTACAATTTTTATTTAATACTTATTTAAAAGAAATTAAATAGCAAAATAAAGTGATAAATAAAAAATTGATAGATGATAATAACATAAAATAACCAATAAATAGCATAAAAATACTAATAATAATATTATTATTATCCTCCTTATTTAAGTCAATTAATCCTTTATTATTAAGTACAGATAGATAGATTGATAAATCTAAAATCAATATTTACAGTAGTTAAACAGTTAATCAATGAAACTAATCCAGCACCACAACCACTTGTCTGAATCCAAAACCAACCCGAACGCTCAGCTTGGGACTCTCCAGTGCATCCATCGAGGCCTTGAACTCCGCTCGGAGCCAAAACTTCAAGGAGCCTTCGGTCGTTCCTGCACAGACGACCGCCCTGTCTGGAGAAACCACCAGGAAGCAGACCGCGGAAGAGGAAGTTTGACCTTCGCGCGACCTTTCGTGACCTCTCGAGGGAACCTTCCAGGACTTGAGGAGACCGTCTGCCGAGGCAGTGCACACGGAACCGTGGTGCCCTGAGGTCAGGGCCGTGACCCTGTCCTTGTGTCCGATGAGCAGGTGCTTCTCGTCGGCCTGGATAGTTTTTTTTTACTCGTATTTAGTGTCATAATTATAACTATAATTAATTATTATTTATGCAGTATTTATTTATGAGATGTTTATTATTTATTTATTTATTAATCGCTATTAAAAATGATTAAATAATTTATTTATTTTTGTAAAACAAGATCATCGCCTTACTTCGACTGGATTCCAAATCCTGGTCGTTCCATCGTCATAGCACGAAGCCACGACGATGACCTTGACCTCGGGTCTCGGATCCGAACTTTCACCCCTGACCTTTGAGACTGTCACTTCATCATCCCAATTATTGTAGACTGTTCTGTTATCCTCTAGGATAATAATAAAAGGAATTATTAATAATAAAGGCCTTTTTTTTAGAAATGTTTGGATGTTGATTCTAATGATTTTTATTGAAAATAACTATTTAAAAGTATCGAAATTCACAAAAAAAAACACTCAAACAATCCTCTCCCAAAGCAAATATCAAGCATCACCATCACAATCATCATCATCATCACAATCTCCAACATTGCAATCTATAAACAATTCTAATCTCTCAATCCATATCAATCTATATCAACTTATACAACAACAACAACAAACATTCCTTCCCCCCTGTCTTCATTGATCTGCTCACCTTCCTCGCAGAGACTGACGAAGAGGTCACAAGAGTTGCACTTGGCGTGCGGTGCCATCAGGGAGGACAAATAAACTCCCTTGTGGGACCAGACCTTGAGGCAACCATCTGCACTGCTGGACACTATGCACCCATACTGTTCAACAACAACAACGGAGACGATGATGATGACGACGGCAACGATGATGATTGGTGTTAGGGTTAGAGTTAGGGTCAAGCAGGTGCCAGTCATTAATTTTTAAGCAACAATGTTACTCTGGTTAACCAATAGTTGTTATAACTAACTATTATTACATAACAACCTCTTGAGTTAATGTAATCGTCATTAATAATAACTAGTTAAATAGTTAATGGCCAATTCAATAGCACCAGTACCTTGAATGACACTCCTGTCACCATGGAGTTGTGTCCTGTCAAAGTCTGCTTGACGACTCCCACCTTGACGTCCCACACCTTTACGAGGAAGTCATTGGAGCCTGTCACCTGTTGACCAGGGGAGGAAAATATCCATGAATGGACAGACAGAAATAACCATCATCATCGTCGTCATCATCATCATCATCATCACCACCACAATCACCATCACCACTGACCAGGTAATCCGGCTGATCCGACCAGGAGCAGCATGTGATCCAATCCATGTGCGCCTCCTCGAACTCATTTTTCATCTTCAACGGTGAACCTACTGTCCAGACGACTAAGGACTGCAATGTTATCATCATTGTGGTAATCATTGCAATGTTATCATTATAGTGACCATCATCATCATCATCATCGTTTGTAGTAATTAACAAAGACTATGTCAAACACTTAAAACTTAGTGACATTCCAGATGAAAGGCATAACTGATGTAGGACTGAATGTCAGTGATTGCAGTCATCGGTGATGATAATTGATTTCAGTCGATGATTATTGTGATAATGACGAAAACGACGACGTTGATGATGATAACTAACCCTGTCCCTGCCAACAGAGGCGAGTAGAAGTTCATTGGGACTCAAAGCGATTCCAGTCAGGAGGTTCTTGTGACCCTCAACGATGAAGTCGGGTTTGTGAGGAGTTCTGGGGAGAAAATGATGATGATGATGGTCATCGTCATGCCATAAGGTGACTGTTATTACCATCATCACCATGGCCAATAATGACATCATCATCATTATCATCATTCTTGGCATTGACATGCCTTCAAACATGCTTTGCCATGTTAGTCAAACCTCATGCCTCAATTTTAGTTTCTACAATCATAATCACAACCACATCCAGGTACAATTCCTCACTTGCCTAAATTCCTCATTATAATCATCACTATCTTTACATCATTATCATTATCATGGTCATCACGTTATTGATCATCATCACCATCATCAACAACATCATCATCATCACCATGACTCACCCTACATTCTGCTTCATGGTTCCCTCCAGCCTATGCATATTAATGAGGCCATCTCCAGCTGTCATCAAATAAACCTTGGAGGCAACAATTCCAACAACAGGGGTGGAGTGACCAATCAGAGTCGAGACCAGGTGACCATTCTTTGCCGAGAGAATCTGGAAGAGGAAGGGATGGAAGGATGGACAAAGGGATGGATGGACAGATGGATGGGTGGAAAATGTAGATAAATTGAATAGGAATAAAGGAACAAAGAATCTACTCACCTTGCATGTTCCGTCTGCTTTTCCGAGAACCACGAACTTCTTCTCCGATTGGACGAGGAAGGACGAACAGGTGACCGCAACAGGTGGTCCCTGGTGGATGCGCTCCCACAACTGGTCACCTGATGATCATCGAATGATGATGATGACGATGATTGCAGGGTACAAAATCACTCAATGGATTTATTTCATTCAAACAATAATTCATTCATTCATCCATGCACTGTCATCCATACATCCATCAATCCATCCACCTATCCATCCATTCTTCCTTCCCTCACCAGAGGTGCAAGAGAACATCCTCGCAGATCCCGAATGGTATCCAATGACGACGTCGGGCATCGGGGTCACTGGCGTCGGGTCAAAGGTCACGCAGGTGGCCTGGCTGTGACCCTCGTCACTGAAGACGTTGATGCAGCGACCCATGGTGCTTGATAGGACCTGAGCAGACGTAAAGCGAGGTAAAAGAAGAAGATCGTATTGAAAAAAAAGTTTATTTTTGTAGAATAAATTTAAAAAATAAAAAAACAATTTTAAAAAATTTAAATCATTATTAATTTAAAATATAAAAGAATTGTCAAATAGTAAAACAAACATTGAATGATTGCTAGAATAAAATAGATGTTCAACAGATTAATAATTGATATTATTAATAAAAATCATTAATAAATGGAGATATTGAATAGGAAAGAACCCACCTTGATCGTTCCATTGCTTGAAGAGGTCAAAAGTTCACCACCAGAGGGCGAGTAAAAGATTTTTGTGAACAGGTTGTCAGAAGGACTCTTTAAAAAGCCCACCTAAGTAATTATTTTTTAACAAAAATTCAGGTTACAATGTCAACAATAACAACAACAACAGTGACAAACAGCAACACTAACAACAACAACATCAGCAGCAGCAACAACCCCAACAATATTGATAAACAATAGAATAAACTATTAACAAAATGATTTCAGCAATAGGAAGCATCAATAATATTTCAGCAACAAAACTATTGACAGACAGATGATTGAAATCAATCAACAACCACCTCCCTCCCCCCTTTTCACTCACCATGCTTCCGTGTTCGGCGGACCAAATCCTGACCTCTCCAAAAATGTCAACAGAGGCCACGTGAACCCCTGACCTATTGAATTTGACCTCTTGAACTGATCCAGAATGACCTCTGAGGACTGCCTTCTTCTTTTTTTGAATGATGTCCCAGATCTTTAGGGTGGAGTCCCAGGACCCAGTTACCACTGATTGGCAGGTCGGATGAAGAGACAGGCAGTTGATTGGACGGCTAGATTCAGAAATTAGCCAATCATTTGGAGAGCAAAAACTTGTGTTTAGGATTAGTAGGTCGATAAGTCGCAACATCATTCAAAAAAGTTAAACCCATAAGAATAAAACATCTAGAAAATTACAAAATTTTATAAAATAAATAAACAATAATGGCATCAATAAATCCATAAATAAGCAAGCGACCAAACCAGAAGAGTGTGAGTGAACGAATGTAACTCCTTACTTATCCCTGGGCAGAGTGGCCTCCAACACCCCGGTCATTCCGTGCCACACGTTGATGAGGGCATCGAGCCCCACGGAGACCACGACCCTCCCGAGGTCGTCCGACACGCAAGAGGTCACGGCTCTCCTGTGACCCTGCATTACTGCCAGCCTAAAAGGTATCGCCTTAGGTTAATAAGGCTTGTGCTTTTTTAAAGGTTTAATAAGTTATAGGTTGGTAAAGGGTCAAATGATGATGACCTTCCTAACTAATGATGCCAAGATAAAATGAGAATGCCTCCATCGTGTGATTAGCCAGATTACATTTAATAATTCCATGGAAATGTTGATATAATACTTTAACTTTTATATTTTTGATAAAGATTAGGCCAATAACAACAGCAACAACAGCAGCAGTTGAAACCCAAACTAAAACAACTAAATGTATGCAATACAAAACATAATGACACCTACAAATCCATCAACAACACCAACAACATCAAATCACCATGACAACAACTCACCTGTATCCACCACCGATGTCCCACAGACTCAAAGTTTCATCCTTCGAGGAAGAACAGAGTCGATGGTTGGAAACGAAGCAGACGCCGGTTATGCAACCGGAGTGTCCGATCAGAGTTAACTTGACCTGATCATTTGCATAAATTATTACTAATACTATTATTAATATTAATATTAACAAAAGAATCAACATAATTAAGAATTAAGAAGAAAATGAAAGTAACATTTCAAACCTCAAAGTTGCTCGCATCATACAACTTGATGATCGCAGTTTCAAATCCCACGGCAAGGAGTTTCTCGTCCGAAGACAATGCAAGACACGAGGATTGCTGGTCATCGAACGAATGCAAAGTAAATAAATAAAAAATTAATTAATAAACTTAATTAGCATTAAACTTAAATAATTAACGTGGTCAAATGAAATTTAAATGCAAAGTGTACTTTTTACAATATGCAAATCATTATCATAATGATTTTAAGTGACTTTGCTGTGAGGGGCTATGCCCATGCAGTTTTTTCTAATAATAATAATAATAATAATAATAATAATAATAATAATAATAATAATAATAATAATACTCATCCCTAATAATCATCACCATTACCACCACCGACCTTCGCATCAACGGACTGCACACAAAGGTCCTCGAAGTGGTTCTTGTTCAACCACTTGGCGTACGGCAAGCGGTAGGAGGTCGTGCTGGAGAGGTAGTCGTCTGCATCCTTTGAGACGCACGAGTCGTCTGCTTCCAACAGGGACTGCTGGAAGGTCAACTGTGGATACCTGGAAAAAGCATCGAGAGGAAAAGAATTAATGAGAATTGAGATATTAATTGAGGATAATAATAATAATAATAAATAACATATTAAAATAATATAGTTACAAGAGGTAAGGATTGTGATAACATTTTCTAATATAATAATAATAATAATAACATATTAAAATAATATTGTTACAAGAGGTGAGGATTGTGATAACATTTTCTAATGTGATCATTTCAAACCATGGTTCAGAGACATCAATGACAACAGGCTTACATAATCAAGACCATGTTTCTTACTCCCTTATCAATTGAATCTTTATGTCAATCAAATTGGGATCAATCATTTAGATTGATACTCAATCAATATTTCAACCAAGCAGTTGTTCAACCCACTGTGACAGTTGGAGAGCATTTTTGAAGACAAAACTCTTGTACTCGTTGAACCTGCCCGAGCCAATGAAAATCTCATAATCTTTCTTGAGGGCAGCATTCGTTGGCACTGAAACAACCAACATCAATGATGATGATGATGACGGTGATGATGTTGATGATGACGATAATGAGGAGGATGACGATGATGATGGTGATGATGAGTTTCAGTTATGGCATTTAAATGATAACATAAGTATATCAATATTTCATAGACCATCAACTTACCAGGTACTTTGTAGGCTTCCAAGAGTTCCTTTGACAAACCCTTCTTGAAGCAGTACTGAACGAATGACAGGTTCGTCAGAACGGCACCCAGCAGATCAAAGTCACAGCTCAGCACCTAATTGTTTGTTAATTAATTAATTAATTTGATTTAAAATTAAATTTAAAATTAATTCTGAAAAAAAAGTCTTGTTTTAGGTACATGTTCAATTAAATTTGGCATCAATTTTACTTTAAAAGCAAAATCCGAGTTTATTATCATGACATGACCAGTGCATATGGTTAGGGTCAGGGGTTAGGGTTACAACAACAACCACGTGAGGCAGAGTAGCAACAATGTGCAGCTAGGAATTCTACATAAATGGCAGGAAGATTAAACAAGTACTGCCCCATTAGAACACATGTACAGTATAAAAACATTGACTGATTTTAATTAAAGTTTTCAGAGGACTTGATATTATAATTTAGTTAACATTAGGCAGTCAACTGATTAGATGGTTATAATATCATCATCATCATCATCATCATCATCGGGAACAGCTAACATTAACATAAATTATGATAATGCTCCTTTAATTACCAGGTGGTAGAGGAAAGAGGCCACAACCCTCTTGTCTGCTGTGCTCCAATTCCCATCCGTGTTTGGATCGATGACGTGGTAGAAGTAGGCTGGTAATGAATATGCATTAGAATTCATTAACATTTATTTGACTATAACTGAGATTACTGAACAATTAAAACAACTACTGGTGCTGTTGTTGATGTTGTTATTGTTGTAATCCCACCAAAACAAAATCATGGCATGCCCCAAGGGAATTTAATTCAACATGAAAACAACAACAATAACACGTGCAATACAACAACAATAACCACATCAACCACAACAACACGTGCAATACAACAACAATAACCACAACACATGCAATACAACAACAACAACAACAACAACTACATCAACCATGTGCAGCAGAGTAGCAACCAATCAGAGACTCACACGCGAGGAGGGTGTGAACGAACTTCTCGTACTTCTTTCCTGCCAAGTTCGACGTGTACTTCTGTCGAACTGCTTCCAACACCTCCTTGTGACCGATCGTCATCACCGCATCTCCCGATTCGTCCCTAGTAACAACCGAGGAAGTGACTATGGACATTTGAAATCTTTAATAATAATAATAATAATAATAATAATAATTAATAATAAGACATCACTGCAGAGTGAAAGTCATCATAAACATCACACGTTACTAATCAAATAACATCAAAGCATGATGATGACGAATGAGTGAATCTCCACAGCACCATAAACTCAAGCACCACCACCATGGTGAATCCACAACATGGTGGCACCACTCCGGGGAGGTACCAAGATACAACTAAGCAAACTGTGTGAATAGGACATCATGACAATGTAACTGCTCTTTACCCTGCAGTCAGCCAACTCATTCCATCTAACATTCATTAACTTTAAATGTTAATCACATGTTAATCGCTAATTAATCGCTCGTTAATTGACAACATCGAACGTACAGCAGACTGGGTCTGAGAAGACTCTGCACTCCCCTGACGAAGAGCAGAACTGAGGACGGACTGACAAAGTCGTTCGGATCGAGGACCCTCCAACATTCCTCCTTGAAGTTTTCCATCTGCGATTCGGACTGCACCAGGAATGCCCTGCTCAGCAACTCCTGAAGTTCGTGCTCCTTGAGACCTTAGAGTTGTGCATATTAATTAGCAAGTAATTAAATAATTATTCAACTTTGAAAATATTAGCTCTCCTAAATGCCCTTAGCAGTTGTCCTAATATTTGAAAAACTCCTTGCTTGGGTTATGGAGACCATAAAGCTTATGGTGTTTTATAAATAACTTATTATTATTATTATTATTATTCATTATTGTTATTAATAAGAGTCACAGAGCTTTGTAAATAACTTTTATTATTATAACAATAATAATAATTATTATTATTACTATTATTTTAAACAATAAATCAATTCATCCATCAAGACTACCATTCTTGGAATAGGCCAAACAGCACAGAGCAGTCCTGACAAACACCTCTCCGTGCGTTCTTTCCAAATCCTCGATGAAACTCTGCATCAACTTGCTCAGAGTCGGAGGTAGGGAGGCAAGCTTGGCATTCACCTGGATTGATTAAAATCACCTGATAATCATCTTAATAGGTTAACTACAGGGAGGCTTGTAGGCAACAAGGAAGCCAGACTGATGACCAGATCAATGACATCATTAATTAAAAGTTAAATTACTTAAAACTATAATTAATTAGTAAATTCAACTGATAAATTAATAAATAAATGATTGTTTAATCACTTGTTTGTTTGTTTAAAATTCAATCGAACCTTCTCAAAGTCCCCAAACTGCCTCATCTCTTCACAGGCGAGTGACAAGTACAGAGGTGAGGTGGACTCCTTCTTGGTGCTAATCAGCTTCATCTGAAGAATGATGATGCCATGAAAACGATGATGCTGATGATGACGACGACGACGATGATGGTGATGATAATGATGACCATGACCATTGACAAAGCAAAGCACCTGGTTGTTAAAAGCAGACTCATCCAACGTCTTCGAGTAGCACTTGAGTTTCTCTCGCACGATGGCCTGTCTGTCCGTCAGACTGAGAACGCCCACGTCCAAGGTGGCGACCAATGACGGTCGGTTCTTGAGGGCCACGTGGGATTCCGAATTCTCATTGGTGCTCACCACGAACAGGACGCCCTGGAAGTTTAACAACCAAAAGTTGGCGGAAATTTCTCAGAACTGCCTTTGCAACGATGTCCCAACAAGTGTTTAACCTCCATAACCTTTACGTTATCACTTAATGAATTATTAACGAATAATTATTTACTTAATGAATTATTAACGAATAATTATTTACTTAATGAATTATTAACAAATAATTGTTTACATTATGAATTATTCACTTGATAATTATTAGATAATCAGAGATAATCAATTATATCTGAAAGACAATGATCTCTGACCTTGGGAATTTTCTGTGGCAGCCACGACATGAGACGAGCCTGGTGCTCGTCCGAGAAGTTGTCGACGCCGTCAACGAAAATCTGGATCGGAAGAGTGCCATTGGAAGAGGCGCATTTCAGGCACTCCTGGAACATCTTGCTGGAAAACCTGGCAGTTTCAGGGGACAAAGAAAGGATCAGTGGTTTCAAAAAGTTTCAATTGGGTCTTTGTATGAGTAGGAAAGGTGACCAACGCAGAAGGGAAGGAAGTAATGATGAGTGTTGGAGGAAAGAAAACAGGTTAAAGAGTTGATCAGGTCATTTTGTTTTTCAACAGAGGTTTGACGATGAAGCACTTTGCCATCAATACTCAACTCAACCGTGGTATCGTCATCACCATCATCATCATCATCACCATCATCATCATTACCATCACCATTATCATGATCATCGCCATTATCGTCATCATCATCACCAAGACGAGCCACTCACTCGAACGAAGCATCATTCCCTGCCCTGACGGAGAACTGGCAGAGATCTTCCAACTCCCTGCAGAACCTCAGCATCATCCTCACCACGTCGTCTGACTCCGGTGACGCCCCCACGCAGTGGATGAGCACCTTCTTCTTTCCGTCCGTCTCCATCCAATGCTTGTACACGGAGGCCTGTAATGGAGATGTTGTTGTATGGTTTGTTTTGTATGTTTCCTATATGTTAATTACAATGATTTTTATTGTTATTATTATTATTATTTCAATTTTTAGTGATAATATTATTAAATCATTATTATTATATCATATTATAATAATATCTGCCAATATTAAGCCAAACATCTTCTTCTAAAAGCAAACAATCTATTAATGGAAATCACCATCAGAGCGGATTTTCCGGATCCCGGCTTTCCGGTGATGATCACGATCCCGGTCTTCTTGGACGCGAGGAGTTCGAGGAAGTCGTTGACGAGGTTCTGTCGACCTACGAACCTCGAGTTGAGGAAGTCGACGTAGGAGAGGTGAGGGGTGGCGTGGGAGTCACCTTCAAAACTGCTGTCCAACTGTAAGGGGCATTGAGTGCATGGTAGTGGTGGTGGTTATGGTAATGATTATGGTGGTGATGGTAATGGTTATGCTGGTGGTGAAGAATTATGATAGTAAAGAATAACGAGTGTTTCAAGTTATTATTATTATTATTATAATTTAATTAGTTATTATTATGCATATTTAAGACTAGTTGATTCTGTGGTTATTAAATCAAAATATTTTTTAAAAATCTAATTTATAGATTAAATTAAAACAACTTCTGAAAATCCAAGACTCACATCCTGCTCCTCTGCCCTTTCCTTGTAGACCTTCTGAATGGCATTCCAGAGGTTATCAAGTACTCTCTTCCCAAACTCTTCCAGATCCACCACCCTGGCCTTTCCTTCCCCGTCGATGCCTCCCCATTGACAAGGATAACTTGTTCGCGGAGAAGTCACGGTTGAATAGATTCATAATTCACAATAATAATTTTATTTTATTAAATTTATTTATTTTATTAATTATTATATTATTTATTTTATTAAATTTATTTATCCTCAGTATCAGTCATATGATGATAAATAAAATTGTGTTCCTAATTTAAATACTGCTAATAATAATAACAACAATAATACCAGATAGTAATAATAATAATAATATTAACAACAACAATAATAATAATAATAACAATAATAATAATAATAATAGATAAAGATGTGTTCCTAATTTAAGTAATGAACGTTTGGTAAAGTACTTAATGAAGGTGAGAATGAAAGATTAAATCAAGGAGGACAAAAAAAAATTGATGTCTTTTCAGACAAAGGAAGCTCACTTGTCAAAAACTTCTGCACCTGAGTTCACAACGAATCTCTTGAGGGACTTCAATTTCTGCTCTTTTTGATCGACTACCAAGTGTTTCTGCTTCTCTGGCACGTCCCTGAATTAATTCATTCGTGGGGTAATTAAATTCATTTTAATATATAAGGAATAAAATTAAAATTAATTAAATTCATTGTAACATATATGAAAAATAAAAATTAATTATATTCATTTTAATATATAAAGAATAAAATTAAAATTAATTAAATTTAGTCTTATATAATGCAAATAAAAATAAAAGTCTAGAACTTGATCTGAATTTTGAATTATATTTTTTACAATTTAACACGTTATAAATTTATGGTCTTTTTTTTTCAACTTGATGTTCATCGTTTGAGAAAGAATTTTAAAATTATTAACAAGAACCCTTATCTCAGCAACAACAACACAACATTAACAACAACAACCCACCTCAGCAACAACAACAACAACAACAACCCACTTCAAAAACTGAGGATCCCTAAAGTAGAAGAACGCTCGGCTCTTGACGTCCAGAGACCTGAAGCACTGATGGAACTCGAGTTCGGTCACGGAGGCTCCCTTCGGGTGCTTCTCGACCCACTCGAGACCGGGGTACGAGGACAGCCCCCCGTAGTCCTCGGGGCACCAGCCGTACCTCTCCCCCAGCATGCCGACGAAGAACTGGCACTTTGCGACCTCGGAAAGGCAGAGGTGGATGGTCCTGAAAAGAGTGAGGAAAAGTGTTCCAGGAAAAACTAAAAGATACGATCAATGTGCCGTTGTTGTTATTGTTATTGTTGTTGTTCTGATTGTAAAGAGTATCATGACCATCGGCAAGTCATATCATATGGCAGTATTAGAAACAATATTTCTTAAATATTTCATAATTATAACCGAAACCCCAGTAGACATCTGTCAACTCAACTCCTAACAAATTATTAATTAACAAAATTATTAATAATAATAATTAACAAATTATTAAACAAAAATAATTAAATTATTGTTAAATCAAACAAAAACTGACTCGTTGTTCTGAGACTGTTCCTCCTTGAGACCCCAGCGAAGGTCGACCTCAAAGATGTCAACAAACAGTGACCTCGCCCTGGTCCTCAGCTCCTGGAAGATGTACTTGACCAGGAGGTCCCTCTCGCTGAACATGTCGAGGAATGTCGAGGAGATGAAGATTCGACAACTGGTCCACCTGGAAATGATTGGCTGCATGTTTAGGACGAGTGGAATGACATTGGGATGATTAGGGATCCATCACGACGATGGTGTTACGGTTATAATACATTATTACCGGCAACTTGGAGCTCAAAGATGTTGGAATAGATTGATCAGTGGCAATATTTGTTTGTTTTTAATGGATCTCTTTATATTAAACTTAAATAATATAATTATTTATGATAATATTTAATTTTACATTCATCACCGACTCCATCTTAGATGAAATCTTGGAACCAATCGCATGATCAATCAAAATGAACATCGTACAATCAACCAACTGAGCGACCAACTTCGGCAACTTCCCGATAATCTCGTGATAAAGTTATGATAAACATTTAGTTTTGCAATCATCGCCAACTCCATCTTGGATTGAAATCTTGAATCAATCACACGAATTCAATCAAAGCGAATTGGCGTTCAATCAACGCTTGCAACCAACTTCGGTGCCCTTGCACTCTCGTCCTCCAAGGGCAGGGGAATGTCGGGAACGATGCCAGGGTTCACGAAGTGCTTCGGATTTTCGAGATTGTAAAGTCGATCGATGTTCTCGACGAAGATCAGTTGACTCTTGTCGCTCTCCTCTGCTATGTACCTGATGATGATGATGATAGTGATGATGGTAGTGGTGGTGGTGGTGGTAATTGTGGCTGTGATGATGATGATCATGATCATGATGATGAGGATGACAGCAATAGTGGTGATGTCAAGGACTTTCACATTAACAATGACTATAAAATACAATCAATAATCGTATTAGCTGTTAATGTTTATAATAATAATAATAAAGCAACAACAATAATAATAGTAATTATTATTATTATTATTATTATTTTAATCCAACCTCAGAACTTGTTCAGTGAATCCAAAGAGTCTGATGAACCCAAGACTCGAGTCCTTGCGACTGCAAATCAAATTAAATGAGGTCAAGTCAAGGTCAGGGGTTAAAGCTCAAGAGTCACTCACCCTGCGTCCGCCTTGGGGGAGGATGGGTCGACTTGGTAGGCCAGGACGTCGCGGTTGACTGATCGCTTGAACTCGTTCAACTTGGGTGAAAGGGCTTCAACCAGTTTGTCATCCTCGCCTCCCATGACAATCCATCTGTCAATCTGGAAGTGGTGATGATGATGAAGATGATGATGATGATGACAACGACGACGACGACGACGATAAGGATAGTGATAGATTATCATCATCATCAGACAACCTTCTCCTTGTTGTGTATGAGTTTATTGATGAAGTCGCCAACATAGGAAAACTTGTGGGAACCCTCCCAGTTCAAGATCTGAAGAATGCAATTTTTAATTTTACAACATTTACAATATTGTATTTCCATAATTAATTTAAATTAGTTTAAATTAAACTAATTTTTGCTCAAAAAAAAAACATGATAGGAGTCATTTTCTGGACCGGAATTGACAGGAGTTGTCATATATAGTTTCAACTACAACCAACATCATCCAGATGCATTTATGGAGGCAAAAATATGATTAAAGAGGCAAATTGGACAGTCCATATTAAAAAAAAATAAAATAATAAAATATAATTTAAAATGTTAATAATAATAATAATCATATTAACTAAATACAGTAGAACCCCTTTAATCACAGACCAGCCACTATTTAAACAGCACAACTCCACCCAGCACGATCCAAGTGCCGTACAAACAATCCCAAACGGAACTCACTCCTTCCAATTCGAGGACGCGTTTTGTATTTTCAAGGATTGAACTCTTGTGGTCAACGGAGACCTCCTCGAAGGAATTCGATCCACAAACGAGCAGACGACTTTCCTCGCACGAGTGCTTGCACATCATGCTCAGCAGCACTGACATCTCACCGACCTGAGAGGGAGGAGTTATGCTAATGATTTGTTAATTATTATGCTAATGATATGCTAATTGTTTTTATTAATTAATTAATTAATTAATTAATTAATTAGCTGGTTTATTATTACTTACTTGTCTTTTTAAAGAATTTAGTCTCAAAATTTATTTAACTGAGATAATATTAAAACTACAGTTTGTAAATAAAATTAAAATAAATAAAAAATACACTCAAATTATTCATACATTATAAATTATTACATAATATATAATTATACAATATAAATTTAATAATAATTTATAAATATAAACTATAATTTATAAATATAAACTATAATTTAATTATAATTTATAAATATAAACTATAATTTAATTATAATTATTCCTCACGGATCTGTTGCCTCCAAGTCCTCGAGCAGACGTGCAATTCTTTGCATTGTTGACGGAGTTGCTGACATCACAGAAGATGAGAGTCCGACCTGACAACAACAACAACAACGACGACGATGATGATGATGATGATGATGATGTTCCAATAAGTGGCACGTTAACCGATTTAATATTTAATTATTTAATAATTTACTTAATATTATATATATTTAATAAATTATTTAATAAATGTTTAGTTGTTAGCATAAATAAGTGACTGTAAAGTATATTTAATTATGTTATTTATTTAATTATGGTAGCTATAATATACTTAGAGAGACAGAAGTAAATAAATAATAATAACAGTCGTCCAAAACATTTGCAAAACCTGGTATTGGTGGAACATTGTACGTGGTGGCAATCTTCACCGCCTTATCCAGGGCAGTCCTGTATCTTGACAGGAGGGGTTTCAGATTCCTGGAAAGAATGATGGATGGATGGATGGATGGATGGATGGTTCAGCACAGAATGGGTATTACTTGACCAAAGCTGTCTTCTTAGGATGCTTATATTTCTTGACCACTTGCACCCTTTTCCTCTTTGCTTGGTTGAGCTTGGTCCTGCTTTGATCTGGATCTAAATTTGTCAAGTAAAAGACTATATTAAATAAATAAATAAATGAATAAATGAATAAATAAATAATTAATTATTGAATGACAATGAACAAACAGCTTGTATACATGAATCGAGAAATATATATACCCTTCTATTGACCTTTTGTTGACCTAATTACTCACCTTTATCAAGGTCATCCAGGACTGAATAGGCTGAGAAGAACCTGAAAGGAAATTGCTTGCTGTTGATGACTGAATTCTGAAAAGAATGGAGATGGAATTTATCAACAATTCAGAGATAAAACATGTGATCATCATCAGCATCATCGCCATCATCATTATCATTGTCTACATTATCAACAATTGCCAACTACATCACCTTAAACAACTGCAAGCCTTTGGACTCACTTAAATCAATTTATAAGGCATTTGATAAAAAAAAATACCATCATAACATCATGCCAGTATCATAAGCGTCATCATCATCATCATCATCATCATCACACTCATCATGATAACCTCATTGGTCAGCTTCCCTAGAACCAGTTCATGGTGCTTGTCAGAGACTCTGGCCAAGATTAAGTTCCTCAAGTTTCTCAACATGGCCATGAAAGGCAACTTCTTGTGATCTTTAGTAGATGGTTAAGTAATTGGTTAACTTAGTTAACTTTATTGTTACATGTTAAGCTAATAACAAATGCAAACAGGATATCCTCTATCATCTGTTTAATTATTAATGACAAGGTATTAGGTCTTTATGTTCTTATTTGGACCACAATCAATATGTACAGAATCAATATTGTTACCTTTATTATCATCATCACAGCCATCTTCACTACCATGCCAGCCAATTACTTATTCACCAATTTAATATCTTTCATCATCATTTCAATGCTCAGATATTCATATTAAAAACAAAAAAATCAGAGCAGGCAAAAACTGATGATGACTAGAATGGCAATGAATGTCATCTTTAACGTCGTCACATCATCCCCCGCATCGCCGCACCGATCCCACGTCCTTTCACAGCTTCAGCTCTGCCCTTCCAAAAGACACGCACATACAAACATCGAACAAACAAACCCAGAAGTTCTTCCCAGACTTGTGCTTTGTTGCCCTTCAAAGACACCTGCGTCTCCCAAGTCTCGGGCGTCGGCAGTTTCATCCTTTTCCCCGCCTTCTCCTCCTCGAAGAGTCCCGGGAGCCGGGACCGGAAGAAAGCCTCCATGGTTTCCGGGTACCTGAGGGAAGGAGTGGGAGATGTGCAGCTTTTGTTGTCATTATCATCAATATGTGAAACGCAATCATTCTTTGCCACAGCATTTACCAGCAATTATCATGTTAATTGTTTGTGGTGTACCATCAGCAACCGTGTTGTCATCATCATCATCATCATCATCATCTGCATCACCATCTTACTGTTTTTTGCACAATCTCTGTAGCCTACTGTCACCATCCGTGTCATCATCATCATCATAATCATAGCATCATCGTCGTCGTCGTCACCACCAGCCTTGATTTTATATCTCACTTCTTTCCAATGAGTTCCATGATGCTGTCCACAGGTTCACTGATGTGCAGTTTCCTCACCAACTGCTTCAAAGTGAAACGAGGTGATTGGTCGACTGCCACCTCCTTTTCTTCTTTCTTTCGTTCATAGTCCGTCTTCTTCTGATCGGTCTTCTGGTTCTTCTGGTGTGTTTGTTTTTTATTTTAATTATTTTTTTAGTTTTTTATTAAATATCATTATTCATTTTAATCAATTTAGAATCTTTCTTATCACTCTTTTATGGATTTTATGCTTATATATTCATAAAATATTCATATGCAACTCTATAAAAGCAATATCTTGAAAATTCATACAGAATATTAATAATATTAAATCAGTCAAACACCAACTCTAATAGGAACCAATAACAAATTAACAAATGCTTGTCAATATAATTATAAATAATTATACAATTCTTGACCTTACCATCCTATCCTAATATCACAACCCAAATCAAATAACCCTAACCCTAACCTTAACCCTAACCCTAACCCTAACCTCTTTAGGTTCCTTATCAGACTGAAACACTTCACTCCAATTTTTGTGGGACTTCCAAACATTCTTTGTTTCCTTCTTCTTCTGTTTTGCCAAGGGTGCCTCTGCTGCCACTGCAGTCTTGGCTTTCCTCTTGGCCCTTCGCTTTTGGTTCTTGGTCTTGTCCCTGTTATACTTTGCTATATAACAAAGAAACAGTTAATAAAACAGTTAAGATGGTATATAATTAGCTGACCAAATGACCCAATAACTGACTGATTGTCGTTACCTCATTACCAGTTTAGCTGATGATTGGCACGTCACCACAAACTATCTTTAATTAAACAGACAACTTGCAATCACCAGTTGTTCAACCAAACTCGATGCAAAGTCATTTGGGTTATGAGCGATTGAATGAGATCAAGCAGTTGAATGCGATCAAGCGATTGAATGTGGTCCAGCGATTGAACTCACCAAGCTGGTACTTGTCAAATTCTGGAAACTTCTTAGCCATCACCCTCCTCAGGGATGAGGGGAGAACCATTCTGCCCTCTTTGCATAGAGTCTTTGGGACGGAATGAAAAGCAAAATAAATTGAAATAACGATAATTTATGATCCATAAAGTTCAAAGTTCTTAGTTCATTAATTAACTCAAAGTGAAGTATTATATCAGCAAATGGAAAATAATTCATTAAAAGGTAAAAATAATTATAAAGTATTATTTTAAAGAATAATTCTCATAATAATAATTTTCTTAAAACCTTAAAATTAATTCCCCTTTTACCAGCAACTGCCACACTGCTCTACTCTTGTTAACAGTCATTTAGTACTCACAACAACAACAAATAAATTTTCAAAATATTTGCAAATGCTTCTTCCATCCATCCACCCACCCATTCACCCCCCCCCCTAAAAAAAAAACCAATAGTAAGCACGCACCATTGCAAACTCCGCAATCTCGATCCAATCCGAGGGCAGTACAACAACGGCCGAGTAGTACTTGGGCAGGAAGTGCTTGCATCTGTCGTCCGTGGAGGCAAAGGCCACGAGGAAGTTGGAGGTTGACCTCACGTTCAAGTGCTTTCGTCCATATAAACTCAACTGCAAGTGATGACCACACTAACTAGTTAACGATTAAAACGACTAGCAATAACTAAAGTGATGGATTTAACTAAAATTGGTTGACGTTATATAAATGACGTATTAAGAATCAAAGGGGGAGGTCCGACCTTAAGCACAAATTCAGGGTCGGTCTGCGAAAGTTCATCCAAGTGCGACAGGAAAACATCCCGAAACGGTAGGTCCTTCTTCCTAAAGTCCAGTGGCTCGACCAAGGTGTGATTGAAGAGGCTGATGATTGACTTCTGTTGAATTTAAGAAAAGACCAAAGGTATTCAATGAAGAAGATTTATAAACTCTGCCTATGAAACACAACCATAGAGAAGTTGAGGTTCATTGACATGGTTTTAATGCATCACATAAAAAGCATTCCATAAATCTTAAATAGCAACTGAGATTGAGCACAATTGCCAAAAAAATCCTGGTAAATAACTAGAAACAACCAAACCTAAATAAATAAAAATAGCAATCTAAAGAAACAGACCAATTTAATTACATTCATTCAAACTTGGCATAAATATGTTAAGGCATATGAAAATAATTAATATGAGTCATGCTATATCAAAAATACAGAAAACTGTTCTTATAAAAAAAAAACACCTTGCATTGAGAAACATCATCCACGTAATTACATAGAAGATTGCAGCCAAAATTGTACTCCCATTTTTCCTCTATCTCCATCTTCTCAAAGATGTTGTCATAACTGACTTCAGAATAAAATTTCTCTTTCAAAGTGTCTTCATTGTCTGCGACAGTTTTGCTCGTAAAAAAAGGCTCAGCTTTTCTGGTTGCAGGCCTATTCTGAGATTTCTCGACTCCTTTCGGTACCTTCGGATGCTTTGCAGTCACTGCAGCCTCGATATTTCTCGCCCTTTTGATTGGAGGAGCGCCTCTCTGGCTTAATCCTCCTCTCTTGCTAGCTGAGAAACTTGAGAAAGTTCCAAGGGTTTTGCCAGAATTGAGAAGTTCCATGTGCTTCTTGAGCAAATTGTCAGCAGTTGAGGACCTGAGTTGTGGCTGAACGGACACCGAAAGGCCAGTGGAGAGAACAGACGCACCTCTCAACACCGTGGACTGCAATCTGAGAGGGTCCATCTGAACTGGAAGTCTGGTTTTACACTCAAAACGACTCATGGTTCCCACCTATTTGCTGACAAAGCAAGCGGGATAAACAAATTTCACCAAAACTGCAAATATATTATTACCAACAACTGGCTTAGCATATCACGAAATCTCTTAAACAACGCACTAATACCAGAAGACCACAAGAGCTCGTTTGCAATGCGTTGTGCAAGAGTTTCTAAATATAGATCTACCTGATTTTGGATGTCTGGAAATGTTAATTACTTTGAACTAGTTCATTTAACAGTAAATAAAATTTACTAGTAAAATATAATTGCTGACTTTAATTATATATTAATTTTGGCTTGGAATTTTTATTTACCAGATTAGCGCCTATAAAGTCACAAAATGGAACGCGCCAATCAAATTCATTTTCTTTGTCAAATACAAAATTAATTAATTTTTTTAATAAATATTAACTTATAGGTGCATATTTATTGATCAAAATTATAATTCATGAATTTTAACTCCTATTTAGTCAAAGTGAAGCAATAGGCACCACATGTATTAAATGTATTAAACAAAAATAATATTTAAATATTTATTAAATATTACTTAAATATTTTCAACATGGATGAAAACATGATTTGGATTTTATAAAATGCTTTATGATGAATCATCACATGAATCATCGAGTTGCCTACAAACTTTCATAAATTATATATTTATTATAAAGTAACAAATTTATAATGATAACAAAAAATTTTTTGATAACGTAAATTCACCGAAAGTATTAAGGCTCTGGGAAATCCCCGTAAAACAAAACACGTACCATCCGAGCACCCGTTTAAATCCTTAGGCCGCATTAGGTCCTGTGGTCTGTTTCACGCACACGACCAATGACTGTAAAACTTGCCTCTCCAAATATTTTTCCATTTATTTAAGAAATGTTGCCTCAAATATCAAAATAAATTACTCTTATGATTGCTTACATAGATTAACAGGTTAATGTGTTTGTTATGACGGAATATCTTAGAAATGAAAAACATTTTGTTAAGGCATCCTAAAATTGTTCCTAAAAATTGTGTTCCGTTAATATTGATACACATAGGACAGAAAAAGTGAACATAGAGAATAAAGCTCTTTGCTGTTATTGCCTCAATGGCAAATGGAGAATGTTTGGGAAGATTGGAATGAGGATAATTCATCGCTTTTTGTGCTCATTTGCTCATTATATTAATTTTAATAATTCTAAATAATCGTTTTATATTAATTGGATTTGAAAAGTATGACTGTATATAAAGAACTAAGCTTTGGCTTCATTACTTATCAATTGGCCTACTTTCAAATGACTGAGCATTTCATAGATTTGAAGTTGTTTGAGTTAAAAAACAACATAATTTTATTCCTTTGAACAGGTTTTTAAAATATCCACGGAAATTGTCTAAATTGATATTATAGCTGATCACTTGCGATGATGCAACGTTTTTTGATTTTTAGTTGCTAGTGAATATTTTTAAGCTCTTCTCATGATTTATTTTGCTGTACAGCAGCTTAGAGTGGCTCATTCACTCAATGAAGTAATACATAGAGTATCTGCCCTATGTACCTGATCCAAAAATCCTAAACTAAAATCCTTCTCTTCGGATTATGTATTATTCATTATTTTGAAGCAGACTTAATTTCATTGCGAGTTCCAGAACTTATCTCCTAGGTAAATTAAGTATATCTAGAAAGGTTAATACCTGACAGAACATCCATCATTTTTGGCGTACATTACTCATTAAATACTTGCCATACCGCTTCGTTACTAAAATAGCCTTAAGCAGGAACTTAATCATCTGACCTGCTCAGTTTCACCTACTCACCATTGGTCTGATAACCTTGTTTTGAAGATAAAATTACGACATCTAGATATTTTTAAATTTCTTAGGTAGAATTTGATCAGTACTTTAAAACTTATGAAGGATAAAGATACTCAACAAAGTCTAAAAGACTCGAAAATTTTTTGGGAAAGTCCGCCATTTATTATTAATCGTCAATGCTTGTACCGGTCGTGCGGCCCTACGTTTGACGTAAAACAAAGCTATTCAAACCTCCAGAAATGGCAGGATCCACAAAGTTTTATCTGATACGGATAGACTGCGGTACCGAATTGCAACCAAGAGGTACAATAATGGTGGGAGACAGAGATCAATTACAGACCGCAGTAATTGAACCAAATCAAATCTTGTCAGTGACGATTTGTGGAAGGCCTGAGAATGTATCAATCGAGACGATTTATCAACCGAATGAGCTTCGTGTACTCGATGAACTTGATTTTCGACTGTTACTACCAATTAAGGTTCATGACAGGTGCACTGTCTTTCTGGATGAAGAGTGGATGGAAGAAGGAAGGAATATGCAAAGAGGTCAAAGAGTCAATGTAGTGCTTTGTGGTGACAATGCAATACAAGCTACTGGGACGGTGAGATACGTCGGAGAATTATGTGATTTTGGTGAAGGCATTTATTTTGGCATCGAATTGGATCCAAATTTTGAAGGAATGGGAACCACCGATGGCTCTTTCCGAGAAGAAAGACATTTCACGTGCGGAGAAGAATGCGGAACCTTCTGTAACCTCTTAAAAATTCGAGTCGAGAAGAAATCTCCCAGAAAAGAAAACTTTGCAACACCAGATATGGACCTGTCTGACCTTCCAATCCAGGTCAGTGAGCAAACAAGCAAGTTATCAGAAGACCTTTATAGTGGAGAAATCAAGTCCCCTCTCTCTATGCCTGAATCTCCTAAGTTTGCTGAGAGACCGCTCGAGAAAACTTCAGAATTATCAGAAGACCTTTATAGTGGAAAAATCAAGTCCTCTCTCTCGATGCCTGAATCGCCTATGTTTGCTGAGAAACCGCTCAAGAAAACTTCAGACCCTCAGATTGGTAAAGACATGCCAAAAGGTTAATTCCTACATTACTTACCAGTTATTGTTATTAATTTTACCTCAATTTATTTTGTCAGATCAAGATGATATATCAAAGACATTACTTTCAATGGGAGAAAGAGTTGTACATTGGACAGACTCAGGACCTGAATTAGCCACTGTAAGATGGATTGGCAAACTGCCAGCAAAGGGTGGCACAGTATTTGCAGGTAGAAGGGATTTATAGTATTTGTGAAGGTCAATGTGCAGAACGAGTCATTTTTTTTTATATTATAAGTATTTTAGTAATTAATTAATTTGTTGTTTATAATCTAATTCTTCAGATAACTTTACAACAGGAGTGCAGTTCGACAATCCTGTCGGAAGTGGCACGGGAAAGTTTGGAGAAGATCGGTATTTTGAGGCTGAGAAGGGATACGCCTCTTTCATTCCACTGGAAGGCTTGATCAGAGCTGAGGATATGCCAGAAGAGGAACTGAAGCATGCAACACCTGCCCCTACTGACCCCATATTAACTTTCGTGGGAGCGAAACATACACAAGAAATCATTCAATGGAGGATGGATAAGCCTGAATATAAGGAATGTATGCTTGAAATGACTCAACTCGAACTTGATAGTGCTTTTCCTATTTTGAAAAAAACTACAAGCATAACAGAAAGTGAAGGCTCGGGAAATGTGTGTCGTTCTCTCCGCGTCGTTTCGCTCCTCGTTCCCATGGAGAACTTCAAGGAACTGCCCCATCCGACTCAGATGGATTGCTTACGTCACTTCATTTACGGAATGTGGAAGGAAAATGAAAAGTTGGGCTGCATGGATGCTCAAGATGTGTCAAACCTGAAAAACATTCTGGCAGAGATTTATAACCACAGTGTACCTAATGATGATTCGATTCTCACAACATCGATGAAGTTATTTGGTGTTTATTATAAACTTGACAGAGTACGATCCATTATAGTTAAACCTCCTAATAAATACATCCAATTGGAAGAGGTGCTCAGGAGTTCTGAAGAAATTGGCCTTTTTGCGAATCACTTTCTAGGTATCTCTGTCTATATGGTTGCCATAGGAGAAACAACATCAAAAAATTTGATCATTCCTTCACTTGCCTTGGATTTCAATTCCATCTTTCTATCTTGTCATGCCTGTGAGGAACATCTGCACTGCCCCGAATGTAAACTTACCAAGTTACCTCCCTTCCTTTGTAAGGATTGCCTTGCAGAGAGGCAATCTCTGCGTCTGTCCCTCTATTGCAAAAATTGTTTTGATGTTTACCATCAAAATTATAACTTGCAGCATTTCAAGAAAAAACAATTAGATACAAAAGAATTTCTTAAGGAAAGTCTTTACAAGCAGCTCAATGTTCACAATTCTGTTTCAGTGTCTGATAAAGAGTCATATGCAAAGAAAATGGAGCTTTTTGCCATTATCTCTTCTGTTGATGGAGTACAGAAGGTCTTTGGGAAATCTTGCCTTGAAAAAGAATCAGATTGGTTCCTATTGGAACAAGATGGAACGAAGCAACTTCTATCTGAATTCTCCAATTTCCTCAAGAGCTATTCCTCCTCCCCTTCGGCATCCTTTGATCCGGTTTACCAGGAAATGCTCGACGGTTTGAAAATATGCTATTACCGTCCCAGTGCCAATTGTTGAAGCAATCGATTGAATTGAATTCAATCGGGGGTTGATTATTTTTCAATACCTACCAGGGAAATTGTAAGATTTTGAGTTTTTTTTATCTGAATTATTTTAATTATGAAGTAAAATGTCCTACTCAGATAAAAAACTCCTTTGCATTTGTTTCATGATGACTTCATGAAATAAATGCAAAGGAGTCAATTCACTTGGAACGAGTCAAGATGCATGTCGTTGCTCAACTTTCTAGTTTCCTTCTTGACTTGAGCCTCGTCAACATCTTAAGAGTTTTAACCGGTGAATTAAAACTTATTACTTTGAAGCAATCGATGACTTTCTGTGTCGTTGTTTGAGATGTTACTGATTTGACTGGTCAGGGTAATGTCTTAGTAAATTTTTTCTCACTTTGTTTTAGTTCAGTTCTATTTTTTGAGATTTCATGTAATTTTAAAGATATTGTTACATCTGCAATCAATTTACTTTTTTTCTGTATGAATAAGCATCATTTAAACTGCAAATTGTTGCATCACAAAAATTTCTGCTAAAATTAATAATATTTTATTGCATTGATAAATCTGTGACTATAATGAATTTCCACATTGAGTGGAAAAACACCCGTTGATTGCTTCAATGACATAAGTTTGTTTTTATACATTTGAAACTAACCATGAAGCATTTATTTAGCTCAAGCTTGCTAAGCTAAATAAATAGCATGTTTAGGTATGTTTCTTCGAGCGTGCTCCGTAATTTGCACGTTGTCCTTGTTGAGGTGGTGGTAATTAGAAAGATGTCAATCCAATTTATTACCGTGTAATAGAGCCAAGCGAAGTTTTCTCGATTTCGTTCCGACAGATTGGCTCTTTTATCGTGTTAATCTGACTCTTTGGCAGCCAGGTATTTTTAGTTTAGTTTCTGAAATTTAATCACGTTTAAAGATTTGTTTACAAAAATCAGGCTACAACTCGCCATTGGGCGCGGGTCGTCCGCTAGACTAAATTTCTTTGATGTATTAAGTTCGTTGCACGTTTCATTGATTTTTAAGCACGCAACGTAGATTTGCGAAATCTTTTCTTATGAAGTTATGTATATTTTAGAAAAATAAAACGTTTTGTTGTCGCATTTATTCCACGTTTGTCAAAACAAGAATAATGGCGTCGTTAAATATGATAAATATCATATGAAATATGATAAATTTATTAAAAGTAGCCACATATTTTAATGATTGTTAGAATTATGTACCAGTTTTAGTGAGGTAAAATGAATTATCGCCATGCATATGTGGTGATGGTGTTGATGTTGATGTTGATGGTGGTAGAGGTGGAAGTGGTGATGATGCGATGGATAGTTTGCGAGGCTATGCGTGCATCTTGCCACGGAACGCCTTAATACACAACATTTATCGCTCGTTCTTTCCGGTAATTGTATTTGCAGATTATTAGGCGGACTATAAATCACGGTCGTTAAAATATTTAAAATATCATTACCTACCAATCGCGGGATATCCGATTCCCCCTGCAAGGATATTCTGTCATCGACAAAAGCGTACTGTGAAAGGTTGCAAGATTCCAATAGAGAAAGTTCTTAAATCTTCTGCACATCGAAAAGCTGGTGTTTTCGAAGATTTTTTTTTAGATAGGAAACAAATCCAAAACAAATCTACTGCAACTGAATCAAAATCGAGACAAAAAGAAAGATTAAGACAAGAAAAGAGACGGCTTTTCCGAGCTCAGGTGACGCGCTTCGTTTTAAGACGACTTCATTTGGCTGTGGTCGCCAAAATGTTTTGGCCAATAAGAGGGGCCTGAGCTGAGGTCTCTGGGGCTGCTTTCCTGTCGCGTCGTCGTAGTCGTCGCTGTGGTCGGTGTAGTTGTTGTAGTTGGAATCCCTGCCTCTCAGATGATGATGATGGAGTAGCGTTTGTATCGTTGGTGTCGTCGTGAATCTAGGAGTTGGAAAGGTTCTGCTTTCGCCTTTGTACTCTGGATTAAGAATGGCGATGGTGCATGGATTTAAAACAATAATAAGTTTTTCTGAATTTATTTACAAAATATGGATAATAATTTTGACTAGGATAACAATAAACACGGGGAAAATTATGCCGATATTTGCATTTCAAATCATTCCTTTGTGCACTGGAGCCGTCAGTGTTTTGTCTCAGCTGCTGATGAAAAGGAAGACTGTATTTTTTGCGGTTACAAATATTTCTCGACTCAATAATAAAAGAGGATAAATGAAATGTGTATTCGTCTTCAAAATAAATAAATTTATTAATATTACTGACGTTAATCGAATAAATAATAATTGATAAATTTACGAGTTCAAGCTAATTTTTATTAATAATTTATTATCGTGAACAAATATCTATAACAATCTGCAATAATTTTAATAATTAACATCAATCTAGCGACCAGAATGGACAACAAAATTAACGGCTCTACGATAAAATTGATCTTCTCTGATTGACATTATAAAAATAGTTATTAATAACTCTATTATTAATACTATTAATAATACTATATTATACTTTATTATTAATACTATTATAACTATAATAAACTATATTATAGTATTAACTATAATAAAATAATTAAACACTAAAAGCATCAAATTCCCACCATATATTTCCACTTCCTGGCAATCACTTCCAACCATATTCCTGGCACAGCAGCGATAAATTCCGTAGTCTTTTGCCTTCATCTTCATTATGCCCAGCCTTATAGTAACCTCGTCATCTGATTCGTCGAAATATTCTGGCGAGGAAATGACCTAGTTTCAGAATAATTCTTAATTAGTAATTAATTAATTTTAATGACGGGGTGAATATTTTAAAACTCATGTCATATAAATAGCATTGCAGCACTTAAACTCGGTTGACATCCCCATCTAACCCTGTTTCCTGATTGGTCCAACCAATATGCTTCTCCCATTGGGTAAGCTCTGACCGTGCAATCGATAAGGACTTCTTTGCCCAGATTCTGGCCTAACCTCCTCAATGGGAGGAGAATTTTGGGAGCAACTGGTCGAGATTAAGTTACCATTTCTTAAAATTTATTTATTATTTATTTACTTAGAATAATAAGAATTATTATTATTATTATTACAAGTATAAGTATTATTATATGTATGGTTAGGGTTACCTAATAATAGTTTATTAATAATAATAATTAACATTAATATATTATTAATAATTAACTATTATTATAGCTAAATAAAAAAATTATTATTTATTATTATAGCTAAATAAATAATAATCTATTATAGTAGCTAAATAAATAATAATTATGATTATTAATATTATTAATAAAATATAATAACAACTCAGTAATGACACTGACATTGGACTTTGACGTGCACGTAGGAGACGGCAATTGGTGGAACTCCGTTGTCAGCTGAGCATTTGTAACCACCTGCATCTTCCCTTCTTATGGATGGCAGGTATAATATCTTACTGGAGCCTATTTAAATATTAAATAAATTAAATAATAATTTACAGTATATTATATTATTATATAAACTATAATAATTTATTGGAGCCTAGTGGAACGATAAATAAATGTATTAATAATTTACAATATAGCATATATATATATATAATAATAATAATAACAATAATAATACATATATATATGTAATATATATAATATACATAAGTATAATATTATATATATATATATATATATATATCACTACATATGAGCTATGATATTTTATTATTGGAACATTAAATAAACGCTTTAATAATTTACAATGTATTATATTAATGTGTAAGGTATAATATTTTATTGGAGTCTATGTTGGAGAAAAATGATGTAAATTTACAAATGTAAATTAATAATAATAACTTTAAATTAATATAATTTTAGATTAATATTACCCGCGGAGAGGCCAAAAGAATGGTAAGAAAAGGAATAAAAATTCGGTTTTAAATTCCTGTTTAATTCAGAAAACCATAAAATAAAGTTGATAATTGAATTTTAGAAAAATAAAGTCATAAAAACAAGAAATTATTTTAAAAATTTAATTATTTTATATTACATTAAAATTTATTGGCACCTTTAAAATATTGAATTTAATTTCAAAATAAATGTTGCATTTGTCCTCTAAAAATAATTATAAATTCTTTTATTTCATAAATCATCTTTTTTGATGATTTTACATATTTTTACACTTTGAACCTAAAATGGACGATAATTCAATATTTTCATTTGTCATGTAATTTCGTTTCATTTATGAAATCGACGTCGAAATTATGAATCATCCTTTTCATGTCATTCGATTTGTGAGTCCTTAATACAATGCAATAATAATAATAATAATAATGATAATAATAATAATAATAATAATAATAATAATAATAATAATAATAATAATAATAATAATAATAATAATACTATATTAATAATAAAAATAATAAATTATAAATAAATAAGAGAGTGGTGGTCATTATTATTACTGTCTAGGTGCACGCAGTAAGCATCTATCGTTTAACTGACCCCTCTTGACCTGCTGGGGAATTCCGCCTATGACGTCATCGACCTTCCTCCACGTCACTTCCGGTGTGGGAATCCCAGTCCCGTTGCAAGAAATTGTCAGCGTGTCTGATTCCATGACTATGACGTCACTGTCGTCGGCCAGAGTTATTTGTGGCGGTACTGATAATGATGGCGACATATGATTTTAAAATATTTTTAATTAATTTTAAAATTAATCTTATAGATTATGTCTGTTAACAGAAAGATTAATTTAATAAATATTAATAATAATGACGATAAATTGATGATCCCAAATCCAATAAAACCTTTGACATGCAGGACAACGACCTTGAACTTGACCGGATCCGTGTTCACGCTGCATCGGTATTGGCCGGCGTCCGATAACCTGACCTCATTTATATGTAAATTCCACTCCTCGGTGCCGTGACGTGACCCAGTTCTGACCAATGAGAAGCGAGCATCGTCGATGACTCTTTCCTCTCCGAGAGTCAAGGCCATGGAGTTCGGATTAAGCCAAGCGACCTTTGATTCGTGAATTTTTTGTTGAATTCTTTGAGGACGTTTGAATGAGTGTCAGTGCATTGTAATGTTATTTATTTTTGTTATTTATTATTAGTAGCAGGAATAATAAAATGGTTAATAATAAAACGGGGGGTTTCTTTATTTCCTAATAATAATATAATAATAATAGTTATTATTATTAATTAATAAATATAATAATAGTACTTTAATTGGTAGGTGCAAGAGCGTAATTTCTAAATTGATCGACTGAATCAATTATCAATCATCAATCAACCAATCAATGACTGACCAGGTTGGCTCCCAGGTGATCTATAGAGCACTGGAGCAGAACGTCTTGACCTTCGACGACAGTCACGTTGACCAAGGACACGTCAAAGTAGGGCAAGCCGAGTGATGTCACGAGACACGTGACACATACTAAGGCCAGCGACCAACTGGCGGCCTTGGCGCTGCCAGCTGCCGAAGCGACTGTGGTGGATGCGGCCATCATGTCGATCCGATGTGGTCGTGATGCGTAAAAGGAAAGAGGTTAATGCAAGACCGGTTTTGATGACGTCATGGATGAACTGCCAGGGAAGAGTTCGACGACGATGATGATGATGATGATGATTGCGATGATGGTGAAGGAGTGAATTGCATCCTGCATGAATTGTTTTGAAGAAATCTCAGTGAATTAATGCAGCTCTCCGGAAATTGGACGAAGTTTGTTTTGTCTAAGGTTGTGATGACGTGGTTGTGATGACGCAACGGTAGTCCGTCATGATGTCATGAGACATCGACGCTTTTCCCAAGCCTTCCTCTCCACGATGACTAGGACTTCCGATGAGTGTTTTCGGACGATTTTTCAGGAAAATCAATTTATTGGACTATTTACTTTGAAAATAAAATTAATTTTAAAATCGCGAATTTTAATATGATTAACTGTCGTAATATATTCAAATCCAGTAATAAATTATGTTAATCCGAGTCAAAGGTCAGAGTTGAAAGGGTGAAACTTCTCGGGAAGAGCGAAGCTGAACCTGGCGATGGGAATTTATAGAAGGACGTTGTGTCTTGCTGCACTTGTGTGTGTGTGTGTGTTTTTTGAGTAAGAATTTTTTGCGAAAAATGATGCGTGGTGTGGTGATCATCATCATCATCGTCGTCGTCATCGTCATCATCATCATCATCATCATCATCATCATCATCACCAAGACCATCGTCGTCTTTGTGGTCGGCGTCCGTCGCCATTATAACGGCCATAATTTCAAAGGAAGTGTATGTGTCTCGTTGTGATGATTCGTGAATATGCTTTTGGCAAAATATTATTTGACGACGATGACGACGACGACGACGATGATGACGACGATGATGCTGTTGTCGAGAGGACTTTGTGCTGGTTTTTCCTGTGAGTTGCATGACGCCCGTTTGACCGGATGATAATAAACATTGGACTTTGTTGTTGATGTTGTTGTCGTCGTTGTTGATGTTGTTGTCGTTGTTGTTGTTGATGTTGTTGTCGTTGTTGTTGTTGATGTTGTTGTCGTTGTCGTCGTCGTCGTCGTTGTTGTTGTTGCTATTGTTGTTGTTGATGTTGTTGTTGTCGTTGTTGCTGTCGTCGTTGTTGATGTTGTTGTTGATTATAAGATGGTATTTGGTACATTCAAAATCATGCCCACCACAAAGACGCACACATTACAGGACATAATTATCAGATATTTTAAGTAAATTAATAAATAATAATTAAAATTTATTAAAATATTTATATATTTATTATGAGCAAAGCTATTATTATGATTTAGCTATTTATTATCAATCATAACTACAAGGAAAATGTGATAATATTATTAATGCATTAAAGCTTTATTATTATTTATTATTAAATATTTATTATTGCAAAACTTTCACATTATATTATAATATATTATTATTATTATTACTAATATTATTATTATTTTTATTATTATTATTTGCATGTCGTTGTTGTTGTTGCATAAAATATGAGCAGGCAGTCAAGGAGGGCTTAGCTGATGTGGTAAATTACATCGAGTCAGAGACCGACGATCTCCTCATGTGCGTGAGTGGCTGAGTGCTTTAGAAGCAGGATTACCACCCACTTGTTGAGGAGTTTTGAGGGCCCGATTGGTGATGTTTGTTTTTTTGGTTTTATTTGAAAAGCAACGTGTCCAAATTAAATTTATTATGTCATTTTAAAAAATCCAATACGTGATGCAAAAACTAAAAATTAAAATTCAACTTATATTTAACTTTATTTAACTTTTAATAGCGATAAAAATATATCAATTTTAAACCTATAAATATATAATAATAATAATAACAATAATAATAATAATAATAATAATAATAATAATAATAATAATGATAATAATAATAATAATAATAATAATAATATCTTGTTGCTCCAACAAACTCGTCTTCAGCCAAAGAGTGAATTAACAATAATAATATTTTTTTATATTTCTAAAGAATAAAATGCAAAAAGCATGAAAATTTAATTTCGCTGTTTTCAAAACTTTCAAAAAAACATTTTTTTTTTCGTACGAAACAAGTTTTGAAATTAAAAAATAAAAAAATTATTTCCGAATAAAAAAGTAATTAAAATCAATTTTTAAAAGGAAATTGAGTTTTTGTTTGTTTTATTATAACTTGGAATCAGTGGCACTGCTTTGGCTTTTGTTTACAATTCTAAGTGGATTAAAGACAATCAATCATGAATATTTAATGAGTAAACAATCAATCATAAATAATTAATAAGTAAACAAATAAATAATAAATAATAAAATAATTTAATAAATAATTTAATAAATTCTAAATGGAAAATAAATGGTCAGTCATAAATTAATATTTGGATAATATCGGTCGTTAAAATCTGTAATAATAGTTAAGTAATAATAGTCGTTACTTGAAATTATTATTATTATTATTATTATTATTATTATGAAATTAATATGAAATTAGCATTGGTTCCATCAATATTCTCTGCTATTATATCAGAATGATTTTTGTAATTTTTGGGAATAGGTTTTATATTAACTGAGAACTTAACTAAACGTAACTAAACGTAACCACT
>CM067527.1:11252500-11260000 GCA_034509925.1 Hirudinaria manillensis
GATTTCTTTGCACCCGATTCTAACATTTCAATAAATATTTATTACATTATTATTATTATTATTATTATTCTTATTAATTCGCTTGAAATTTGAATTATTCTTAAAATTAACTTGCAGCTTTTTTTTGAATGAGTTTGCAACGTTAAAATAATCGAATATTTAAATTTAATTTATGTAAATATCATTTATTTCTGAATTATATAAAAGTGATCAATTGTTTTATTTGAATTTATATAAAATTATCTTGAATAATAATATCTTAATAATAATAATCGATTAATTAATTTAAAATATTTATTAACTATAAAATAGTTCCATAATTTGTTAACATAAATTACCAACCAATTTCAAACAGAAACAGAAAAAACGGCCCCGCCACCTGGCGAACGATAAGCAAGAAAATTCAGAAATTAAAGAACAGATGTACGAAGCGACTGCAGCGACCACAGCTACTTCAGTCGCATTGGCGACACAGAGCAGCAAAAGAAACGACAAGCGGTTTGACTACTTTTTTTAAAAGATAAATAAAAATATCAAAATACAATTATTATCAACATCGGCGACAACAATAATAATAATAATTAATTAATGAATAATAATAATAATAATATTATTATTATTATTATTAATAACAAATATTTAAATAGGTTAGGACAGATGGTTGCTTGCATGAACTTTAAACAGACATAATCAATGCAAAGCCAATATGTTAATGAATGTAAACTTTAAATTCAAAGAGCTACGATTGGCAAACAATATGAACGTTTAATCACACCCGGTACAATCAATCAGTCAATCAAATATCAATCAATCAATCAATCAATTAGCCTCATGAATATTAACTAGCAAAGTGTTATCATGTCTCCATGAAAATCAACAATCGCAGGGCAAACAATCATGAATATTAATTAACTTAATATAACCAATAAATTTCATAATTAATGTTAACTAATTACATTGTGACTGACGAACCAGTCAATACCAATAAACCTATTCTGATTCTAATATAATTGATATTAATATAATAATACATCAATATAACATAATATTAGTCGAAAATCTAAAAACATTTAAAATGTTCATAAATATTCATTGAATATTAATGAAGCCGATTGCTAAGTAAACAATCTACATCGCCATGAATAATCATCGATCCGCTAGGCGGCGTAACTCGAACCACGGCCACAACAGTCTGAGGAGGAGTAGGCAGGAAGACAACAGACTGGAACAACTACCTCAACTCGTCCACACCATGACCATCCTTCCTCGTTCCGCTTGGACGAACAGCTACAGGTTCCGCTTGGATGACTTCCAGTGCTCCATCGACGACAAAGAGACGTCTCTCGTCGAGAAGAGTTCTGTACTTAAGTACAAAACGCCACATTTCAGGTGAGCTCAACTTCTGGTGACTTTGACTTTTGGTAATGAATTACTTGTAATTATATATTATAATACATATATTATAATGCAACAATATGGCTGATCACCAAAGTCGTCATCGTTGTCGTCGTCATCAATTAATACTTATAGGTACTTATAAAGTAACTTAATTATGATTTATTCAATCAATGCTCGGTAAATTGTTATGCTTACATAATTTATTCAAGCGACAACAAACATCTTTTCTTAACCTTGTAGAATAAAATGAACAACACCTGTGGCCATGTTAAATTCTCATCATCATCATCAATGTCATCGTCACCATTCATAATTATTCATAATTAATTGTAATTTATTCATCGCCAGGGCATCTGCCAGGGTTGAAGTCCCCCCAGTCTCCGATGGCAAACAACTCGTGGTTGGTTGGATTCAGGTCGTGAGGTCAATGACCTTTGTCAACCTCTACGGTGACCTCGGAATGTAGGACTCGTTAATTATTCATGAATTCATTATTCTCGTTGATTACGGATTAAGATAATATATTGCCTTGCGCTATATCAGGCCATGAGAATGTTCTGAGGCTTATAAATTATCGGTCTCAGTTAATTTGTCATGTTAATAACATTTATTTATAAGAAAATATATTCAATAATTCAAGCCATGATAAACATCCATCTGTAATCCTTGTAAATATAGAACAAGCTGGGAATTCCCGGAGATGGCAACCGGAAAGCAGAGGATGATCAGCGACTCCGACGGCCATCGCTACCCTTGGTACGGTGCCAGGAAGGAAGTGGTTTCGGTTCGCGGCCCAAAGACATCCCCGACTCTAGTTTCGGTTTCGATGAACGACAACTTTTCTCCTCAAGTCACGTGGCACGTGCCGGCACCCAATCCGAAGAAAGCACCCCGCGACCCTCGGCTGACCAGGGTTTACAGGCAGCAGGCCTTCACCACTTGTCTGGCAGTCATGGAAGTCAGTGACGCTGGCCTCACTGGCGACAATGGCGACGACGACGGAGACGTCGACCTTCGGAGCGGTTCCAATGGAGTTCTCGCCAATCGATCACCAGACGCCGTCAGTTCAGCGCAGTTGACGAGCATCCCTCGCATTTCGAGGCCAGCCAACGACATTGCACTTTCGACGACCAAATTCACCAACAACAACAACAACATTCCGCCGACGACGACCACATACACGACGAGAGAAAACGGGGCCGTGACTTCATTTCGTGCTTTCACGACGACACACGCGCAGGCGACAAGAACTACAACAACGACAACTACCACGACAACGACGTCGACTGCAGTATATCGACTTCAAGAAAAACAACACATAAACTCCGTCAGGAAGGACCCCTTAGTGGGTCAACAACAACAACAACATCCACAACAACAGCAACATCAACAACATCACTTGAAGTTAAAACATATCCTATCGAGTTCATCCCAAAGCGAACAACTGAAGCAACTGAAGAAGAGTCAGCCTCTGCTCACCACGTCACTCAATCAACAACGACAACAACTAAAAGGCTTCTGCTCGAGCGAACCGAAACTTTTCAGTCGTTGCGAGCAGGAGAACAACTGCTACTACGGCAACTACATCAACAGTTTTACAACAACAACAACAACAACAACAACGACAACAACAAACAATCAGATGCCGAGGAGACTACACATCTTCAACAGACACCATCCATTCAACGTTCTCGACAGGAGCAACGACTCTTTGACGCCACTCAAACAACAACATCATCACCACTACCCCAACCATCATCATCAGCAACAACAGCAACAACAACAACATCAACAACAACAACAACAACAGTTCAGTCACCTCCAACGGCGCAGGCAGGAATTGCTGGAAAACTTGACAACGAAACAGACGTCATCATCGACGGCCAAAATTTCCACTTCCCACCCTGACTTCTGGGTCAACCCGAGTCCATCATCGACGTCATCGTCGTCCTCATCGCCACAGGAGACTTCACCATCATCGTTATCATCGCCTCTCTCGTCAACGTCATCACCGCCATCTTCTTCTTCCTCCTCCTCCTCATCATCATCATCATCATCGTCTCATGTGATGATTTTGAAAGCCATCGATTGGTGCATGGAAATAGAAATAGACGTTGACCCGAATCAACCAATCGGTAACAGGGCAAAACTAATAAACAGGTTATCAATATTAACTTGTTATTATTATTATTATTATTATCATTATTATTATTATTATTATTATTATTATTATTATTATTATTATTATTATTATTATTATTATTATTATTATTATTATTATTATTATTATTATTATTATTATTATTATTATTATTATACACATTTTTCCTGCTTCTTCTCGGTCTCACAGCCGGTGATGAATGAATGCTGAGCACTACCAGTGCTCTCAGCAATTCATCCAAGAACTTTCCGAAGAATATGGGCAGTGCCCAGTAAGGAGATCTTCTGAATCTCCGAAGTCTTTGGTCGTCCTGGTATCAACTCTACATACTTTGTAAAGTCTTTTCTTAGCGTTCCGAGCGCTCCTACAATTACCGGAACGACTTTAGACTTCACTTTCCACATCCGGTTGATTTCAATCTCCAGGTCCTTGTATTTGCTAATTTTTTCAGCTTCTTTGAGCGCGATGTTCTTATCATCCGGGACTGAAACATCGATTAGCATGCAAGACTTGGATCTCCTGTCATGGATAACAATGTCAGGTCTGTTGGCCAATATTTTCCTGTCCGTGATAATCGCATAGTCCCATAGAATGGTGCAATCTTTTATATTCGTCACACTTTGGGGCGTGTGCTCGTACCATTTCTTTGGAACTTCCCATCCTAGCTCACGGCATACAATCCAGTGGATGTAACTGGCCACCTTATTATGTCGGTGCAAATATTCAGTTGCTGCTAACACAGTGCAACCCGACGTTATGTGGCTTATCGTTTCTTGGGCCTTGCCACAGATCCTGCAATTGCCATCTATCTGCTGCTTCAATATCATACGTTGATGGTAACGTGTGTTTAGTGTCTGGTCTTGAGCTGCCATGATCAAACTCTCAGTTTCGCCTTTGAGCCCAGCGCTTCTTAACCAAGCACAGCTTGCTTCTTTGTCCACCCAATTCTTTTCTAAGTTACAAAAGAATTGTCCATGCATGGGCTTTTCCCTCAATTCATTTATTCTCTCCTTCTCCATGTTGTCCTTTAACATTTCTTTCACGGATGTTTGAACTGTGGGCAAGGACAGATATTTATTTTTAATTGTCTTTGCTTCCTTAAGGAGAGAATATTTTGCCTTCCCTGCTTCATGCTTTTTGACAAGACTACAGAGCCTGTCTTTGCCCTGTTCAATATAATCACTCAAGTTAACCATGGAGCATCTGTAAGCAGACATCAGTTGGATAAGTCCCCGGCCTCCATTGCGTCTCTTAATGTAGAGTCGACTAACATCTCCTTTTGGGTGATGAAGTCCATGCATCGTCAGCAACTTTCGAGTCTTGCGATCCATTTTGTCGATTTCAGACTTTCTCCAATCAATTATGCCAAAGCTATAGGTGAGCACTGGAATTGCCAAAGCATTAATTGCCGATAACTTGTTCTTGGAATTTAACTCTGATTTGAGAATGAGACGCACTCTACGGTAATACTCTCTGGCTATTTTCTCCTTCATTTCAGGATGTTTAATGTCACCATTCTCATCGATTCCAAGATATTTGTACGCCTCCTCTTCGTTAAGGCTCTGAATTGAATTGTGATCGTCAAATGGCATGTTTCGGCTTTTGATCTGCTTGCCTCTCTTCATTATAGCTACGGCACACTTGTCTAAACCGAACTCCATGCAAATGTCATCAGTAAACGTTTTGACTGTGGTTAGGGCCTTGTTAAGTTGGGTTTCTGTTTTAGTAAATATTTTTAGATCATCCATGTAAAGTAAATGAGATATTTGTTCTTTTGGTTCTATTTCATATCCTACTTTTAATTTATTTAGCATATTTGATAAGGGGACTAAAGCCAAACAGAAAAGGAGGGGTGAGAGAGAGTCACCTTGGAAGATTCCTCTCTTAATGCTTATTCTATTGGTTTTTATGCAACCCAACTGATGACACAGCATAAGTTCGGTTTTCCATTCTTTCATCGAGCATTCCATGAAACCGGTGATTCTAGCAGGGACTCCATACATCTTCATTGACGCCAAAATCCAAGAATGGGGGACACTATCGAATGCCTTCTTATAATCAATCCATGCCATTGCTAAATTCCTCTTCATTCTTTTGGCAGTACTTACAATCATCTTGTTTATAAGCAACTGGTCTTTACAACCTCTTGACCCTCGTTGACAGCCTTTCTGTTCTATAGGGAGAATGTTGTTCTTATCAAGGTGTGTGTATAGCCGGTTTGATATTGCAGAGGTCAGCAATTTATATAAGGTGGGAAGACAGGTTATAGGTCGGTAATTTTTGGGATTGTTTTGGTTTGCACCTTTTGAGAGGAGAAATGTTACACCGGAGGTTAGCCAGGATGGTATATTTTCTGGGTTATTAATCAAATCATTAAAAGCTATTGTAAGTATGCTATGGAGAGAGGTAAAACGTTTAATCCAGAAATTTTGTATATTGTCAGGGCCTGGGGATTTCCAATTTGAAGATTTTTTAATAACTTCCTGAATTTCACTTATTGTAAATTCTTTCCATTCTTCTGTAACCACATTCCTAAATGCAATTTCCTCATCTCTTACCCAAGCTGCTTCAGTGTTGTGCACAATTTCATTCTCAAGAATTCCTCTCCAAAATTCTTCAATTTTCTCTGCAGAGGGTGGGTCACTAATTGTTTCGTTTCGTTTACATAAATGACGGTAAAACTTCTTTGCATCCTCTTGGAAAAGCTTATTTTGATGGTACCCATCATTTCTTTTACAGTATCTCTTTAACCTTTGGGCAGTAGCCTGCAATTTCATCTTAATGTCTTGCTCCTTCTCTTCTAGGGACTTACTTTCGTCTTTGAAGAGGTGTTTAGCCTTATTGTGAACCCTCTTTGTTGCCACACCCTTTTTTATTTCACTTATAATTGATAAATCCTTCCTGTACTGTTCTACTTTATTGCTGATCCGTACTTTCCATGCAGGTTCTTTCCTTCCGACGGGGCCATCTCGAGGTTTCTGTACCCCAGCTATGACACTGGCTGAGCAATAGATTAAATCATTAATTTCGCTTATATTAAGTTGCCTACCACCTATCATTTTGGATAAGATCTCATTAGCTGCCTTTATCTTTTCTAAGGTATCCTTGCATATTCTTACTTTGTTAAGCTTTGGCCTATTATTGAAATCCAAGTGTTTATTTTCAAGCAATCTACTTTTAATTTGTTGTTCTAAATCAGTAATATTTGTTGCTGGATCTTGGGGGTACTGAATGGTCAGAGAGTCAATTGCTTTCTGGGGAGACTGAAACTTTCCCTCACTTATCGATTCAATCACAATTTTAGTTTGTGTTTCTGATAGATGCCTCTCTGCGTTCTGACATGCACGATTTTTAATGTCTTGGAGTTCCATGTCATTGAATTTCTTTGTGTTAATAATCCATCTTCTGGTGTTTGCTAGAGTATCCTTATTGATATTCTGGTGTATCTCAGGATTTCTACTTCTCCACGTCGTATAAGTTCCTTTGACAACTCCTCCTTCATTTTTATTAGCTTGCGCATAATAAAAACACCACATCAGTTCAGCATACTGTTCCTTGGTCCACTGTTGCTTTTTATTCGCTAACTTCGAATTATTGACTTTAACAGTCGACCTGTAATCCTCAGATAGTCCATTTTGAGACTGTGTCTCGGTCTGGTGACTATTTGAAGAACTTAAGGAAACAACACTACGAATTTCCGCGCGACGTTTATTTTGATCGGCTAATATGGCAGCATTCAACTTTTGAAGATATAAAGAATTAGAATTATATTTATTAAAATGCATAATTTATAATCGGAGAATGATGGGCCTAGCAAAACGAAAATTTCAAAACAGCTTCAAAGCGCCAATACGTTGAAATTTGAAATTTTACGTTACAATGGCGGTCGTTCTTGTTTATAAAATGGCGATTCCGGCATTAAAAAACCGCACAAAAATTCA
>CM067527.1:11265000-11290000 GCA_034509925.1 Hirudinaria manillensis
CTTAAAAGTTAAAAACGGAGCTCATTAAATATTCAAAGACCTGAAACGTGATTGGCTGTCGGCTCTCAGTGCGTTACTATTAATTAATAGGTCAGAAATAATAAGATTGATTGATCAGTATTCTAATTATTACATCATCTCATGAATAATGAATGAGTCGAAACCACAAGCAACCCTGCTCTGTTTACAACCTCTTTATGGAAAGCAAAGACAAGAAAATTCTAAACCACCAATTTCCGGTCTAATTATCTGCCCGACTAATTATCCAAGCAGGCATTCAATTGTTATAGTCCTGTAGTAAACCGGACTGAAGGATAATATAAGTTTGTTCTAAATTATTTAAATTATTTCTAATTTAAATAAAAAAGATATCATGTGATTATTATGAATATTAATTATAATTATAATTATTATATTATATTCTTTATATTTATATGTATACATAAAGTATGTTGTGTTATAATTATAATTATATTATTATTATATTTATTATTATTATTATTATTACTGAAGGGCTTACCTGAGTTTCTTACAGGTACTGCAATACTTGGGTCTGAACTCTTTGACACTGAGGCAACCTTCGTGGTTGAACCTGAGTGGTGTGTCCTGTCTCCAGGTGTTCTTGCAATCCTTGCCCTCCTGTGACGTAATTATAATAAGAATATTACTATTATTATTCTTATAATAAGAATATTACTATTATTATTCTTATAATAAGTATAGGACGTATTATAATAAGTACGTGAGGTAATTATAATTTACAGTATAATTTTATATTTAATTATAATTTTCACTTTTAATTACTATTACAATCGAAATATATTTAATAGGAATAATTACTTAAATCTTTTTTATTGCAGGTAATTTAATGGTTTAATTTTTAAGCTCCAAGTTATCGATTGCATGTCAGGAACAATACTTATTTGAATATTTCAATTATTATTTATGAATTATTATTATTATAATCAATAATAATAAATATACTAAATATAAATAATAATAAATATCTAAATATGCAATATTATTGCATAATTGTATTTATTAAAATATACGACACATTTAAAATGTTCTCACCAGGCAGCGTTTTGAAAGGAAATTGTTTTTTTTCGGTGCATTTCGATGAATATTTTAGAATTTTAAAATAAATTATTTTAAATTGTATTTAAAAAAATGTTTAAATGTTATTTATAATATTATCATTATTAATGTTATTATTATTATTGTTATTAATATTATTATTATTATTATTATTATTAATAATACTATTATTATTATTATTATTATTATTATTATTATTATTATTATTATAATTATTATTATTATTATATTTTCAATCAAAACCATCGTGACCTCTAACGTGACATAATTTTAAATTCATGCCAGTCAGGGTTCAAAACCTTTAGCGCTTGATTTTAACGATTCAAACAAAAAATCCAAAGCAAGGAAAGCGAAAGTGAGACATCGGAAATCCCAGTTGGGGAAAAAGGTGTCAAGGAATGCCTGGAAAGGATGAGTTGCTGCATATTTCAAGCGCCCAACTGAAGAGTTTTATGGAGACACGCTTTGAACTTCCGACTGTTGCCTTTGAAATTGACTGTCTGAACGAACGAACGAATGAACGAACGAACGAACGAACGAATGAATGAACGAATGAACGAATGAACGAATGAACGAAGGAAGGAAGGAACGAACGAATGAATGAATAAACAATGAATTGTTTGATGGTATGCGATTGTATTTTATCCAGTTGCTTAATAATAATTATTATTATTTAATAACAATGTCGATTTAATTCTGTAAAAATCATTAAATGACGATGATGTATAGGACAATGCCAATGATGCTGGTGGTGATGATGATGATACCACTAAGATGATGACGACGACGACGACGTGTCCAGGAAAGATCGCGAGTTGATGATGCGGAACGAAAGCAATTCTTCATCTTGTTAAATGGACGGACGGATGGACGAATTTTTCTTTTAAAAAATGTCTGAAAATAATTTTCAACTCAGCACATTTTAGAAATCATTTTATTAATAATAATTTTTATTTATCAATAAATGGGATAATAATAATTATCACAATTGTATTATTATTATATATATAAATATATATATAATATAATAAAGTACATAATATTGTGACGGTGAGTATCACCGAAACTTATAATAACATGAAGATTTATTGTAACAATATTTATTACAGTTACTAATATTATTAATATTTATTTTATATTTATTCATATTTAAGCAAATTATGTTTTACTTAAATAATTAAACAATAATACGAGAGATCAATGTAATAATATTACATTATGTTAAATATATAATAACTGTATAACCAATATTACACATAACACATGGCACAACAACTGTAAATGAAATAATAATAATTGTTTATAATTATTATGATTGTTATTATTATTATTATTAATTATTATTATTATTTCCATTTTATACTTAAATTTTCTCAGCTTTTCAATATTTAATTTCAAATCGAAAATTCGAATCGAAATTGATAAAAATAAAAAATAAATAAATGAACAATCATCTAAAACATTTAAAATTCCTCAATGGACTTAATAACCTCGTCCAGGACCTGAGGTCAACTTCGGACAGAAAAAGGAAAAAAAAAGGATTTTGAGTCCAATAAATCCAACCATGGCCTTAAAAATGGAGGAAGCGTTAATTTCGTTCAAGTAATGTCTTCAATTTGATTCTAATCTTCCTTCTTCCGATTTTTCGTGGGTTCGACCGTGGTGCCCTGTACGCCCCGACCGGGCAAAACGGGCGAAGCGTTAACTTCATTCAGTTGCTTCAGTGTTCAGTTTGATTCTTGTCTTTCAACTGCTGCTTCTGAGGGGTCTCCAAGTCCTGAAGGGCTCGGATTACCTAACCATAACCCTAAATCTAAACCTAACCTTAACCTTAACCCTAACCCTTACCCTAAGGGCTCGGGTCATAAGACCCGTTAAACAACTTCGCTTCAAATCCAAACCTTCAGCGCCCGAACACCATGGGATTTCTGGGACACAACCACTCACCCACTAATCCATCCACCCACCACCCCCACCACCACCCACGTTTCAGTTACAAACACAGGAAGTGACGTTTCCTCATGAGTTTCCTCTGCTGCCTTCGGGAATCTTTTCGGACATCCATCCATGAACTTCCGACATAGCTGTAGTTCGTTGTAATAATTGTTACAATTATTATCATTATTATTATTATTGTTATTATTATTGTTATTATTATTATTGTTATTATTATTATTATTAATATTAATATTATTATTACTATTATTATTACTATTGATATCATTATTATTATTATTATTGTTGCTATTAATATTAATATTATTACTATTAATATTAATATTATTATTATTATTATTATTATAATTATTATTATTATTATTATTATTATTATTATTATTATTATTATTATTATTATTATTATTATTATTATTATTATGTTGTTTTTGTTTTCATGGAACCATAAACAACTTCTGGACATCGGAGCGGAATGAAACACGACCAAATATAATTGGAGATGATGAGATAAAGACGAGAAGGAACAATCATTACTGCTGTAATAGTAATTACAATAATGTATATTATTATTATTATTATCATTATTATTATTATTATTATTATTATTATCATTATTATTATTATTATTATTATTATTATTATTATTATTATTATTATTATTATTATTATTATTATTATTATTATTGTTGTTGTTGTTCTTGTTATTATTATCATAAAATAATACAATCCGTCAGTAGTCACAATTAATATTTTCAGTAATTAATTACATTTTAGTCACAAATATTTTCGAACGCCCTGCTTTTGTTGTGGTAGTATTTATATTTGTTGTAGTTGTTGTTGTTGTTGTTGTTGTTGCTGTTGTATCCATTGTTTCCACGCACATGGAGACCGGAGGGGCGGAAGAAACATGAAAGATGATGGATGCTCGGTCTCCATGGCAACCGTCTAGCCACGCCAGCGATCATGAGCGATAATGGGATGGCCGGGAATTTATGCCTGATGGATGGATGGATGGCCGAACAAATGACTGGACTGGTGGACAGATTGATGGAAAGACGAAGGAACGAAGAAGATAACTTGTAAAAGTCGATGATGATGATGATGATGATGGCGATACTGACGAAGACGACGACGACGATGAAGTTTAAATCTTCTGTTAATGATGAGGATTACGAACAATCTGGTCAACTTAAGGCAAACCAAAACTCAAATTTTAAATAATTTACGTGCAAACATCAACTTAAATTGAGAAAAACTGAATTTAAATTCCAAAAAAATTCTGTTTTAATTCTTCGCTATATGGTTGGGAAAAAAAAGAAGAATGATTCTTAATCAGGAATTTAACGGAAAAAACAGAAAGCAAATCAAATTACGATACCGACGATGACTATGACGATGATGATGGTGACGATGTCGATGATGATGATGACGACGACGACGACGATGATGACGATGATGACGTCATCATTCTCGATTTTATTGAACGTTCGTATCCTAGCGGCTATTACGATAATCTTGCACAACAGTCCGATCACTTCAGCACCGATTAATGAGGTCCTCAGCGTCGTCGTCGTCATCATCATTATCATAATCATAACAGTCGTTATCAAGGTCTCATTTGCTTGGAGACATGAACGTGCGCAGGGTCATAAAGAAGCTGCGACATCTGGCGACTCATCATTTCGGACGACTTGAGGCAAAAAGCCCCTCCATCCATCCATCTGTCCATCCATCCATCCATCCATCCATCCATCCATCCATCCATCCATCCATCCATCCATCCATCCATCCATCCATCCATCCATCCATCCATCCATCCATCCATCCATCCATCCATCCATCCGTCCATCCGTCCATCCGTCCATCCGTCCATCCGTCCGTCCGTCCGTCCGTCCATCCATCCATCCATCCATCCATCCATCCATCCATCCATCCATCCATCCATTCATCCATTTATACAAGCGGACTAATGCCGGTGAATGGATGGACGTACAGACGGACGGTAGGACAGAGTCAGTGTTTGTTTTGTCCTTTTCGAAAAATCTCCTGCACGTCGAAGAAAAGGTTTTGGAAGAAAAGATGGAGAGACGAATGACGAAACGACAAAAGGAAGCATTCCGTTAGTCATGTGACCGGAAGTTGAAACAGTTACGTCGATGGATGGCGGGGAAAGCGAAAATTGTTCGAAGAAACAACGATTTGTTTGGGAAGTTTTTTTTTTTAAATCGAATCAATTTTAAAAAATAAAAATAAAATCAATTTTTAAACTAATTTTTTATATTTTACTTTAAAATTAATTTTTTTTTAAATTTTTCTCGGTTCTTTGTTTCATCAAAGACTTATGAATGCATCAAACTTCAAAGAATAATATTATTGCATAAATTGGACGACAAAAGCATGTGATGTTATTTTTATTACAGATAATCTCATCATCGTCGTCATCGTCACCATCTTAATGATGGTGATAATAAACTCGTATTTATTGATATTTGGTATTAAATCGATTAAATGTTGATTTTTTAAATTTAAATTAAATTTAGACTATTTAAATTGAAATAATTATTATACTTATTTTTTTATTTCTATAAACTTATAAAATTTATTATAAAAATAACATTTCCATAATTTAAATAAATAAAATTTTATTAATTAAATTTTTTTTAAATTGTCATTAATTGAACAATAATTTGGCAACCAATTACTTAATAAATTAATTTGTAATATTAATTATTTTAAATGTTAATTAATGTTTATTTTTTGCTTATTTTGAATCATATCATCTCTACAACATTTCTATAACTGAAAGACATTTTAAAATCCTAAATCAAAATAATACTAATTAATTAATCATACTAACTGCTGACCAGTAAATACAAAATGATACAGAGTAGAGAAATGGAGTTTCATAACTTCTGAACATAAGTCCAAGGAAATCCCCACATTCTCATAAATATAGAACTGGGAAAATTCCATAATCTCTAAAAATGGCTTTCATGAATTTCCATTGCATAAGGCGGATCTAAATAAACCTTTTTCTCGGAGTCCGCAACACAAGAAAAAAAACAAGAAAAGCAAAGAAAATAAAGAATTAAAAACAAAAATAAAGGCGGAAAACGATCGTAAATTGCAAGAAATCAAATCAGAATGAAGGAGAAAAATGATTTCCTAGTCTTTTAGCGTTAATCTGATTTAGCGCGAAAGATCCAAAGTGCTGCCATCTGTTTACTCACGATTTACAGCATCGTAGACAAAACAATTGAAATGTTTGCCATTTCTTCTTCTGCTGCTTCTGCTTTTGCTTGCATTTCGTTGTTTATTTTCAATGTTTTAATAAAAAAAATATCGTAATTTAATAAATTGTTTAAAATTTGATTACAATTTTCAAGGTCCCATGAACTGCGATGTAATTATTTCAAAACGAATTTCAACTGAAACTCTTTCCAGCCCTCAGCTGAAACTGACGATGACGACGACGATGATGACAACGATGATGATGATGATGATAGCGATGCTTGATTATGCAAATATCTTGGTGGTGGGCGATATTGGGGAGTGGCTTGTGCCACCCTCCACGGCTTTCCTTATTTAGGGGCTCCATTAAGGTCCCGCTTGCAGCACATTCGCCTGTATCAATGTTCAGTCGATAGGTGGCGTTTATTTTTAATTATTTATTTATTTATTCATTTATTTATTTATTTATTTATTCATTTATTTATTTATTTATTTATTTATATTTATTCTTCTTCTTCTTCACTCCATCCTCGAAAGCCTTATCTGCCTCTCCATCTACTTCCGTTCTCTCACGAGTTCTAAAAATAGCGCTCAAAAGATGTTATCGACAGTAAAGAATGTAGTAATTATTCACCCATTTATTTATTTATTTCCTTAATTAAATATTTACTTAATTAAATATTAACCAATTAATTAATTAATTAATTTATTTATTTATTATTATTATATTAATTAATTAATTAGCATACCAGGTGCTTGTCATTGAGGTCACAAGGTCTGATGAGACACATCCTCTTCTCTTGGACGCTGTGACACTTGGAGGTGTCTGCATACTGACGTGTGGACCAACCGACCCCACAGGTGCTCGAACAGGAAGACCAGGGGGTGGTCTCGTGACTGCAGGTCTTGGGGGCGTGGTCTGAGATGAAGACGATTAAAATTATATAATGATGATTATGATATTGATAATAATAATAATAACAATAATACTAATTATTAATATGATATTAATAATAATAATAATTAATAATAATAGTAATAATTATTATAATAATAATAATTGTTTTTATAGTTATAGGATGAGTTTTAATTCTAATAAATATATGCTGTCCATAGAAATTCAAAGAAAAAGAAATTATGTTAAGGACGGTAACGATGACGATAGTGATGGTGACGTTGATGATGATAATGTTGCTGATGGTGGTGATGATGATGATGATGATGAAAGGATGCAAGGTTAATGACTGGTATAGTGAAACCAGAGTTCCGTGAGGAAGAGCAATCTTCTGATCCTCTGAATGATAGGGGTGATGATGACGATGATGTCCATGACAATGATGATGATGATAGCGATGATTCTGATGATGGTGATGAATCTGATAACGTTGATAACGTTGACGATGATGATAATGATGATTACTCGCTCACCCACGAAAATAACGTTGAAAAAAAAGTGTACGGAAGTGATAGAGATGACAAAGACAACGATGATAACATTTCAAAGAAAGATGGCCAGACAAAACTGAGAAGCCCGTAGTTCAAAAGAACTCATCGTCGTCGTCGTCGTCGTCCTCGTCATCACCATCATTGTCGTCATCATCATAGGCCTCGTCATCACCATCGTCGTCGTCATCATCGTGGTCGTCGTAATCGTCAGCATCATCAGTTCGCGAGTGGAGATTAAGATCTCGACGAGGAAACACGGAACATCGAGAGCCCCCTCACCATTCTATACCGATCTCTAGGGAGAGATTGAGAGATCGAACTAAAAAAAAAGACAGAAAGAAGGGTGGGGAGTTGGGCGAAGAAGCGAAAAGATGACCACGTGACAAAAGCCTCCGGATGATTGGCGCCGATGGAAGCAGACGAAGCGTGTAGAGTTATGGCGGCATCTGGATTGTTTCCAGCCCTCTCGGCCGTCACGTGATTGGGGGGAATGGCCCTCAGATCTAAGAATAGCCGACGACCACGGGTAATCAGCTTGCATCGGTCTTCTTTCATTCGTCCTCCTATCTCTCCATCCGTGTTGGTTTTTTTTCACTGGTGGGAAGAAAAGGATGAGGTTGAGCCATAAATTCGGAGTTGATTTTGCAATCGTAATGAGAAGATGCCGTGGAAGATACGAAAGGAGGGATTGAAGAGGAACGGGTGGGTGGATGAGTGGATTGGTGGGCGGACCGATGGAAAGTTGGAGGGATGGAAGCAGATTGGGTGGATGGATGGGTGGGTGACGAATGGAGGAGTTGGTAAATAGACAGGTAATGAATTCGAGTGATCGAACGGTTTAATTTCTTTACCATTGGTAACTTTGCAAAGATTTATATCATTCGCTCGGAGGGTGCAAAAAAAAATTCCACCAACACTCGAAGAAAATGAAGGCTATGTATCACCGGTGAATCTTCACTCCAGCACCCACTCACTAACTTATCCATTGACTCACCTAGCCACTCACTCACTCACTCACTCACTCACTCACTCACTCACTCACTCACTCACTCACTCACTCACTCACTCACTCACTCACTCACTCACTCACTCACTCACTCACTCACTCACTCACTCACTCACTCACTCACTCACTCACTCACTCACTCACTCACTCACTCACTCACTCACTCACTCACTCACTCACTCACTCACTCACTCACTCACTCACTCACTCACTCACTCACTCACTCACTCACTCACTCACTCACTCACTCACTCACTCACTCACTCACTCACTCACTCACTCACTCACTCACTCACTCACTCACTCACTCACTCACTCACTCACTCACTCACTCACTCACTCACTCACTCACTCACTCACTCACTCACTCACTCACTCACTCACTCACTCACTCACTCACTCACTCACTCACTCACTCACTCACTCACTCACTCACTCACTCACTCACTCACTCACTCACTCACTCACTCACTCACTTCCTTATTCCATCTGTTCCATTCTTACCATCAATTAGTGTTAACATCGACTGAAAGAAATTTTTGAAGTAAATTCTCTTGACTTGCGTTTGAATGAGCCAATCAATCATCTCTTCGGACTTTTAGTTGAGTTGTTGTTGTTTTAGTTGACGGAAAATAACAAACATAAAAAGCTCAATTTTTAGGGAACAAAATCTAGAATTTATTTGTAAAAAAATTCATTTCTAACGTCTCCAATGGCAACAACAACAACAAAAACAACAATGGAGATTAATGAATCAATTTATTGTGACATTGTTTGCACAGTTCTTGTGAGAGAATTGATTGCTCTCAGAGTTTTTAGAAGTTGTTTTCAAACGTCACCATATAACATCACCGTCGTCGTCGTCGTCAACATAGGCCATTTCACTCACTCACATACTCACGCCAGCCTACCCTGATGAACATATAACTCCATCAATACATCCACTCGTTCAGCTCCCCACTGGGCATCCGGGGTTTATTTATGCGCCCTGGGGTGAAGGCACGAATTGCCTCCACTGTGGATGAATTGGTCCTGTAAATATGAACTGCTTCTAACGGGTGTGGGTAGGTAGAGATTTGTAATACTATGCGTGTTGGTTGGTTGGTTGGTTGGTTGGTTGGTTGGTTGGTCGGTCGGTCGGTCGGTCGGTCGGTCGGGTTTTTAATTTCTCTCTGACATAAATTCTATAATGTTTGTCGACAATGTGACGATAATGGAGGTTGTGAAGAAGACGACGATGAAGCGCTAAACAATTGATAGAAAATTGTCTTCGAAATCTCAAGAGGCACTCTTTCAGATGGAAACTGATGGAGAAATACCGAAACATACTGAAAATTACTAAAAATAATTTGACATATTGACATGAACATAGATAGTTACATATACACATGGGTGATAGATGTTTGTCTTATTCACAAAATGATTTGTTTTATTAAAATTGAATTTGTGATATTTATTTAAAAATATTTCTCAATGTTGAAAATGTTTCGAGACTCACGTAGAACATTCTTGTATCCAGAATATTTACAATGCAAGACAAATGCCGACAAAACAAGTACTGTATATTGTATGCATCATGCATTGTATATTATACAAACAATAAACAACTATTTAGTACAAAAGTACAAAACTATAAAATATTTAACGCCCAACAAAAAAATTATGATATTTTATTACATAATATGCATAATTTCCACACCAGTTTTCATTCAAAATGGTGAAAGCAATTCACGTGTGGTAGGTTTTAATCATATATATTACAAATATATTATATTATATTATATTATATTATATTATATTATATTATATTATATTATATTATATTATATTATATTATATTATATTATATTATATTATATTATATTATATTATATTATATTATATTATATAATTTTTTAAACACATTATTTAAATAAAACATATTTTTTATATATATTTTTTTCCTAAATATATTTTTTTCTTTCTCCAAGGTAATTTATAGAACGACTGACGAGTAATGAATGAACCAACGGACGAGTGAGATGACGATGAAAAGTGAGGGTTGATTCCAATCCATTTCCTCCTGGGGCGACTGTGGCGTTTATTGTTGTTGATGACCTTGACATTTCGCCAAGTTGATGATGGTGATGATGACGATGACGATGGTGACGATGATGATGATGATGGTGGTGGTGGTGGTGATGATGATGATGACGATGACGACGATGATAATGGAGGTGATGCTATTAGTAGTGTTGATAAAGAAGGCGGTGATGACGACGACGACGATGACGCAGGAAGCAGTCAAACGCCGAGGTCTGATTGGATGCTTCCAATCGTTCCAGTGAATGAGGCGCTATATAAATGGCCCGACGCTCGGAAAAGACTCCACGATAAAACAAGAGAAGATGCAATTTATGCTCTCCGGACGAAATATTCCAGAAATTTCATCAAGTCGTTTTTTCCACGTTTGGTTTTAAAAACATATTTTTTAAATTATTTCATCGAAATATTGCACACAAAAAAAATAGATATTTACAATTATGTGATTTCTAAAGTCGACGGTTTTGATAATCATCCTGAAGTATGGTTTATGACGATGATGATGAAAATAATATATAATAGTGTACGTAATAGATATAATAACTATAATCATAAACATTATTAACGTTATTATATTAAAATTTTAACAATAACAAATCAATTTTAATCAAACATATATCAAATCAAGCATGACCTAAAGAATACTATCGAGCAAGCAATTACTTGATTGACGGCTTGCCTAATTGATTGAATTGATTGAACATGATTGATGGAAACCAGGGGATATTGGTCCATAGGCCATATCCCAATGTGATTGACCGATCGAAGTCATCAACATCACGTGGCGATGACGTAACGGCCACGTGGGATGACGAGCCAATGAGACTTCGAGAATATTTGTGAATGAAAGGAATTGTTCGAGCTTTCCAATGAAAGTTGATTTCGTTACGATTTCAAAAGATCCGTCATCCGCTTCGTTCATTCATTCGTTCATTCATTCATTCATTCATTCGTTCGTTCGTTCGTTCGTTCGTTCGTTCGTTCGTTCGTTCGTTCGTTCGTTCGTTCGTTCGTTCGTTCGTTCGTTCGTTCGTTCGTTCGTTCGTTCGTTCGTTCGTTCGTTCGTTCGTTCGTTCGTTCGTTCGTTCGTTCGTTCGTTCGTTCGTTCGTTCGTTCGTTCGTTCGTTCGTTCGTTCGTTCGTTCGTTCGTTCGTTCATTCATTCGTTCATTCATTCATTCATTCATTCATTCATTCATTCGTTCATTCATTCATTCGTTCATTCATTCATTAATTCATTCATTCATTCACATTTCTACAATCTATCCATCCATCCGTCCATCTGTCCATGTGTCCATCCGTCCGTCCGACCATCCATCCATCATCTTCGGTCATTCAATCCGTGTGCAAATAATATCGCTTGCATTGATTCCCGGGCTTTAGCTCGATTTGCTCAAAAACATTTTCAGCCTTGATGATGATGATGATGATGATGATGATGATGATGATGACGATGATGACGATGATGACGATGATGATGATGATGCCATTTTTGATCCGCTCAAAAATTTCTCCTCGTTTCATCAATCACCGATGGAAAAGAGCGCGAAAGATGGATGGGTGGCGAGAATTTCCAGCCTCAATAAAAACATTTCAAAGATTACGAACCGTTTCAATAATAAAAAAAAATATTAATAGCAATAATATAAATAATAATAATTATAGTGATAACATTATTAATATTATTATTATATTATATATAATTATTATATTACTATATTATATATAATAATAATATGCTTATTATTCACTATATTATATAATTCATAATAGTAATAAATATGTATTAATATAATAATAATATTATTATTATAATCCCACTCACTCATCTTCAGAGTTTCATCCTCCTCCTTCTTCTTCCCATCCACCTCTCCGAACGAAATCCCAGTCTGGCCGGCCCCGGTGCCCTCTACTGGTCTCTCGGTAGGGCAGACCCACTCCCTACAGCACTGACTACCGATCTTCAACAACTGCGGGTTCTTGCAGTGGACCGTGGAGGGTGCCATCTCCTCTGAAGGACAGAGTGAAGTGCAGGCGTATTGGCCGTTCTGACAGTTGCAGAGACGGTTGCACTTCGGCCTGAAGACCTGACCGTCTTCGTAGATGGTACCGTCGACTGCGCACGTCTTGGCTTGTCTCGCTGGCGGTAATGGCGGCAGCGGTGGTAACGGTGGTAGTGATGGTAATGATCGTCGTGAACTCTTGAACTCAAATCGATCGACAATTTATTTACCATGAATAAAGAAAGGATTCTAAATTCTCTTAACCTAGTCTCTCTTATTGGACCATTTTTACTTTCATCTCCTTCATCTTCATCATCTTTTTCACCATCATCATCATCATCAACATCGCCTTCATCATCGTCATCTTCATTATCGTCATCATCGACCACTACTATCATCATCGCCGGACGAAAGTCTGAGTCCACTCAAGCGTGGCAGACGCGGTCCATTGGAAGCTTGACTTTTGAAAAGTCTGAAGTCCCAGTAAACCATTGGAGCCACGTTTGCCTTTCAAAGCCAAAACAAGCAGAATTTATTGCCATTATTTGGCACCAGGGTCGACCTCTCCCCGAAGTTGCTTCTCTTTTTTTGCTTTGTAATTGCTAAAAGGGCAATTGGCCTGTTGTCCTGCCAGTTCGCATTCGAAAGCTCATTTGTTTGATTGATTATTTTAGTAATTAATTAATTAATTAACTATTTATTTGTTTGTTTATTTGTTTGTTTATTTATTTGTTTATTTATTTATTTATTTATTTATTTGTTCGATGTCAGTGACATAATTTTTGACTGACGTGTTAACATATTCAAACAACTACAGCCTCTGAGAAATGATCTAAGGAGCCTTTTCCGCAAAATATTACCGATTGAATCTTAAGTCAAGCTTTAAAACCGACAACCGACCAAAGCCTCGGTTGTGAATCTAGAAATTATTCTAGTTTTCATAATAAAAACGTGTCATTATTATTATTATTATTATTATTATTATTATTATTTCTGAATATATTTTTATCTAAGTAAAAAAATACAAACAAAAAAGGAAGTGACGTCATCGTCACGTGACACTCTAGGGGGTCATTAAAGTGCAATATCAACTGCTCAAATACTACGACGGACATTATCCCGGACAGTTGGTCTTAGTTTTTCTCCATTGATGTTTTGTTCATCCAAAGCGGTTGAAAGTGATTGAGGTGATTGAAGATGCACGATTGAATGGGTTGACATTGAGAGGTCCGAGAGAACAGTAGAGACTCACCACTCCCGGATCTATAAAGGGCTTGCTTAACTCCGCCCTCAAATCTTCCCCTGATTTGAATATTCAGCAGATGCTTGATTAAAAATATCGGCGCTCTTGTTTATCTTTTGCAGATGGTGAATATACGCACAGGAGGACTGTTTTGGAATTTTCCAACCATCCTATTGAGGATCTTTCCATCCATCCATCCATCCAAGCATCTGTCTATCCGTTCATCCATCCATCCATCGTCCGTCCGTCCATCCATCTATGCACTCACCCCTGCAGATTCCTCTCATTCCATCGTCCATGTTGAAGTCACAGTAATGACCCTTGACGACGTCGCACTTGTTCTTGTAGTCGCACATGTCGCCGAGTTGCCTGGCGCACATGAAGCAGCAGTCGCAGCCGTCCCTGATCAGGTTGACCCCGCCCTGACACCTGACATTTGAACCCTCACCCCTCTCATCGGGGCACTGACAGGGCAAGGAGCAGTGCGTGAGCAGATAGATTTGCTGGACGCTCAGCTGTGCTGTCGTCGATGACGCCACGTTGCTGACGCTTGCCGCCAGTTGGCGCGCTTGAGATGCTTGCGTTTGGGCTCCTGCGTCTTTGGCGCTAGGTTTCGAATTCACGATCGACGGTTCTCTGCTGAGATCGCTGCTGACGGTCTTGTCGTCGTTGGCAGCGGTGGTGGTTTGAAGCGCCGGCAGTTCTCTCGTCTGGTTTTTGTATCGCAGTTGATCGGTTGGCTTGCGATTCATTTTTGTGGACTTGTAGTTCTTTAATGAATGAATGAATAAATGACTGAATGATTGATTGAATGAGTGATTGATCATTGTGATTGATTGAATGAGTGATTGATCATTGTGATTGATTGAATGAGTGATTGAACGAATTAAGGATTTCGACGATTCATTCGACTCTAAACTAACTGATTGAACTAATTGATAATTGATTAGTAATTGAGTTTACAAAAGAAATACTTCCACTGCGACAAAAACAAGACGCGAGTAACCTTTGAACTATCACGTTTCTTTACGTCGTTGTCATCATCATCGCTTTTGTCATTGTTGTTGTTGTTGCCGATCGCATCGTGGCCGCTGTTTTCCAGCAGATTCATTCTCCAACCATCAGTCATTCCAGCGCTACTAGTCGTGGTGCTCCTTGACTCCTCCTCTCCTGATAATGATACTTCCAGTGAAGTTTTCTGGACTGCAAACCTTCTCCAACGCAACTTCTTCTGATTTACGACTGAATTTCTTTCGATTGCGTGCCCGCCACTCATAGGGACTTGGCTGCCACTGGCGTCAGCCGTCGGTGTGGTGATGGTAGTCGATGATGAGGTCGGATTGCTTTCCACTACTAAACCCTCTGACTCGTTGACGTCATCATCGTCGTCGTCATCGATTCCTGAGCGGCTAGGCAGTTGATTTGTAGAACTGACAATCGCTGTCGTTGCATGAGTATTTGCGTAATCTGCAGTAAGGTCGTTGCCGTCAGCGACCGAGAGCGACTGATGGTCGTTGGGGTCGCTGTAGTTGACGTCGCTGACTTGCGCTGTAGCTCCTCTTTCGAGTGAAGGCATTAAACTGGCATCGTCGATAAGGCTGTGGTCGTGGCGGTGCGATGATGATGATGATGATAACAACGATGATGATGACGGCGATGATGAGGAAGATGAGGAGGAAGAGGAGGGCTTTGCTGTTGTTGTTGCTGTTGTTGTTGATTGTGAAGACCGTACGAGGCCGGCCATCATGATAAGGCTCATCAGAGTAATAGTTTTCCAACATCGCAATCGGACTGCCGACGACGACGATGATGATGATAATGATGATGACGATGGTGATGATAACGACCAAGAAGGGGATGACGAATACGCTGATGGATGCCGGCGTCTCAATAAAACGTGCCCCAAATTTAACAGCAGCATTTCCACGCTCGTTACGAGACTCAACCACGTCAGCAAGGTTGTCAGCGGCAACGATGACGACGACGATGATGATGATGCTGATGATGATGACGACGATGATGACGACGACGATGAAAGTCGCAGCTGAGGCCGAGAAATCAACGATCGATCCAAACCTTCGACAAGAGCAGACGAACAATCATAAGAAGTCGATAATGACGACGACGACGAAGAAGAGGAGGAAGAAGAGAGGAAAGTGGGCGATAAAACAGGAGCGGTTATTAGCAGGTCATCGAACAGTAGCAGCAACCAATTGGAAGCAGTGACTGAAGGAAATAAAAACAAACAAAATGGCCGACAATGGGGCCGACCGGAAGTTAAAGATGACGACGAAGACGACGATGAAGTGGTCGGTGGTAATAGAGAAAGTGGTGCTGGTGGGTGAGATGGTAGCAGTGGTATGGATGATGATGATGATGATGATGGTGGTCGTAAAATAATAAAACAGTAATGAGGAAATAAGTATGATAAGTAACATGAACGGCACAATGCCGGGATGTAGTCCCCCGTTTTACCATCGTAGTCGTCATTATCACCAAAATCATCGTCGTCATCATCATTAAAATCATCTTCGTCGTCGTCATCATCATTCTTCCATCTTCTCATCATGGATGCTGATCGAATCTGACGACAATGATGACGTCCGGTCGATTGAGACGTCAGCTCGACATTTGTCACGACGTCGATGACTTCAGGACATCGCGACGATGACGACGATGACGTTAAAGATGGCGGTGATGATGATGATGATGATGACGACGACGACGGAGATGATGACGATGACGACAGAATGAGGTCGAAGATTCTGGCAAAGATTATCTGATCGACCTTCCACTCACTTGACAGCTCCCAGGAAGGTGATGTTCGGAGCGACATGAGCGACACCGACGAGACGATCGCTTGTCGCCTTCGCAGTCGTCGACGTCCAATTCCAGCGCCGGAAGTGGATATAAAGCAGATGATCGAGCCGGAGGACCGGGGTAAATTGGAATTGTTTCCGTAAACTAATTGGATTGATGAAGGAAACGACGGCAATGATAATGATGACGACGATGATGATGATGATGATGATGTCGACCACTGCATTACTAGAAGTGCAACTACTTTTTCTTCCTCATCGTCGTTTTGGTTGTTGTTGTTGTTGTTGTCCTGTCCATCACGTGGTTTTGCTTTTATCAAATTAGACAGCTCAGTCCCTGGGGTTAGTGCGTCTGTCCAGAACCACGATAATATCAACGACGATTGCGACGACGACGACGACGACGATGGCAGCAGTGGGGACGGTGATGAAGACGACGATGGTGATGGCGATGAGACCGTTGGTGAAGTTAAAGAGAACAGTACCACATTTGAAGATGATGACGATGATGGCGATGTGGATGACGTCACAGGAAGAGAGTGAAACGACGCTGACGGCGACACCGGAAGTTCGTTCGAACGGAAGTGAAACTCGTGCATGGAAGATGCGAGTTCCATGTCGTGATGTTGATCCTAGGCGCGCTAATGGTCGATAAGAGGTCAGATCATCATCATCATCTTCATCACCGTTATCATCATTATCATCATCATCATCTTCATCATCATCTTCATCACCGTTATCATCATCATCATCCTCATCACCGTTACCATCATCATCATCATCATCTTCTTCATTAATATTATCATCATCATCATCTTCTTCTTCATCATCATCATCATCATCATCATCTAAATTAGCGGCAACAATAGCAAAGGTGCATGAGATGAGTAGTGAAGGCCAAGTGAATCTAAGAATCTATTTAGTTTCTTAAATCAATTCGTTAGTCTAACAACGGAAAACCTTATTATGATGATGACGACGACGAAGACGATGACGATGGTGATGATGATGATGATGATGATGATGATGATGATGATGATGATGAGGATGATGATGGCGATGGTGGTGTTGATGACGATGCAGTTTCCGTTGGAGATAAATCGGTCTTTATTTGTTGTTGAAATATCTTTTCTTGAACTTTCACAGAATTGAAGGGAAAATATTAAAATAATTTATAAATAATTGTATTTATTTAAAAGGATTTAATATGTTACGACATTCAAAATTACGTATATTAGGAAATGCAACGATATATATTATTACCCGAGCACAAATATCAATTATTGACACAAAATGAAATAAAATTTTATTTTTAAAATTATTTAACTATTTATTATTATTATTATTATAACTTTATTATTAATATTTGTTTATCTTTTTGCGTTTTATGGTTAATTATGTTTTTTTTCACGTCTTGCATGTCGTGTTCGTCTGGCAAAAGATTTGTCACTGAAAATTTTGGTCGTGGATGTTTCTTTCACTTTTATTATTATTATTATTATTATTATTATTATTATTATTATTAATATTATTATTATTATTATTATTAATTTCGTGAAAAAAATATAAATTGAATGTTTCGAACATTCGACGCTTTTATTTTTCAAATGAGATTCTAACTGATAATTTCAGACTAGATTGGAAGCTTTATAAAAAGCTATTTCTCCTCGTTCATATCCATCATTCTCATCAGAATTGAAATCATCGCAAGTACTCGTCATCGACATCATCATCAACATCTTCGTCGTCATCGTCGTCATCACCATCATCATCATCATCACCAACAACCTCCAAACAACTTCAACAACGACGTTCCCACACCAACATACTCATCTCTTTCTCGGAGGTCATCACCCTCTTGCATCAATCAAACAAAATCACTGGAATTTTGGCATTCGTAAATTTTTCCAGCAGAGGTTTGCGACTGCATTTCACTCATTCATTCACTCATTCATTCATTCATTCATTCACTCATTCATTCACTCATTCATTCATTCACTCATTCATTCAATCATTCATTCACTCGCTCACTCACTCACATTCCGGCTAATATTAAATTAAAATTAAAATTGTATTTCTTATTTTTCGTATTAATATTGCAAATTAAACAGGATTTGGTGAAAATCTTAATACAAAAGCATTTGTTTTCGAGTCGTTATGGATTTAATATATTTGGTGAAGTTGGTGATGATGATAATGATGATGATGATGATGATGACGATGATGATGCCAACGACGATGATGATTATGATAATGACGATAAAGACTTCGTGACTACGCATTAAGGTGATTATACACCGCTCTAAGTATCGACCTGATATTGGTTCTGTGGTGCCCGTGTGATTGTGCGCACGTGAATAAAGCATTTATTCATAAGCATACCTCTCCATCGTCTAATCAATCAATCAAGATTCTCAAAAAAACCTCCACTCATTCATTGCTACGCTCGTTCATTCATTCAGTCATGCATGCTTATCTTCCATCAATCCATCATTCCTTTACTCATGCATTTGCATTGCTATTCAATGGTCCATTCTTTCTCGTATTCACTCACTCACTCACTCACTCACTCACTCACTCACTCACCAACCCATGTCGTACACAACCCACTTTCGCTTCTTGCTTTTAAACTCGATCGCTCATTTTCTCGCCCCAAAGAGTTCAAAGTTCACGTCTGAGGTCACAATGTGAGGCATTTGTTATTTTTAAGGAATCTTTGAAAAGGTAGACCCTTAGGAGTTCCAGTATGGAAGGATGGACGGACAGACGAACGGTCGGATGGATTGACTGATGGACGGACGGTGGGATAGATAAAGTAAGTGATATATTGCAAGAGTAAAATGGATGAAAGGAACAAAAGGATGACGAATACTTGGGGTTTGTATCCAGGACTGAAGCTCAGGTCGGGGTGTCAGTGCAGTTTTAATCAATTCTGATTCGTCCGTACCCCGCGCGTGTCGAATTCTCATTGGACGGACGGATGACCCGGATGGAATTGGGTCGTCCAATGAGATGGGGGGGGTCATCGTTCTTCTGCAAAATAGAGGGGCAGATGAAGCTGGGGTTGTTTGAATTTCAGGTTTTCAAGATGAATTGAAGAGCAGAAGGAGACGAATTTGATTCTGTTTGTTTTGATATTTCGTATTTTTTCAATTTCTTTTTACAAATTTTGTTACGGATATATTGGGGAAAAAGTAAAAGAAAAAGAAAAAAATATATATTTATATTTTTTAGAATTACATTAAAATTATAAATAAAATAATAAAATAAAATTATTAAATGTCATTTTTTAAAATACTCTATGAAATGTGATTATTTGATTAGGAATTAAATATTTTCCTCCTTTAAGTTAAACATTATCTTTCCGTTTGGTGCTGATGATAACGAAGATGATGATGATGGTGATGATGACGGCGATGATGATGGTGATGATGATGGTGATGATGATGGTGATGATGATGGTGATGATGGTGATGATGATGATGGTGATGATGACGGCGATGATGGTGGTGATGATGATGATGAAATCAACAAAAAATATTTCTATCCCAGTGATTTGAACGATTGCACCGGTAATGGAGTTCGTTTTTTTTAAGTATTTTATATTTTTATTTTAGGATTTTAAGTTTGTGTTTTCGTGAGAAACTACGTGCATTTTAATTTATGAAGTTTAGTTTTAAAGCCACAGAAAATATTTTTTTAATCCTTAAATCATTGTTTGTTTGTTTGTTTGTTTGTTTGTTTGTTTGTTTGTTTGTTTCTAGGAGGTTCTGTATGATGTATACATGCAGTTGTCTGACACTTCAAGTATACAATGAAGTCCTGAATCTCCGGTTTTGAAAATTTACCTTTTAAACGGTTTTCTTTCATAATTAAAAAAATATTTAATTTATCGTTCGAAATAAAATTAAAATACTCTTTTAATTAGTTACGTTACGCTATGCTTAACGTTTATTTGTGGTCAATAAATTGTTTAAATATAAAATTAAATATTATTATTTATTAAATATTAATATTTAAATTTATATTAAATTTAAAACTCAAATTATTCCAAGATTAAATCCAAACTAAACTAGCGGACCACGCAGTGTTTTGTCCGACGACGTTGTTTGGTTGTTTTTAATTATCGCCCACTCCTCCATGATTTCCATCACGTGACCGGAAGTTGGCGCCAGGAAGTGTTGTTGTTGGTCGTGCGCCTGTTTAGGAATAAATTTTCAGCTCCACGTTGGCACATTCGGTGCTTGTTTTCGACACATTTCCGAGTTCTTTACGATGGAATGATGAATTGTTGTTATTATTATTATTATTATTATTATTATTATTATTATTATTATTATTATTATTATTATTATATTTATTATTATTATTATTATTATTATATTTATTATTATTATTATTATTATTATTATTATTTTATCTTTTAAAAGTTTATTTATCAAGAACACTTTATTTATTCTGTGATTATTTGAACTTGGGTTTCTTTTTATTATAAAAACTACAAAGCAAATAGATCGACATGATTTTCCAGCTATTATTAATGAATGATAATGTATTACTGGAAATAATAAAAATTTAAAAAAACTATTACAATCAACAATAATGATAATAATTATAATAATAATAATAAAAGATAACAATAATTATCACGATAAATCTGTAACACTCCGTCTTACAATGATCACAATGCTGCCATAATAAAAGCAATATAATTTATAAAATCGGCATAATTACGGTAATAAATTGGAAATTATGATTCGGTCGTGAAACAAGATAGGATTTCAGGTCCTTATTTTACAACATGGAAGTGCTGTAATCCACACAGGCTTCTATCAATGGAATTTCGCCATCAATTTCGGGCAATTTTACGATTTTTGTTCCTTATTCGCTGAAAATAAGGATTTAATGGAGAATTAATCCGCATTATTTATTTACACGTTATTCATCTTTACATTTATAATATTATATATATTATTTAAGGTTGCTTGTGTTGACGTGAGCTATAAAAATTTATTAACTCAGCGAAATACAATAAACACGAATTTATGCGATAATGTTGTAAACAGCATATTATTATTATTATTATTAGAATTATGAAGATCATCGTTATCATTGCTTCAATGTTATTATGGTTCTTGTCAGGCTGCGCAAGCGATGAAATTGCTTCGTGGAATGACAAGGACGTGGAAATTACAACTACGACGACAGCAACAACCATAGCAGCAGCAACAGCAGCATCAACAACAACAACCCATCACGTGGATTGGAAACTAAAATACACAACTTCTGTATTTTTGTGCCTCAAATGAGAATAACTGGCCATAATTGAATAAATGGAATTCAAAATATTAAACTTAACGGCAGAAATAATAATAACAACATTAATAATATAATATAATATAATATAATATAATATAATATAATATAATATAATATAATATAATATAATATAATATAATATAATATAATATAATATAATATAATATAATATAATATAATATAATCTAATATATGATATGATATGATATAATAAGATATAATATCTTATAATATACTTTAATATAATATAATATAATATAATATAATATAATATAATATAATATAATATAATATAATATAATGGGTAGTTGTATTACATTAGTAGCCTAATAAAAAATAAATAAATTCATTAAATATTTAAATATTTTTAATTCCTTATCATTTTGAATAATAAATCAAATGGGAAATTAATTTTATCTCGAAATCGAAAATAAAAAGGAAAATTTATTCCTGGAAAATGGGTTTTTAAAAATAATTTTTCTGCTTGGCTTTTAAGAAATTTAAGAAATAAAAATAAAAAGATATTGAATTACCTGAGATTTAAAAATAAATTAAATTAAATAGTTTTTAATAAATTTAAAAATAAATATAATGTAAAATAAAGACGGTGTTGGTGTGCCACAATTCATCATCATCATCATCATCACCACCACCACCACCATCATCATCATCACCACCACCACCACCATCATCATCATCATCGTCACCATCATCATCATCATCATCAGAGTTAACGAAACAATCATCATCATGATTTACAAGACTTTGATTTCACGACCGCCTAATTATGTTCGGATTATGGAGCGAAATGACCATCCGTGTGGACCTAGTGAGTGACAGAATGAGTGGATGAGTGAGCTGTTGCCATCATCATCATCATCATCATCATCATCATCGTCGTCGTCGTCTTCATCATCATGTATATTTTAATATATTTTTAACAAATCATAAACCTCTTATAAGTCAAGAGTGGTTCTTTAAGACAAAATTGGCGCCAAATTAATAAATTAATAAACCAACATTTAATTAAATTGTAATTAATAAAAATTAATTGTTATTTATTAATATTCATTTGTGATTCATATTCGATATTGGGATCATTACAAATTAAATTACTATTATTAATAACTGATATTATTAATTAAAATATTGTTATTATTAGTGTTATTATTATTATTATTATTATTATTATTATTACTAGCGCTTATCATTAATATTTAAATTATTATTGAAATAATTAAATTTATTTAAAAATAGATTTTAAAACAAATTTTAATAAAGGAATTTATTCCTGGCAATTTGTCTCAATTTTTCGAAATAAGGTGTTGAAGCGAAGTCCTGCAACATGAGGTCTTCTTGAATTATCGCTTGAAATCTTATTATGTTTATTATATTTTATTATTATATTATAATTGTAATAAATATTTTTATATTCATTTCAATTTATTATTCTGTTATTATTATTATATTCACAATAAATATTTTGACATTTATTATTAAGTCATTATTAAAGTTATAATAGATTTTATTATATTTTATTATAATAGATCTTATTATATTATTTCACTTTATTATTATATTACAATGTTAATTACATTAACCAATGTTATATTTATTTCGTTTAAGTATTATTTTATGATTATAATAAATATTATATTATGTTGGTTACTGAATCGTATTTATTTAATTTATTATAACATCATGTTGTAATTACAGTAACTATCATGTTATTAATTTTAAGTAATTGTTGGAACCTATCCATCAAATATTGTTTTAAGTTTCAAATATATTTAAAAAATTTTATTAGTATATCATGCAATAATATTTTAAATATAATTTATAATTTAAATTCATATTTAATAAATTAATTATAATAAAATGTTAAAATTGATGAATTGAAACTTACTTCAGTATCTCAATAAGCGTTTGTCGTAGCAAATCTTTAAAATAACCTTAACTTATCAATAAAATGCATTTTAAGTTAATAATTTTTAAAATTAAACTTTTTTATTTATAAATTTCATTAAATTGTAATTGATGAATCTATTTATTATGCATTTTTTTTAAAGATAACTGTCTGCTAAAAATATAAAAATTAAATTAGACATTTAAATCTTATTTATTAAATATTTATTAATATTTATAAATGTTCATCAACAATAAATAAATAAATAATATTTATAATATTTACTTTTAAATTTAACGAATATATATTTTGTTTTCTTTTAAAAAAATATATTTAAAAACAGCCAATTGAAAACTCTGCGTGAATTGCCTGAAAACGTCTGCTTGTTTGAATGGCGCCAAACTACGAGCACATGTTGTCAGGGAGCCCACCGTCATCGTCATCGTCGTCGTCATCGTCTCTCTTCGAATCTGCTTAGGACGTTGCGTGATTGCATAATATTTTATCAATATTATTGCCACATTAATAATGTAATAATAATAATTATTATTATAATTATAAATATTATTCTTGTCGTATTATGGATTGATAAATATAATATAAATATATTTGTATATGTTGTCATATTATAGATGATATTAATATTTTATTATTATTATTATTATTATTGTTGTTGTTGTTATTTTTTTTTATTATTATTATTATTATTATTATTATTATTATTATACCGCATTTCCATTTACAGTAATAATAATTTCTTAGGCAATGACCTTATAAAGTAAAACCGAGATCAAATCGTAGGTCAAAGTTCAAAGGTCAAAAGGTGAAGGTTGATATAAATATTAGTGCAGCGAAGTAATTGATTAAAGTGATTACAAAATTCAATCAATCG